>CM060316.1:57541844-57604344 GCA_030674155.1 Stramonita haemastoma
AAATGTTAGACGTACATCAAAGAACATCCTGCTGCTGTGCTTGGAAAGGCAGGCCTCTCATGTGCACTGAGTGCCCAGTCTTGCTGACGTACTGACTGCCAGGACCACCACCACCAGCAGCAGCACGCCCACCATCCATTCCATCCGTAAAACGTCCCCTCATTCCACCGCGGCCACGACCCCCAAAGCCATAGCTGCCACCGTTGTACTCTTCATATTCGTTATCAAAGAAACCTGTCCACAAAAAAACCCAGTAAAATGCATTTAACACTGATATTTTGAAACATAGCAACTGTTCATATTCAATTTTAAGAAATCAAAACAGAAAATTATCCCAAACATTCAATATCAAACACTTTATGAATAAGGCACAGAGATGAGAATGGAGAAGAGTGAAAAAGGAGGCAAATGTGGTGGAGCTACAGGGGCCACCCCCACACAGGCCTCCACGGAGTACAGAGGCAAGGCCCCTGATCAGGACCAGGGGGCAACGTCCCCTGAAACTGAAGACTTCTTGTATTTTGACATCTAGAAAATGACACTGGAAACCCTCATTTTGAATGTAGAATTTTTTTGTGACAGAGATTTGCTGAGATCAATCCTTTGCTTCATTTTGGCATAACTATACATTGTATTTCTTTCAGCATTTTTGTTCAGAAATACCATCAGGCATCTCCTTTGGACCAGAAGTTTCCATGAAATCGGTCAATGACAAATGTTCATGGCCATTTGGAACAAAGTGTTTCATGGTCATTATCTCTCTCACTAGAGACACTATCACTGTCACCTTCATGTAATTTTCACCTTGTATGAAACCTTCAAAATTATTTTCACACATTTCCTGCAAAAATTGTTCAAATTGGTGTTCACCATTTTGGTGTTAACAAATCCTGAAAATCAACGTTTACATTTTTTGAAAATGTGCTGTCAAGTGTCATGTTGAAGTAAAAGCAAATGGCCAACAATAGAGGAAATTTTAGCCTTGCTTTGAATTGGATGTAGCTGTGTTTCCATTATTACTAATGGAAATTGTGCTGCTGATTCGCAAAATTTGAACATCCCGTGTTCAGTGACACAGGGCACCTGCAGATGCAAGGAAATTTGTGATATAATGTATGTACTGTGCTAAAGGTTAAAACAAAACCTTAGAACTTGCATAAAAGTAGTACAATGTTTTCATATGCCATGAACACAAGTGTTGGATCATTCACTCATTAGCTCAGGAGAGTTTTTAAGGGCAAGGACCATAGAATTTACTATGCTTACCTTTGAGAGCAAGGACTGTAGAATTTGCTAAGCATACCTTTGAGGGCAAGGACTATAGAATTTGCTAAGCTTACCTTTGAGGGCAAGGACTATAGAATTTGCTAAGCTTATCTTTGAGGGCACGGACTATAGAATTTGCTAAGCTTACCTTTGACATTTCTGCCACCAGGTCCTCTGTTGTAACTGCCACCCATGGGGCCCCCACCTGGACCCATAGAACTGTTTGCCATAGCGATCTCCACGGTCGTAAGGGCCAGGTCGACCCCCTGAACGGAATCCTCTATCTCGTCCAGTTACTGCTTGAGCTTCAGCAAGACAGCTTTTGAACAGTTCTATATACCTGCAAAATTATTTACATCACATCTATTTACTTACTAATGATGGAGAGATGCTTAAAAAGTATCACATAAGCTACAGATGTACTGTTTTAAAACATTAAAAATGACAAAGATAGTTTAAGCTGTATACTTTAAACTAAAGCTCAAAACACCCCATTCTAAAATAGAGTTGTTTCAGAGAAGTCAGTCAAACAGCACTGATACCATGGACCTGGCACGATGTAGCCACAGTAGAGTCATTCTCCCTTCTTGATGGTCATCAACCATCTGTCAAAGTATACTCTGTAGGATACGCACAATATTAACACATTCATTCTGCTGATTGGCATGTCTTATGTCACCAATTTTCCATGTTCACAAAGAGATATTACACTAATTATGCAGAACAATTACATGTACACTGTATATATACATATCTATCAAGAAATTAATTTTTGTCTTATGATTAACTACATAAACAATCATGATCACTCAAATGAAACTTCCAAGTGTATATACACAGAATTTTCTGGTTTCAGTAACACACTGAATACATACAGGAATCACATGACCTTTAACTACCACTCTTTTCTTCTGTATGCACATGACACACAAAATGGGGACATTTATCTGAGAAGATACACAAGTTTCTACACTGAAATCCACCATCCCAATTGGGCACATAACCTTTAGAACTCTCCAGATAAAAAGCCTCTTGCTTGATACAATCACTGGGTCAACACTATGGGATTTTTGTTTGTTTTTTTAAAGGGGGTGGGAAGGGGGTTCTAGGCTAGAGCTCTGAGGATCACCAATGGTGAGATGTCCACCACTAAGGTGGCTGCATTTCAATTTCAGGAATGATGTTTTAACACAACACCAGTGCATGCGTCTTTTAAAGAAATTTTGTCATCTGTTCCTAGTGGCACTTAATAGCCTACTCTTCTGAAAGGCGGAAAAGGTTTTATTAACGTGTGCACAAAATGTTCTGCATGCATTCTGAAAAAGGTCCTCTGTTTATAGTCTCCTCCAAAGGACTTTCAGGGGAGTGGAGTCAGTACTGATATTAACCCCAAGGAAAAAAACCACCCTTCAAGGGTGGTGGCTCAAACCTGGACTGTTAGATCACCAGCTCAACAATCTAGCCACTAGGATATCCCATCCCCAAGCATTAGCCAATTAAAGCATTATATAAAACCAAAAAATACTGACATTTTCAAAGTAACCTTTATGGCAAAATTTCAAATGTTTCTTCTTAACTTCATGAATAATGTTACCACCCCCCCCCCCCCCCCCCCAAAAAAAAAAAACCAAACAAACCCAAAAATAACATCATTCTAACCACAGCTGGACGCATTCTTTTGTATAGCTAGCAATCCAATTTCAAGACTAATCAGCCAAGCAGTCCTCACTTCCCACTGAGCTCATACTATAGTACATTCAGTTGTAGTTTGGAACCAACGAAAGCCAAAAAGTTGTGCTTTGGTGGTTTCAATGGTGAATTAAACTAAACTCATGTCTTTCAGTATAGAATCTTTTGCACAAACTGAAGTGAAAAAACAGTTGGCATTTCAAATCACACAAAACTTTTTTTTTTATTATTATCATTAAAAAAAAATTCTATTACAATGAATAGCCACTGAAATTTCTCTCTCTCTCTGATTACAGAAATCAAAGTCTATATTTGATTTCATGTTCAGTGTTGCCAAGCAGAATAATTCTTTTTAGTAAAAGAATTAAAGTAATGTGTTTCCTAAAGTAACATCTTCCCACTACCTTGAATAGTTAAATTCACATCAAGTTGAAGAATACTATAATAATCAGTATCACCATAGTACAGATGACCACATCAAAATAGATTACTTTGAAAAGCAAATGACAATAAAAACAAAGGTCAACATGAAGGGAAGGATCATTACCTACACTGCTAGATATTTAATATTCTTACACATTAAGTAAGTTACCTTCTTCCCATAAACATCCACCATACACTACCCTGAAAACATTTCTGGCATATTATTTCCAAATTTTCTCATCATACTGTCCAAATCCCCTTAAGATATTTCTTTTTCAGCAGATGTCACAGTTGGCTGTATAATTTCCATTCATGTTACTTTCTAACACCCCTCCCCCCCCCCCCCCCCCCCCCCACCCCCTCTGTTTTTTTTTCACTCTCCTGGTCTTATTTCACTTCAGATGAGACTATAAACCAAGGTCTTGTGTGCAAATGCACACAGAACATCTTGCGCACTGGTAAAAACCTGTTCCACTTTTCAAAGGAGTAAGCCATAGCGCATAGGTAGGAACAGATAACATTTTAAAAAATGCATACATACTGGTGTTATGTTTAGACATCATTCCTGAAGTTTAAACATAGCTATCTTGATGGTGACAAAACCAGTCGCATACACAAAATCTCACCATTATTAACCTTGGAGCTCTAGCAGAGGAATGACAACAACAACAACAACAAAAAAAAGGGAAAAGAACTTTACTATGCCACTGATCTCCATTTTCTTACAACAAATCATCTTCCTTTCCTATTTACCCCTCTTTCACTCCTCACATCTCTGAATACATTTAAAGTACATCCACAATGCTGCATACATCATTATCAATCTTAAAAACAACAAACATACATGCAAACACACATGTCACATCCTTTCTGCTTCAATACCACAGCTGAACCATCACATCGTGTTGATACCTGCAATTCTTTCAGGGTTGTTATAAAAGTCATATTTTTGTAGTGGTAAGTTCAACCCTCTAATCCCCACCTAAAACACATGTACAGTTCACTTTATCTCATAATGGCTTAGCCTGTGCAGTTGATTTCTTTCCCTGTTTATAAAGAAAAAAGTTTCCATAACAGCCCCCCCCCCCACCCCCTCCCAAAGTTCAGTATACATCCCCAATCACTAGATGTTTGCCTGCTAACCAAATAACAGTGAGGTTCTGGGTTCCATTCCTAGCCATGCCCTTTTTTTCCAGTTTGACAGGAAAATTGAACTGAATGTCAAGTCTGTCAATGGAGAGTCTAAACCAGTAGGACACAAGTGTGTAAAACTAAGGACTTGTGCATATTAAAAGAACCCATGACAGCTGAAAATATAATAAGACCTGGGAGGTACCCCCACCCCCCCCCCACCCCCCCTCCACTGTTCAGGCAAAATTGGTAGATTCAACTCCTTACTGTATTCCGAAAGTCAGAATGTGACTACCTGCATTGGGAGGGGGGAGAAACAGTGGCATATGCAAAAATCTCACCATTGGTGAACCCCTAAGCTCTAGCCAAGGTACAAACAAAAAGAAAACAACAACAAAAAGAATCCCTATCTAGTCCAACACCAGGGGACAGGATTTGACTGTTGCGCTTGTGATTGGATGGCCCTGCATCGAGCTACCACGAAGGCACCAGTTTGTTTGGGGATTTTACCTTGGATTTATCACTACTGACTCCATTCCCCCTAAAATCCATTAGGTAAGACTATAAACCAAGGCCCCATGTGCCAATGCATGCTGAACATCTGCACACATTAAAACCCCATTCTGCCTTTTGGCCATATCATGCTGGTAGGAATGGATAACAAAATTTGAAAAAAAAATGCATGCACACAGGTGTTGTGTTTAGACACCATTCCCGAAGTTGGAATACAGCTACCTTAATGGTGGGTTCAAAATGGTTGTATAAGCAAAATCTCATCACTGGTGAACCATGCAGCTCTAGCTGAGGACCCCCCCATCCCCTAATCACCACAAGGGAGAGGAGATGGGCGTCGCCATCAATATGCTGGCCCCTAGAGAAGCTGAGGTCTCTGATGCCTCGCTCCCCTATGACCACATAGGTTACGTGACACCTTTACCTTTTCTTTTTTCTTTTTTGAACCGTCTTTAGCCTTTTTCACTATTGCAACCATTTTTTTAAAAAAAAGTTATATCATCCCATTTTCATTTCTTTAAATGGGAATTGTGGCACTAGCAGGTCTGCACGAAAAGTTGACATGAGAAATCGTAAAAACACCCAACTCTTATTCAGCAGATGCTGCCAAGATTTGAACCCAGGCTTCATGGACCCATGGAATTGAAGTCAACCTTCACCACAAGGCCAACGTGTCCGTCATTTTCTTTTAGATTAAATCAGGCTTATTCTGTCTTTCCTTTCAATCTTAGCATGCATCTTTCTGTTTTGCTTTTTCCCACCCCATCAAGTTCCTTTTTATTTGATTTTTTCTGTTTATCCCATACACATATGTTCTTTTCTCTTTTCTCCCATCCCATTCACCTATTTTCTATTTCATGTTCTCCCATCCCTTCATGCTCCTGTCTATTTCATGTTCTCCCATCCCATTCACCTACTTTCTATTTCATGTTCTCCCATCCCATTCACCTGTTTTCTATTTCATGTTCTCCCATCCCTTCATGCTCCTATTTCATGTTCTCCCATCCCATTCACCTATTTTCTATTTCATGTTCTCCCATCCCTTCATGCTCCTGTATATTTCATGCTCTCCCATCCCATTCACCTATTTTCTATTTCATGCTCTCCCATCCCATTCACTTATTTTCTATTTCATGTTCTCCCATCCCTTCATAATCCTATTTCATGTTCGGGATCCCATCCCATTCACCTATTTTCTATTTCATGTTCTCCCATCCCATTCACATATTTTCTATTTCATGTTCTCCCCATCCCATTCACCTATTTTCTATTTCATGTTCTCCCATCCCATTCACCTATTTTCCATTTCATGTTCTCCCATCCCTTCATGCTCCTATCTTTTTCATGTTCTCCCATCCCATTCACCTATTTTCTATTTCATGTTCTCCCATCCCTTCATGCTCCTATCTTTTTCATGTTCTCCCATCCTCGCTCCTATTTATTCTCTTTTCTCCCATCCCTTCATGCTCCTTTCTATTTCATGTTTTCCCATCCCTTCATGCTCCTTTCTATTTCATTTTCTCCCATCCCATCATGCTCCTTTCAGTTTAATTTTGCATCCAGTTTGATCTTCTCATATCTCATCATGCTGTTTTGTTTTTATTCTCCCATCCCATCATGTTCCTTTGTTTTGTTCTTTTCTCCCATCCCATCATGTTCCTTTGTTTTGTTCTTTTCTCCCATCCCATCATACTGTTTAATTTTCTCTCCCATTCCACCACACTGTTTTATTTTCCCCCCATCCCATCACTCTCTTTTTACTAAGTTTTTTCCCCTCATCCTATCATGTTCCTTTCTGTTTCGTTCTCACATTCTGCTATGCTCTTTTCATTTTTGTTTTTGTCCCAATCCTGTCAAGCTCCAGTTTTATTTTTCTGTACTTCATCATGCCGCTTTCTGTTCATGTTACCCCATCCTGTCATGTTTTATTCTGCTTCATTTTGTTCCCATCTATCAAGCCTCCATTTCATTTCTCCCCTTCCAAAATGTCCCTTTCCGTTTCATTTCTCCCCTTCCAATATGCCCCTTTCAGTTTCATTTCTCCCCTTCCAATATGCCCCTTTGTTTCATTTCTCCCCTTCCAATATGCCCCTTTGTTTCATTTCTCCCCTTCCAATATGCCCCTTTCTGTGTCATTTCTCCCCTTCCAATATGCCCCTTTCAGTTTCATTTCTCCCCTTCCAATATGCCCCTTTTTTCATTTCTCCCCTTCCAATATGCCCCTTTGTGTCATTTCTCCCCTTCCAATATGCCCCTTTCTGTGTCATTTCTCCCCTTCCAATATGCCCCTTTGTTTCATTTCTCCCCTTCCAATATGCCCCTTTCTGTGTCATTTCTCCCCTTCCAATATGCCCCTTTCAGTTTCATTTCTCCCCTTCCAATATGCCCCTTTGTTTCATTTCTCCCCTTCCAATATGCCCCTTTGTGTCATTTCTCCCCTTCCAATATGCCCCTTTCTGTGTCATTTCTCCCCTTCCAATATGCCCCTTTGTTTCATTTCTCCCCTTCCAATATGCCCCTTTCTGTGTCATTTCTCCCCTTCCAATATGCCCCTTTCAGTTTCATTTCTCCCCTTCCAATATGCCCCTTTGTTTCATTTCTCCCCTTCCAATATGCCCCTTTCTGTGTCATTTCTCCCCTTCCAATATGCCCCTTTCAGTTTCATTTCTCCCCTTCCAATATGCCCCTTTGTTTCATTTCTCCCCTTCCAATATGCCCCTTTCTGTGTCATTTCTCCCCTTCCAATATGCCCCTTTCTGTGTCATTTCTCCCCTTCCAATATGCCCCTTTCTGTGTCATTTCTCCCCTTCCAATATGCCCCTTTCTGTGTCATTTCTCCCCTTCCAATATGCCCCTTTCTGTGTCATTTCTCCCCTCCAAATATGTGCCTCACCGTTTTATTTATCCCCTTCCCAACACAAACCTGTTCCGCACATCCCCATTCTTGCTTGCTGTTCACCCTCTATAGATTTCCAATTTGCTAGGTTTAAAAAAAAAAAAAAAAAGCTCCCGTTTTTAGGTGGGTTTTTCTTTTCTGTTAATTTTTGGCTTTCAGCTGCATATGCAATGTGTACATGTATACACTAGCTCATGTTCATGAAGATTTTCAATTTTCTGTGCAGTATTTCAGGTCTTTTCTGAACTTGTTAACTTTACATTTTAGTGAATGGACTTCGCTCTCCCTTTAGTTGTAAAATGTTTATCTTTGGTAATTTACACCTGTGTTAAACATGTAACTGACCTGCTTTAACTCCTTCACTGTCACTTCCAAAGTTTTTGGTTCATTGCCTCCTCTCATTACAGATATATACAACTCATTCTTAATTTTGTTTACTTGATGTCTCTAACAAACATTTTCTTCCTTTCTTTTTTTTTCTCCTTCCTTTATTTTTAAACCAAACATAATCTTGATTTTTCTAACAATTTTTTTCAATATTTCATTCCCCAGAAAATTTTAGTCAAACAGTGAAAGAGATAAAGACTAGGCAAAATACTTTGGTGTACTGCATAAGAACAAATTCATGTCATTCTCAACATACTGAAAACGGACAAAATCACCCTCAAACAGTAAAACCTGCTTTCAGCCATAAAATGTTTTCAACTGAAATTTTGCAACACAAACTTGATGAAATATATTTGGTGTGTTCTAAAATCTCTTTCTTTTCCCTACATCTTTTTTTTCTCTTTTAAAAAAAAACTGACCTTTAGAGTCTTTTTTTTTTTCTTGAGCCATTTTATAAAAAGCAAAAGATATATAGGTGCAAATACCATTGATTTTTTTTCCTTTCAGATAACAGCATAGGAATGACACTGCTGAATATTTACATGTCTTTATCTTAGATGAGCAGGTTTAACTGAGAATTGCTAACTTCTTCACAATCTGAGGAGAAAGAAAGCAACCAGAAGAGCAAATCATGTTTGCCAAAATGTAAAATTAAAAATATTTAAAAAAAGGGGGGGGGGGGGGGGTAGGAGGGGGAGAGAAAGTGTTTATAAGAAATATGGTAGGACATAAGCACAACCCCACCACTGTGCCCTAGCAATAGTGATGAAGAGAGAAACAGAGGCTGTGTGCCCCATCAGGCCCGGCCATCCCACCTGTGCCCTATGCGATCCTTGTGTTTACCCAGGGCCCTTTCTGCTATCTCCTGGGAAGCGAACTGTACAAAGGCCTCCCCCGTGCTGCGCCCCAGACGATCCTCAGGTAGCATAATCCCATTCGGAACAATCTCCAACCCTAATTCGCCCACCCAACAAACAAGAGCATACACATTTAGCACCTAGGCTTTGCTGCAACAGCAGAGAAGTACACATTCCAAAATGTGACAGTATACCATCTGCCTAAAAGTTATTCATATCTATAAAAGTGCAAGAGTACATAATTTTTGCATAATGCATGCATTGTATGCCAATTGTATACTGTCCTTAACGTTTTTACATGCATTTGGTGATGTGTTTGTGTGTGTGTGTGTGTGTGTGTGTGTGTGTGTGTGTGTGTGGTGTGTGTGTGTGTGTGTGTGTGTGTGTGTGCCAGGTATGTATGAGGGTGCAAGTGCATTTGACATTCAAGGGTGTGCTTGTATTTGACACCCAAGGACACATACATTGGCAGTGCCTCTGCACACACACACATTCATTGTGCCTTAATTCATCATTCCACATTTTCCACAGTATGAAATACAAATATGAGATGCTGTGAAGAATATTCAGAATCATATTTCAGTCAGGATTTAACTCCTTGATAATGCAACTGCTTATGATGTACAAATGTCCAGACCAGAGGTGCAATTCTTACTTAAAACCATGACAGATGAAATAGCTTTATACATCTATGCTAATCACCATTTCTACTGTTTCAATACCAGGAAGCATCACTACATACCTACCATAATATTAAAGCAACCAATAATTAAAATACTACATAAAAAAAATGACCACATGAGTAGACCTAATAGGGAATAACCAAAGTGTCAAACTTTCATACAATGGAGATCTACAAGACATATGATAAGAATCTCTCAGCCGTGTCAGGTGATTCAGGTTAGAAAATATTCCCAATCACATCAGTAATCAAACATGCTTTTCCAGAGTGGCTCTGCTCCTATATGAATGTATGCTTGCTTTTGAAATTAAAACTGTTCTTGTTAATACAGATGTCCTTACATAAAAGTGAGTGGTATGTTACAGAAACATATAACCCCATTATACACCACCCAAAAGTGGCTGCACTTGTGACAACCCACTCACAGAAATGAGCAAGCATACAAACTGGAAGAGGAGGGAGAGAAAAAGCCAGAGGACCAGGCTGGGCTTCTTGGGACCCCCCAGTACAGGAGTAGAGGGAGACAAGGTAGATAGGGGAGTCTTCTGATGGCATTACTTCTCATTTAAATAAAAGGCCTTCTGATGGCGGATGATTTTTTTTTTTTGGTTATCTTTTGAGTCAGGTTTTTTTTCTTGGGTGGGTGGGTGGGGGGTTAGAGGGGTAACAAGACAAACAGCATTCAGACTTTAAAGTGTGAATTCAAATGACGACAAGGCAGCATTTACAACTTCAAAGGCCGACCTGCCAACACAGGTGAGACTAAATCTTGATTAACTAAGAACAATCTTTTAGTTAACCTTTTGTTTTGATCTTCAAAAATCCCTCTTCCCTTTCTTCATACTGATTTGTACAAAAATCACAGCTGCATCATGAATTGCCCAAAATTTCCTAAATGAACCCTTATTCCTAACGAGAATGAACCTTTTAGCTAAACAGAATTAAAGTCTTAAAAGAACACCCCTGTCCTTATTTCTACATATCAATTAAAGCATAAATCACAGCAGTCTCATCATGAATCACCAGAGATTTCCTACCCATCAAATCTCTGCCTCTGTCACTTCTAAAGCCCCTTTAGACAATACCCAACCAAACACTGAAAACACAGACAAAAGACTGAAATGCTTTGTCAAGTGTTTTTTTTCAGTGAAAATCCCAGAAAAAGGAAAGTTTGCATGCCCGATGACCAAAATAATCTCAAATCCCATTCAGACTAAAGATTTGCTCATTCATTTTTTTTTTTTACAATAAACTTATCAAAATAGGTCATATTCATTGTTACTAGAACAGTATCACAATGATACATACTGATGGTCATGTACGAAATATCTACACTTTACTGAAAGCAACTTACTTTTTCTATTAAAAAAACCCCAAACCATCCTTTATCATACTGTAGCATATTATCCTTTCACTGCTACATTTTAGAATTTAAGGTAAGGTGTAAAAGGAAAAGGTTTCCAGTTCATAAGTTGAAGATATATTACTACTGTATGTATAACTAATTACAAGATAATTATTCAGACTAGTTTCCCACTTATATGAAATTATACTAAGCTGACAAATGGTTTATCAGTTTTCTTGTCCAACAAAGTCTCGCTATCAAATGATCAGAGAGCATGTGAGCATTTCAGACACCTATACCATAGTCTGCAAATTTATTTCTCATATCAATTCTGATAATAAAATAAAGCCTATTTCTGATTTCTCAAGTTTTCACAACCAGAAACCCAGCCCATACTTCTACAACAGCCACAAATACCCACCATTTCTTTTCCTTTTATCAAAATTATTTGTCTTTAACAATTGTGGGGTTCAAATTCGTCTCGTTGTTAGAATGGTGACTAAAAATAGCAAAGGATTTTTACTTCTTTAATGTCAAACAAAACACACTTGGAACAATTACCAATTCACTTATTTCACTTTGAAAAAAACTAAATTATTTTCCAACTTTCTTTGTCTTCTTCTTTGAGTGCTCAGACAGCAACCATTGTTTGTCACAGCGAATATGTGTTCCATTGCCGTTAAGAACCTGACAAGTCAGGCCAAGTATATCCTACTTCAGCATTTGGGAGAACTGTTATCTTATTCTTTCTGGAAAAAAGGCAGGAGAATGGGCCAAGAAGGCAGAAAATAGACAGGAAGGAGTTGACAGGAAGAAAAGGAACAAGGCAGAAACAAAGAGAGGGATAGAAAGTGGAAATTCCTTGCACAGAATTTCCAGAAGGTGTGGGTGCTATTTATTCTGACAGGTCCCCGGCATCCCCAAAAGGGAAAATTTCCAAATCTGAAAGGTATAGTTTTCATCTGCCTTTATTCCTCCAAGATTTGTACAGAGCCAAAAGCTTTCTTTGCAACTGGCTGACACATCAGGAATGCATACTGCTTTCCTTGCTTTTGTTTGTTTAAAACTGCTTCTTTCAACAGTTTGCTACTTCGGTATTCATAATAAGATTACATACCAACAGTGTCTAAAATTTTTAATTGATGCTTTGATCATAAAAAAAAAAGCAAATAGTGATAAAGCAACAGCTTCCACACAAAACATTATCGAAGCGCAGTAACATTAACGGATATTTTTTACTTCAAGGCTCTTGCCATCCACTACCGAATGCTTCACCTTCCTTTCTCCTAAAATGTGTATGCATTGGCTAGATGAACCCCACATTTACTGGTTTTCTCTTATCTAAACAAAAATCTAACAGGAAAAAAAAAAAAAAAAGAGAACTATGCACAATTATTTACCTGAGAAAAACTGGGCAATCTCTTCCTTGGAACAACCAAATGGCAGACCTCTCAGCTTGAGGCAGGCATCGCTCATCTTACTGTGGTCGGCTCCAGCACGTTTCACCACCCAGTCCATCTCACTCCTCTTGGAGCGGAACACTGCTCATCACACCAAACAATCTCAACATTAGCAGGGGAAGCAGAAAGTATAAGAAACTGGGTTTGGCCCACACCAAAAGCTTTGCCAATTACTGATGGAAGAAAAAGGCCAAAGCCTGGTTTCAGTAAACATTGGTCTTCTCATGTGCAGTAATGTCATTCTGTCCACCATATAAATCTTTAAAGCACAACGGCACAGATAACACTGCAGCAAAAGGTACAACTTTTGCCTTGTCGAAACTGATCATCAATGTATGGAATATCCTCCTTGTAATAAACTAGTGAACACACTTCTGACGGACACAGCTATTAAAATTTGGCCATAACCTTTTCTTTAGCATCTTGGAGATTGGTCACCGATAGCTGGCACACTCATTGACATGTAGGAGGTGTCCTGCATAAATTAGCTCAGAAAACACACCATTGAACACCATCAAAGTGACCCAGCAGCAGTGCAGGGCCCCTTTGGCTGATGGCCCCACAGTGCACTGACATTAATGGGCTCCCTGTAGACTACTGATGCTTAGGATGTGACATGACAAATTTGGGTATGGCTGAAATACAGAGATTACAATGAGCAGTGTGGGAACACCATGACACGAATGTCATAGAACATAAGAAAACAATCAACCCCCCCCCCCACAAAGAAAACCCCAAATTTATATACACTACCAAAAATACATTTCTTTCACATCAATTCTTTCAGTATGCTGTTTTCAGTACACAGTTGTAGTAAGTTCACTCAAAGACAATTCTTGATTTCTTTCACATATTCAACTAGTCTAGACAAACCTTCAATATATCTTGATCCCAAGTGGGCATTGTGCTTTTCCAAAGCTTTTTCCAGATCGTCCTCCGAAACAAACTCCACAAAAGCCTCTCCACTGGCCCTCCCTTCATGAGAATAGGTTAGGTGCACACCTCTTTCTCCTCCAGCAATCTGACTGTCTGCAACATTACAACAACATCACAACCCTTTTATACATTTGGATTTTTTAAACCATCAAACAATGAACTAAAAAGATTTAAATGAATATGTATCAATTGATCAAATAACAACATATGTGACTGCAAGCGTGATATTCCGAATATATGTACATATATGTTTTCCTCACATGCATTTTAGTATTCATAAACATTTAAACATAAACATTATACTGATTTTTTTGTCCTGAGCCTTCTTAAAACTTATTTAACATGACAATTTTAAACAAATAAAACAAAACAATAAAAAAAAAAACCCACCCTCAAACAGCATTATAATCTTGTATCAGAACTAGACCTACAGACAAGTCCCCTGTGCCAGACCAACATACTGGAGAGCAGACAAAGATACAGATGGAATCATGCAGTGGCAGCCCTGATGACCAGCACATCTACCGGCTTACAGCAAATAATGAGTGAGGGTGACGAAGATCCAATCCAATCCAATGATGTTGCTTAGAGCCCCGCCGACCGCACGGGCCATATTGGGACTGTCACCTCGTCACATTTTAAAACTCATAAAAAAAAAGAAGTCATATTAACACTTTGTACCCCAAGGGTGCAGCTGCACTGCAGTCTCTGTGGACCAGCCCTGCAGCAGCTGAGTGCAGTGTGCACTGGGTCATCATAGTAAAATCATCATATCTTTTTAGTTAAAAACCCAATTCTTATTAAACTATGGCATTGTGGCTAAATGACAGCCTATTACGTGTGTGCATTAAAGTCTATATTGCATAAAAACAATATGCTAATTATGGTGTCAAATTACATAATTACTCTGATTTTAAGTGGTGATCCCACAGATGGGCTTATGATTCTTACGCAATGCATGCAACAAATACAACACAAAAGCAAAAAAACTATACAAGAATCACAAATAAACAGAGACAAACATAAGTACTATACAAATTTTCTTCCAGCATAGCATCCAATGTAATATAATCAAAGGGAACCAATGAACTGTAAACACAACACTGTCACAGTTACGGTCATGGAATATACAGATAACATTTCTTCCTGTGTCGAGTAAGTAACTTTTCTACACTACTTTATACATATGCACAGAATGTTAGCCCTTCACGAGGTTGCTTGTAGTTCATTTTTATGTAAACAGTTGGTGTTTACCATAGCGGTACTCCAGTACCAAGGCCACGCCCCTCCCCAGTCACCCCCCCCCTCAATCCCTTTCAGCTGGCCTATCTCGCTCCTCAAGCAGCACACAGTTAGTATTGCGAGACTTAAAGCTCTCACAATCTCTATCCAAAACACGATCTTTATCAGCAACGTAATAACTCGTTAAAAAGTTCTGTTACTTCGTTAGCAGTAAAAGTCTGATGTACCAAAGCCATACTACAAGCATACGACAGGTAAAACAACAATAACCACAATAAAAACACCTCAAATTATATGCAAATTAGCTGTGAACGATGCACGACCAACATGGCAGCTAAAGCCAACAAGCTAAAACGACAAAGTGAGAATAGAACAGAATGGGAGGGCGAAAGTGAAAGTACCTGCTGTGGTACGGATAAATCCGTACCCCGTCCACAGGAGATGATCGCGTAGTACGGATAAATCTGTACCCGGGGTAGAAAGTGTTAAAACTGTGCAACTATATACAGATTAAAACGGGGTATAAAACCAACTTGACTATCCTTGCTTGTGTCGACGCCTTGGTCAATCGTAAGGGTCAGCCAGGACGGCCACCACATCGTGGAAAACCCCACATTGATCACACATAAAATGAGATAAAACCAAAACCAGATTCCTTAAAGCAACCTTGTCCTTAGAGACCAACTATACCACTTTAACTCATATCAGACAGAAAAAAACGATTCTCTCAGGAAGTTAAAAATAATGTCCGGTGGAACATCCCGAAAAAGGATCTTTAGGGAGTCTGCGGTAAAATGCTTGTGCCTAACATTCTGAACATCCCGACACTCCAGGAGCAGATGCTTGATGGTTACCCGCATATCACAAGTCACACACCATGGGGTTTCCTCGCCTTTCAGCTAATGAACATGAGTGATATGAGAATGACCCATGTGTACCCTGGTGAGCACTGTTCCTTCCCTTCGGTTTTTGACACACAGAGGGAAAACCTCTTTCAGGTTGGGACGGATCTGAAAAAGTTTGTCAGTCTGAGCGTTCCATTCCTCCTGCCAGAGGGATTGCGCATATTGTTCGCTTCAAGGTTTCAGATCTGTGAACGGCACCGTGGACCCAGAAACCTCCTGCTCCGTGGCACATCTGGTGAGTCGGTCAACAGTTTCGTTGCCCCAAATGCCCATGTGCCCTGGGATCCACACCAAAACCACATCACACCCGTCTCAAGGAAGTATACAGTTGAGTTTATAGAACTCTTGATGCTTAGGGTGGTTTATGTTCCTACAAGTGATAGCCTCCAGAGCTGAGAGTGAATCCGCACAGACCAAGAAGTCTTTCCTGATTGTCGAATCAGTTGTAGGGACAAGACAAGAGCGCTAAGTTCGGCTGTGTACACCGAGGCATCTGATGGCAGGTGCTCAGAAAGTGCCGGCGAAGTGATGAAGATGGAATAGGAAGAAACCAATAACACCAAGAACAGTAAGGTCTAGGAGGAGGGGAGCAGCAAGGCAAAGACATAAAGAGAGAGAGAGAGAGAGAGAGAGAGAGAGAGAGAGAGAGAGAGAGAGAGAGAGAGAGAGAGAGAGAGAGTAATGCACGCTCATCTCATGTCCATTAATAAACAGCAATAGAAAAGCAAAGATTCCCACTGAAGTGCTCCTTGGCCTATGGTTGTGATATTATTACACCCTAGTTGCACAATGGAAAAACTCAAAATCTGATCTAAAAACAAAACAAAAAACAGCATTATGATCAGTCAACCTGGAAATACAAAAGAGGGAGATCAAATTGTCAAATGGCTAGACAAAAACACAATAGACAACAAAGATCTAGTTCCTTCTGTTCAGATATTTCTTCAGTTTTTTTCATTAAGCGAAAAGAGTATACTCTCTTTCTTTCATGATGTATGTTGTAAGAAATTGCATACCATCTGGATTTTCTTACCACAGAAGAATTTTATGATGTCTGCAGGCGATGCAGACCAAGGAAGACCCCGAAGACGTACCACATTGTCATCCATTTTGAGGCAGAAAACTCACTGAGACAGAAAAAATTTTGATATTCATTTTTTGTGAGTGTTTTTTTAAGCAGCAATAAAACATCAAATTACAAATAAACATGGTAAAATCATTAATTATCAAAATAAATGTAAAATGACAGAAAAATGCTATAAGATTGATTTACAACTACAAGATTATATCAGGGTTCGCGCTAGGATTTTTTAAAACCGGTACTGCGAGTTGCCATTTCAGAGATATCTTGACCAACTCCCCCAAAATCGGTCCCCAGAAAATAAAATCCGGTATGTACTGTGAACAAAACGAAACTATTCAGTGAGGGGGTGGGGGAGGGGGGGATTGTTCGGCAGCAAAACTAAATCTAAATTGAACGCAAATCTCTCAGACTTTGACTGCCGTGCTGCTGCCACTCGCTTCTTGGGCACGAAGCCACGCAGGAAATAGGATTTTTTTTCTAGCGCCTGTGCCACTGTCCTGTCAGTCTGTTGTTTTGCATGGCATCATTCGTGAGACTTATATTCTTCTTTCTTGTTTCTATGCTATATCTTTCGTTCAATTTAGATTTAGTTTTCGACTCTTCTCTCTCAAAGCAACGCGCAAATTCATAGTCAAAGACCCTCCGCTTTCGCTTTTCGTAAGAGTAGGTCATCGTGTGCCGGTGGGAACAGATGACATTTACAAAACTGCATACACATGGGGACTGGATGTAAAAGAGCACAGGAGTGCTTATTCCATTATCCTCGATATAAAAGATTAAAAGAATAAAGATTTAAAAAATCTAGGCCCTATTTACTCATTGTGAATGGAAGTTACTGTCATGCCGAGAAGAGCGCGAAGCTCTATTCTTTCACAGTAAAGCTTGCTGTTCTGCGTGGTAGGCTAATCATGCTGGCTGGCGCCAAAGATGTTCCTCGGAAGGGGCGGTAGGAAGGGGTAGGTGCGTAAGCACAGTACAGGCGCATGACAGACTGTCAGAAAATGTCACTTCAGACTTTTTTTTTGAGACGGAAATCTAATCGGTCACAGGCAAACAGAATCGGTACGCGGTACCGGCTGCTTCGAAAATTTTCGGTATTCCCTGTTTACAATCGGTAAAATACCGACAATTACCGGTTATCGCGAACCCTGTATATGCACAAAATACACTGAAAGTCTTTGGGGTTACACTATAATACCAATTACTATAGGCGTATAGCACAAGATCAATCAAACACATGCAGTTTAACATCTTGCACACACATTGACTGACAAGACTCACTCCCTACGATCCATTATAAATGCACACATTGACTGATAAGACTCACTCCCTACGATCCATTATAAATGCAGTGGTTTTGTGCACAACACTTGCCTACGAACTACTGCAATCGCAGGATTTGACCCATGGATTTTTTGTTTGCTCAATGACGTCAACTTTTGCATGAAAATCAGGCAACCCGCCAACCGGCTTTCAACTTTGACCTTCCACCTAGTGTGGTAGGCATCTGTCTGTCTGGGAAGTCTGTGGAGTTTCGCTCTAGGCTCTGGAATGTAAAGCCTGGGCAAGTAAGTATGGAACTTGGAAGGTAAACTGTTACCCATACAGAGACCCCTCTCTCCATGATGCTAGAATGGCTAATTAGAAAGGCAACTGCCAATATGAATGGTTCCAGTGCCTTCACAGGAGCCACCAGAATGTTGTCATGTAGGCCTACAGGCTACAGCCCCAAACCACCATGGAGACTTTAACTCCCCAATTTTTCCTCAGGGAAGGTGTCTAAACATGACACCTGTGTCACGTGTGTGCATGCTGGTTTTTTTTAATTTTGTTGTTATCCCCTCCTACCAGCACATAATGGCCTGCTCTTCTGAGAGGTGGAACAGATTTTTAAATGGTGTGCAAGATGTTCAGCATATGTTCACACACAGGGCCTCAGTTAAAAGTCTCATCCAAAAATCAATCAACTCACCAAATGGCTTTTAACTTTGACCTTCTGCATACATTTCAACAATGACTTGAATAAGCCCTAAAAGTTTCATGTACTTGGGTTGAGTATCTTTATACTAATTTAAGTTAGTAATTTTTTTGTTACTACTAATACTAGCCAGTTTACAGAGCTACAAATAGTGTTTTTTTTAAAGTAAGCCAGTAGCCGGTATGGAGATAATCTTTGTTCCGAAAAGTAGGCCATTGACATTGCATGCCATTCCCAGCAGGATCTAATGACAATTTTTGAAGGAACTTTAGGAAGACACTGGTGATTGTTGTCTTTAGACATCATCCCTAAATTTGGAATGCACTTATGCAGGCTCTACCTTATCATTTATTTTGATTTTATGGCTGGTAAAATTATGGTCACCTACACAATTCTCACCATTGGTGAAGGGCAGTACTCTAGGTAAGGAACACACAAAGAGACTACAGTAAAAGTAAACTAATACACAAATAAGTTCGCATATATCAAATAAAATATAATCAATTTCTAGTCTATTTGTTACTATCCAACAACAGCATTGCTACTAGGCCTCCTACTGTATTACTATTAGTCAAAAGTCAACTATTTTGCCCAGTTGTCTGGCTCTGACAATATCGTTTCACTTTCACTGTTCCAAATCAGAAGTGATCGAAAAAAATGCAATAACTGAAAGAGCAAAAAAAAACCCTTAACGACAAAGATCAGCTAGTGCGAATACAATTTATGTAAGCAATATGTGTACACATTTTATGCATACAGTTCAATTGCAACTACATACATACACCTTTCCAAACAAACAGTCTTACATCTTTGTCTTTTCGTCTAATCCTACCTGTCAACGATCAAGATGGCCGAATGTTCACATTGAATTCTCGGCAGAACATATCCTTTTAGCAGTATTGTCATAAAGGCTTATAATTAAAAAAAAAAAAAAAGAACATAGAACAGCTACAAAAATATAGATAAAAATTTCAAAAAAGGTGTTATTGTACCCAAGTTAGGTCAAATCGCGTTAATTCTTGCTTAGACGAGATGTTATGTCTATCCGCACGTGTCTGCTCCAAGGCCACCGGTAGTAGGGCTATGCGCACGGACAAGGTTGTCTCGTGTGGACGGTATGAAAAAAAATCAGCGTTTAGAACTGATTTCATTGCCTTAGATTTCACAAAAAAGTAACTGTGCGCACAGGAGAAAACGTCCTTCACTGTCACCTTTCCCGTAGTCTAGTAGACCGTTGGGGCACCACTGAAGATTTTTCAACCAGTTTCCATCATCCTCTCTGGTTTTCAGCTTTTCGTAGCAAGTCGTTCCACTCAAGGCCAGTCCACTCTCTGATGCCCTCCCATCGGTTTTTTTGTCCGCCTCTTCGTTTCCCTTGTTGTACTGTTCCATGTACAAAAGTTCTGGCAGGTCCAGATGTTCGTGTGACGTGCATATACTCCATCAGTTTGCGGGGGGGGGGGGGGGGGGGTTTAACTGATGTCAGGAACTCCCTGTGTTTTCTCTTCTTTATAGTTATGTGAACTCTGCATAAGATACCAAGTTTCCAAAATCATCTCATCTCCATTGCCTGCATTCTTCTTTCAAAATCTGCTGTTGTGGCCCACATTTTACATGTAGGCCTATACAAAAATGGGGACATGACCGGGGAACACGTCAGTCTGATCTTGAAGCTGATGGCGGTGTTCTTGTAGTTCCAGAGAACTTTCAGTTTGGTCATTGCAACTATGGTCTTGGCTATCCTGGACAGAATTTCAGGTTTTGATTCTTCATTCTATACTACAGCTCCCGGAAATTTAAAACTATGGATGGTCTCCATTTTCTTGCTGTCTATAATATAGTCAGTGCTGATGCCATTAGCACTATTTGTCATTTTCGCTGCGCTGGTCTACATGCTATGTGCCGGAGAGTCTTCTTCAAGGTGATTTACCAGCTCTTGTTCTTTTCCAGCCAGACCATTGATGTTGTTCGGCAAAACGTAAGTTTGTAATTGTCCTGTATCCTATGCTGGCTGTTTCCTCGTGGTTTCCAAATGTGTCTGCCATTATTCTCTCTTAGACATTCTGAAAGAGGGTGGGAGAGAGCAGACATCTTTGGCGAACTCCAATTTGGTTCGGAACCATTTTTCTATGTTGTTGTCATAGCAGACTACACTGATTTCCTTGTCATACACGCATACTATGGTTCTGATCATGTTGGCATTGATGCAATACAGCCTAATGATTTCCCACAAAACTGTGCCGAACTCTGTTGAACGCCTCCTTAGTCCTTGAAGACGTGTTGTCCTCCGTACTGGTTTGAAACCTACATGTTCTTCTTTGACGATATCCTCAGCTTGAGGCTTCAGTCTGTTCAGGAGGATTCTTAGCATGACTTTGCTTGGGTGGTACGGCAGGCTGATGGTACAGTTGTTTTGGTATAGCTGTAAGCTGGCATAGTTAGCATAGTTTTGTAATAGTTGTAAGTTGCCTTTCTTTGGGAGAACGATAATGAGGGATTGTGTTCAAGGTGCTGGCAACTCGTCTGTCCACCAGATCTTGCTACATATCAAGAGCAGCACATCTATCATGGCCTCTCCTCCTGCCTGGACCAGCTCTGATGGAATGTTGTCCACTCCTGCTGACTTGCCGATGATACTTCAGTGATTTTGCTGTACTTTCAGCTTTTTCCCGTAGGACGAGGTAGCTGTCTTTTTGGTTGATAAAGAGACATCTAACACTTTGGGATCTCCTGTTTTGTTTTTGTTTTTCTTTTAGATCCAGGATACTGGAATAAGCTTTCGTGTGTTTTCTTACATCCAGTCTCCGTGGGTATGCAGTTTTGTAAATTTTGTTATCCATTCCCACCGGCACACAACGGCCTACTCTTTAGAAAAGCGGAACGGGTTTTAATGTGCGCACAAGATGTTCTGCATGCGTTCTCAGATGGGACCTAGGTTTATAGTCTCAATCGAAGAACTTTTGGGGGGAGTGGAGTCGGCACTGATGTTAACTCCAGAGGAAAAATCCTATTGAACGAGATTCGAACCCGGGTCAGCAGATTACATGTGCAATGTGCATCACTCTAACCACTAGGCTATCCCAGTTAAGTTGTCCATATGTCCAGTGTTCTAGACAACAGGACAGCTTAGTGGTTGGACCATCAAGGTTTGGATCTGACGGTTACTGGGGACTCGGGGTTCGAGTCTCTGCTGATTGAGATGTCGGTTCGAAGCGAGGGATTTTGTCCCCCTGAGTTAACTTTTAAAAATTCAGCATTACCTGTAAACATGGGTGACATTACCGTCATTTAAAAAAACTTATAATATGATTTAGCACAAGTTTTGCATCACCTTCCAAAACAGGATCAGCAAAAACCTTATGTTTCTACAAACAATACTGCAGGCTAATGCAATACAAAGCATGTTCTGCTCTTTTTGTAGCGTATATGCTACATGGGTTTATAAATACAAAAGACAAGGAAAGTACATCTGTAACAGTGATAACGCAATTAAGTAAATATAGCCAAAAAAAAAAAACCCCTCCATGTCTGTTGTCCATTTCAAAGGTAGCGTTCCCTATTTACTTTTTAAAATGTTGCGAATGTTGATTTTTTAGTGAATAAAAACACCAGCATAGATATAGATAACACAAACATACCCAGCCACATACCCTGTTACCCAGAGAAGGATTGGCTCCCATTGGTTCAGTTTGCTCGTGTGTGTGTGTGTGTGTGTGTGTGTGTGTGTGTGTGTTTAAAGTCAAGTTTCCTAAAACAAACTGATGTCACCAAATCACAACCAGTGAAAACAGTCGCGACCTTGACCACTAACCAACCTGACGATTCCTGGCCGCACTGCAGGTGGTTGCAGCATATCTCTAAACCATTGTCCGAGTTCTTGATGTCAACGAGATAATGACCAACTCTATCCACTTTATGAGAGAGAGAGAGAGAGAGAGAGAGAGAGAGAGAGAGAGAGAGAGAGAGAGAGAGAGAGAGAGAGAGAGAGAGTTGGAATGATTCAGACTGCGGAGGGGTTTAACGGACCTGAATCCAGTTCCCAAGCGTTATCACAATCAGTTACCATACCAGCCGAGTTTGCGGAGTAAGTATTGCATATACTTTACTTACACTGGGACTTAGCTCAACCACTTGTGTTGTGTGGTTTGATTTTTGTTGTTGCTGTTATGTGTTTGAAACTAGCTGTCATTGCTGTCAGTGTCCTTCCTGTCAGTGCCATTGCTGGCTTTTGCCATTCCTGCCAGTCTGCATGCCATTGCTGACATCTCTGTGTGTATCGTTCAGTACTTTTGCACACGTGTGCTCGCAAACACACACGCGCGTGCGCGCGCGCACGCTTGAGCGCGCGCGCGCGCGCGCACACACACACACACTTGTGGGAACGAGGACAAAACCTACAAAACTGCATACACACGGAGACTGGATGTAAAAAAAAAAGCACACAAATGCTTATTCCATCATCCTCAAAATAAAAGAATAACACACACACACACACACACACACACACACACACACACACACACACACACACACACACACACCATGACCACAACTCCCCCCCCCCCCCCCACACCACACACACACACACACACACACCACACACACACACACACACACACCACACCACACACACACACACCTGATCATGACCACAAAAAAAGCCCCACACCAACTGATTATAATGATCTCTTCTTTGCAGGAGCCCAGTCATTCATCATAGTTATATGGGCGATTCAGTTGGTAGACTTTGGCTGACACCAATGATGGCAAATCTCCTGCAGACGCTTGTGGCAGCAGTCTTGGTCTTTGGCTCGTTATTGGCATCAGCAGCTTCGTACACCGACAGAGCACGGCAACACGCGGGAGTGGATCCTGAAATTGCTATGGGGCCTGTGAGTGTGACCTCTTACAGTTCTGTGACCCTGTGGAGCAGGGACAGCTGTCATGCTACTGAACTCAAAAAGGATTGGGAAACTTTTGAATCATATGGGGTGATGAAACTAGGTTGCTTTCCTGTTTGAGCACTACATAGAGCCATTCTAGGGGTCTCTAAAGTTTCACCACCAGTCACCATGCACGAAAGCAGTAAGGGAAAGGAGATGGGCGCTGCCCTCAAATATGCTAGCTCCTAGTGCCTCTCTCCCCTTCGACCATATCAGTCATGACCAGGATTTCAACATGGAACTCTTATACTGAGCTATTCTAACCGTCCTTCTGAATAGTGGTAGTAGGAGTAGAAGTTAGTAGTAGTAGTAGTAGTAGTGGTAGTAGTAGTGTAGTAGTAGTAGTAGTAGTAGTAGTAGTAGTAGTAGTAGTAGTAGTAGTAGTAGTAGTTGTTGTTGTTGTTGTAAGCTAGTGTATGTAGACCTACCATGATAATCTCAGATACCCATTTCTGAAGCATGTCAAACCGAGCTTTAAAACATAGATATACATATATGTTATGAAACTGATCAAGACACAAAGCCAATAGAGTTAGGAGCAGGTCTAGAAACAGTAATGATTAAACGTAATCAAGCTGACAATAAAACGTGCAGGGTAAAAAGGTAAAGGCAAAGGTGGCCATATAAAGTGGTAGGCCTACGGCCACGTCACACGAACATCTGGACTGGCCAAGACTGCCCTACAGGGAACGGTACAAGGAAGGAGACGAAGAGGCAGACAGAGGAAACGAAGGGAAGACAACATCAGAGAGTGGACTGGCCTTGAGTGGAACAATTTGCTACGGAAAGCAGAGGACAGCAAGGGGTGAAGAAATCCGGTTGCAAAATCTTCAGTGGTGCCCCCAGGGTCTACAACACTACGGGATAGGTGAAGGTGCAGTTTGGTATGAAAAGTATTAAATATAGAGTGTGAGCTGTGTCCAGCATCTTTCCTGGCCCAGTTCAGTTAAAGATGTAGCCTATACATAAGAGTGGCCAAAGGGCACTAGGCTAACAAGAACCACTGATGTGCATCTCACCAGACGGAGCTGATAACCAGCAAAGGGTATCCTTGCCAAAACCACTATGTGACAACTCCGGACGGTTTCATCCTCAATTTATAAAGAATCCCTCATGGCCGTCAGTCCTCGTCAGTCTCTTCACGTGAGTATGATGTTGGTGCTGTTGTTGTGCGTTCCCCAGCTTAACACTCTGGGGGTCACCCAGAATGTGCACTCTGAACCACTCATTCCACCTTGGAATCACTGTGAGACTGAATGAGAGGTTTGTGTGTATGACTGTTTTAAATACCTCGCCATAACGTGAGTATACATATATATTATGATGACTGATGTTTCTGTAGGTTGCTGTAGGTATATGGCAACGTTCTGGTGGCTCCTGCGACGGTACTGGAACCATTGTATCGGTCATTGCCTTTCCAATGGATCATTCCAGTGCCGTGGAGAGGGGGGGGGGGGGGTCTGCTGCATGGGTAACAGCTTGCCCTCCATACATACTTGCCCAGGCTTTGCGCTCTAAAGACTAGAGCGCAACTCCATAGTCTTCCGAGACTGATGGGTGCCTACTACTACTACTACGATGTTTCTCTCTTCTGTGATTTGATCTACCATGTCTAGAGTATTGACTTGATGGAACTGACTATTCCTGGGGAGAGAGAGAGAGGAGAAGGAGAGAGAGAGAGAGAGAGAGAGAGAGAGAGAGAAGAGAGAGAGAGGAGAGAGAGAGAGAGAGGAGAGAGAGAGAGAGAGAGAGAGAGAGAGAGAGAGAGAAGAGAAAGCTTATTCATTTTCCTCGAAATAAAAGAATTCGGTTTGATGTGATGTGATGTGATTTGATTTTGATTTTGATTTTATCTCTATCTAGATCATTATTATTGCTGTTGTTAAGTTAGAGTTTTTTTCTCTTGATCTTATCCCTGATTAGGGCGGGAACTGGATGTAAAAAAAAAAAGCACAGGTGTGCTTATTCATGATTCTCGAAATAAAAGAATTTGCCTTGCCTTGCCTTGCCTTGCTTTGCCTTCTCTCTCTCTCTCTCTCTCTCTCTCTCTCTCTCTCTCTCTCTCTCTCTCTCTCTCTCTCTCTCTCTCTCCTCTCTCTCTCTCTCTCTCTCTCTCTCTCTCCTCCCACTTCGTAATTTGTGTTTTCTTCCGTTTTCCAAAATGTATTTCTGAATCCAGTATATCTGAGAAAAGGAAACAACACATTCAATGGAACATTGATAGAAAATCAGCAAAACTTTTACATTTGCCTCAAGACTTCTGAGTGTTGGGTTTTTTTGGGTTTTTTAAATTGTTGGTGGTGTTTTTGTTTGTTTGTTTGTTGTTGTTTTTTAAATGATGTGAGAGTGACATTTGCTATCTATAAGTTACATATTGGAAGAAAAGGTCAGTTTGTCATCACTAACTGGGCCTAAATATTTTTTATAATGATGCACATGTTCGACCATTATGCCATTGGTACGAAGATTTTATTTAGTTCAGGCTCAGGGGTTTTGCGAAATCAATCAACATTTCTTTAGTCTTTTTTTGTTGTTGTTAAATCTACGTCCAGATATATTCTTTTTGCATCCGGAGGAAAGTTCCTCGACTTGTTTAAGATGTTTCATATGTGAATTAGATAGATGTTCAAGAACAGAGACATCAGAATATTTGATCAATGGCCCAGTACCGGTGCCAGTGCCGTCATTGATATAAAGAATGAAGAGGATAGGAGAGAAAAAAGTACCTCATGGATAGTCTAAAGAAGTTGACTTTTCAGAAGATATTGCCCTTTGTAATCGAACAAACTGTATGCCATTTCCTATCCAATGAATGAACCGAGGACAGACGCTTATCAAAAATAGCGCGAGTGCTAAAGATGGGGTTAGATTGTATTAAACAAAGAGCACCGCGACAATCAAGGGCCTGCTGCAATAGAAGCTTAGGTAAACTGACAATCCTAATCAACCACAACAGAAGCATCAGGGTTGTAGAACTGAAATGGATCTCAACAAATCTGTGCAGCTACATATAAAGAGGGGGACGGGATCGCTCAGTGGTCAGAGCACTCGCTTTCCCCAAGCTGAGGTTAAACAGCTCGATGGTTACCAATTGGATGGGTGACCGTTTGCGCGCCTTGGCTTCAGTACAGCCCCCCCCCCCCCCCCCCCCCAGTCCACCCAGCTGTAAATGGGTACGCCTACCTGCCCTCTTTAGGGTCAGGGAAGGTAAAGCAGTAAGGAAAAGGAGATAGGTACCGTCTTCAATATGCTGGCCCTTGCAGAAGCTGAGGTCTTTGATGCCTCGCTCCCCTACGACCACACAGGTTATGGGACACCTTTACCTTTACACATAAAGAAGCCTACACATTCAAAGGAGTGAGTTTCATCTCATGACGTTGCTTCTACAATTGTAACATTTTTGGGGTGGCCGAGGTGCTCAAGTGGATGAACTGTGTGGGACCTCCGACTTTCTGGCTTCTGACTACAGTCCTGATGTCGGAGAAATCTGGAAAGGACTATAATTCGAAGCACGTAACCAAAGATTCAAGCTAACTACTCAGTCAGTCCACTGGCAGAAAGTGGGACGGAGTGGGCAGGTGCCAGTACAAGTGCCGGTGCAGGTGCCGTTGCAGGTGCTGTTGCAGGTGCCGGGGCAGGTGCTGTTGCAGGTGCCAGTACAGGTGCCAGTGCAGGTGCTGTTGCAGGTGCCAGTGCAGGTGCCGGGGCAGGGGGGAAGCCGGCAGTGCTGCTGCAGCACGGCCTGCTGGGGTCCTCCTCTAACTGGCTGGACAACCTGGCCAACGAGAGCCTGCCCTACCTGCTGGCAGACCGCGGGGCAGACGTCTGGCTGGGTAACATCAGGGGCAACACCTTCTCCAGCAACCACACCTCCCTCCGCCCTGACCAGGACGCTTTCTGGGACTGGAGGTGGGCTTTGTATTGTAGGCCATGGGATTTTTTTGTGTTTTTTGTTTGTTTTGGGAGATCAGATTTTCAGATTCGTAGGCCATGTTGATTTGCAGTACAGGAGACAGAGGGGGTGTTTTGGAAACTATGCTGAATGTAGGCCTGTTTTTTTTGTTTGTTTGTTTTTTGTTTTTTTACAGTGAACAAGGCTGAAATGTAGGCCTGGTTTTACAGTGAAACAAGGCTGAATGTAGGCCTGGTTTTACAGTGAATGAGGCTGAATGAAGGCCTTTTTTTTTTTTCCAGTGAACAAGGCTGAATGTAGGCCTGGTTTTTACAGTGAACAAAACGTAGGCCTGATTTTACAGTGAACAAAATGTAGGCCTGGTTTTTACAGTGAACAAGGCTGAAATGTAGGCCTGGTTTTACAGTGAACAAGGCTGAAATGTAGGCCTGGTTTTACAGTGAACAAGGCTGAAATGTAGGCCTGGTTTTACAGCGAAACTAGGTTGGATATAGGCCTTATTTTACAGTGGAACAAGGCTGAAATGTAGGCCTGATTTTACAATGAACAAGGCTGAAATGTAGGCACTCAAAAGAGCGTGCAGAGAGAGAGAGAGAGAGAGAGAGAGAGGAGAGAGAGAGAGAGAGAGAGAAGAGAGAGAGAGAGAGAGAGAGAGAGAGAGAGAGAGAGAGAGAGGCACACTTCTAGCCCTGACAAGGGAGAGGAAAACTGTTCAAATTACTTCAATGGAGATTGAAGACACGTCCTCTCAAGATATGGTTGATGTCATGTTGATGTTGTTTTGTACAGTTATGACGAGATGGCCGCCTTGGACTTACCAACCATGTTTGACCACGTGCGACTGGTGTCAGGTGTGGAACAGGTGCATTATGTTGGTCACTCACAGGGCACAATGATCGGCTTCGCTGGCTTCACCAGGAACCGGACGCTGGCTGCTATGGTCAAACGCTTTTATGCTCTGGCACCAGTAGCACAGGTGTGGAACATCGAAAGTCCCATCAAACACCTGGCGCCCTATGGGAAGGATATTGCCGTAAGAGAGAGAGAGGAGAGAGAGAGAGAGAGAGAGAGAGAGAGAGAGAGAGAGAGAGAGAGAGAGAGAGAGAGAGAGAGAATTGTGAATATTTAGAATTTAGAATATTATGTTTTTAAACAAAAAGTTTCATTGTAATTGGAAAGTTATTTTTGTGATGCATTATGCTCTGTTTTTTGCGATAAAGAATTTATCAATGCCATAGCTTGAGTTTAAAATGCCATCATCATCAACAAACATGTGCAGGTCTTTGATTTTTTAAATATTTTTTTTGATGCGTCATTTTATGTGACGTTCCTGTCCTGCTGTTTCCACGCAGCTCATGCCAGTCTTGCCGCATCAGTCATATATATAGATTCGTTACGTCGCATCCTCAAGGTCAGAAGTCCACAGGGAGCTTATCAGCGTCAAGCCACCACAAGCCAGAGGGGCTCTAGGCTGATGCTGAACATCACTGATGATGAGGATGATGCAAAGATGCTGCTATGGAAATGCATGTGCTTTGACACTACTTGACTGGGCTGTACCCTACCCTTCTTATAATAAAATATCCTGTCATCAACAGGGCTCGAGAGACACCAACAGTACTGGTCAGGTAGTTTGAGCAACACTCAAAATCGCATCCATTAATTGAATGAAGCGCGACTGCGTGGTCGCAGTCTTCCCAATGAGCCCACAGCAATTTGCCAAACTCAGTCTGGGTAGGAGCTGGCCGGAGTCAGAAAAATGTGACACTGGGACTCGACCCCACGACCTTTCAGCTAATAACCCAAGGTGCTGACCATTGCGTCATGCGCAAATTTGCATGTTTAGCTACATGTCTATCATTCACAATATTTTTCCAGTGTGTGTTAAATACTATCCAGACCAGCAGTAAAAGCTGACAACTTTATTTGTATTTCAAAAGCATTTATGTATTCGCATATTGTGGTTTGATGTATCTAGCTGTCTGTCGTGGTCTTATTGAATAACAGACCACCCAGAAAGACTGTAGAATTTTATTGCACGAAATAACCTATAATGTTAAGATATGGAAAGACGCAAGAATTTTGGTGAGGTATAAAAAGTTCTAAATGTCTTCAACTTTTTATACCACCCCTGACAGAAATTCTTTGAGCTGTTTGGTCACGGGGCCTATGACCAGTACAATAAACGTCTGCACGACTTTCTGGCCCGGGATGTGTGTCAGCGACTGGGTCAGGTGCTGTGTGAAGATGACCTTTTCATCATCGGCGGAGTGGACAAACCTGCCATGAACATGGTCAGCTCCAATGGTCAATTTATTCTTTTTTTTAATTTTTAAAAATCATTCTCAACTGTAAATATCATAGTGTTACATGTAGCAAAGTGGCTATGAGTGAGGGTGCAGGTTTTGAGCCTTTGCTGTTGTCTGTTTGAGAGGATTCTTTTCCTGGAGTGAATGTTATTTTATATTTGATTGCTCAATAAATAGTATTTAATGATGCTTCAGGTGACACTATGATTAAACTGAGATATTTTCTTGTTAGTGTTCTCATTGAAAAAAACAACAACCCCTAATCATCCATCACTAACAACTCCAGCAAAATATTATGAAGTCAGATGTAACATTTCAATACAAGATAAATTTCCCCCCCAAAAAAGAGCAGTAATACAAGTTTCAAAGATGGAAACCGGCAGAAGTTTAGACTCTTGATCCCCAGGATTTTGTCTCGGATTACTATGAACTCATTCCCCTGTGGGGATGCCAGAGGCCTATCAGTAAAAACACCCTCTCGACTTTCTGAAAATTCTGTGCTAGGAATTTCTATTCTATCCCTCTCTTTGCTTCTGCCTTGTACCTTTTCTTCCTGTCACCTCCTTTTTGTCTATATTCTACCCACTTGGTCCATTCTCCTGCACTTTTTCCAGAAAGACTTCAATTCTCTCCCCTCCCCCCAAAAAACCCCCAAACCAAAACAAAGCAAAAAACATTTATCTCCCACGCTTAAGTTGGATGCACTGTGTCTGACTTGTCAAGTGCTTAATGGCAGTATAATGCATTTTCACTCATACAGCAGAAAACAAGTTGCTGCCTGAGTGTTTGAAGAATAAGAAAGAACTCATTAGGTAGACAAGAATGACAGGAACAATTTTAAGGGTAAGGGTTAACACAGAGATGGCTTGGAAAGTACTTTTTCTTGTGATGTGATGTAATGTCTTTATGGTCAGTAGTATAAAACCGTACTGGTTTTTTTTCAGTCTTGAGTAACCGTTTTCCTGTTTGATTTCCAAGTGTTTATGGTCTGTTGCAAATTAAACTTATGTCGTTTTCAGTCTCGAGTGCCAGTGTATATTGCACACAGCCCAGGTGGAACATCAGTGAAGAATATTTTGCACTTTGCACAGGTGGGTTGTGGGTTTCCTCTACCTTGGTTTTGGCCACATACACCACTTATTCGAATGGGTACATTCTTTATTCCATGCTAAGAATAAAATCTTTACTGGGATGCGATGAAAGGTATATTGTAATCATACCATACCATACCATATGGTTTATAATCATAGCCCTGCTGACCACAAAAGCCATATCAGGGCTGTCACCTCTTTCAGGTCTCAGTGGCTCCGGTAGCTTTTAACTTCAGGTTCAAAACTATTGTAATAATTTTGGTGGTGTGAATATTATTATACATGTGTATATTATAGTTGTTTCCTTTCTCCTGGATTAGATTTTTTTGGGCGTTTCTCGGCTACAGCTCCAAGGTTTACCAGTGCAGAGACTTGTGTATTTATTTTTCTATATCGAGGATAATGGAATAAGCACTGATGTGTTTTTACATCCAGTCCCTGTGTGTATGCAGTTTTGTAAATTGTGTGTATGTTTTGAGTGTTTCAGGGTTCATATTAAAAAAAAAAAGACCAGAATTTTACAAACTTTTCATAAACTTTTTCATGGAGATACTTAAGAAATTCAAGGGTGTGATTCATGCAACATTAAATTATGTACTCCACACATGCAAAGCTATATTTTTGATTGTCAGATGAAAAAAAAAAGGATTCTTGTGCGAACACTAAATAGAAATGAAGTAAAATGAAAGTTAAGCCTAGACTGTTTGTTTTCAGGGAGTGGACTCAAAGACCTTTCAGATGTTTGATTATGGCTCTGCTGATGCTAACAAAGCCAAATACGGACAGGTAAGAAGCCCAAAAGTTATCCATACAGGTTTCTTTGCAAGATCTTGAGTGACGTACGTTTCAACACAATGCAGCACTCAAAGGCCAATAATCTGTACAATTATAGCTAAAAATATATGGTGTCTTTTACAATTTCTGGACAATTTAAATGACTTGAAGCCATAACAGACAGGAAAACAAATTTAATTTTATCAACATAAAAAAAAGTGTCTCCTGTGGTCTGGTGTTCATTCTCAGAAGTTAACACACCCAGATTTTAAAAGCCACCTGGCAACCCATTAAAGTCTGGAATCAAATTGGTTTTAAGTTTAATTCCATTTGAACGTATTCAGTCCGAACCTGGACCATAAGACTACCATAATTTGTGTGTTCTTGAAATAAAAAAAAGATTTTGTGCATGTTTGCATAAACTTCCTGTATTTTTTGAGTCACAGATGTTCTATATATACACATATATAATATAGGTCTTCAATCAATATATACACTGTAACAATATTAATTGAACCACCCCCCCCCCCCCCAAACATTTATTCAACATCTTTAATGAAGTAAACATAATCACTTTGCTTCTGAACAGTACAGGTGATGCCCCTGTGATGAATGTTTTGCCAACTTTCTAACGAACTGTGACTCTGTTATCAGCCGACACCCCCACAGTATCACCCCAAAGATCTCCAGGTGCCTGTTGTGGCCTACACGGGTGGTCACGATATCCTGGCTGACCCAACTGATGTAGCCTGGCTGCTGAAACTGATATCTCCCTCTCTTGTTGCTACACATCACATGCCATCTTGGGAGCACCTGGACTTCATCTGGGCTGTTGATGCTCCTAAATACTGCTACAATGACCTGATCAACTGGGTTTTCCAGGATTAGAGACTCTAATTCATGAAAAATGTTTCCAGACATGTGCTGGGAATGCAGCTGCAACATGTCTTAACTGCTTTGCACACTTGGAGCAAGATTTCCCTGTACATTCTCACCATTTGACTGCTTGCATACAGAGAGAGAGAGAGAGAGAGAGAGAGAGAGAGAGAGAGAGAAGAGAGAGAGAGAGAGAGTGAGTTTATATGAGGTTGTATGCTGGAAGACAATGCATATTCATCTTTGGTGTAAAAAAGACCCATCCATTCGTTTTCACAAGAGATAATTTCTGACACAAGAAAATAAAATTCCACATTTATTCTTCAAGACACACAAAACACAATTAAAAAATTGCTACACAATGATACAAACAGTCTCAAGACATAAAAATGGATGAATTCAGTGGCACAATGAGCATGAAAAGTCTTTTGATGATATGAAAAGAATGAGGATGGGCTGACCACAGGAGGGGAACATTATGCTGCTTTCTGGGATCCTTTCTTGCCAATCAGAGACTTGTGGATGTGAGGGATCACACCTGCAAACAAGCACAAAGTCATTTATTTTATGTGTGCCTGCAGGAGTCAAAATCATTTCTCAGTTCACAAAACTCACATCCCCTCCACAAAGAGCTCAATGTCAGGAGTAGCAATTCTGGTAATTTTGAGTTGCCACTAAATGAAAGAAAGATACAAAATGGGCGTTAAATACACTTGGCTAGATCTCAAATTTCTTCTTCCCCATGACAATCTTTAAGATACACACAAAAACTTTAATCTTGATGTCATATCTTTTTGTTATCTCTATTTCAATCATAATAACTTTTACATACTCAGCAGCAACAGCTTCTGTCAACACCAAAGTCACTTTGATCCATCACCTAGATCAAGATCTGAATGAAAAATATGCTTTCACTGTCCAAATCCTAGTTTAGAACATGTGCCAAGCATCCCTTGTGATTTGACTAAGCAGATTTGAAAACTCACTTCAAACACATCAATTTTGACAGTAAACATGGCAGAATTTTGCCAATACAAGGCACAACTCCCATGCGAATGTAGTTTATGTAAATAACAAAGATGGTACCCATTGTAATATCTTTACTGGGCTCTAGCAGATGCATATGCCACACTGACTTCATCAGGTGGTCTGTGGTAATGTGGGTTTATCAATGACTTGCTCCATTTATCTGTGACATGAATGCGAAACTGCTATCACACAAAGGTGACCAAACACCACGTAGATATCCTATAATACATATATATATAAAAAGAAGAAAATTAAGTCTGCACACATCAAGTGCATACACTTTGGACTTCAAAAGTGTTCACTCTCAGTTTATATATGGATAGATAATGGTCAGATTATTGTAAACTTTATCTTGAAAGAAAGACTTGCCACACCCTCTGAAAATGCTTGAGATTAAAAAAAAAAAATCAGATGTCCTTATTCTGTTTGTCTTAGGAAATCTTTAAATATGAAAGACATTGGACACAAGAGACAATGGATTACTTACCACCACCAGCAATGGTGGCCTTGATCAGGGAATCCAACTCTTCATCACCACGGATGGCCAACTGCAAGTGACGGGGCGTGATACGTTTGACCTTGAGATCTTTACTAGCATTGCCTGCCAACTCCAACACCTGTTAAAAAACACACAAAAACCCCGCAACATTCTGGTACTATTACTGGCAATAATCATATTTCTATGTGAATACTAGGCATGCAGCCATATAAAGGGAGGGGGGGAACAAGAGGGGGGAGGGGGTTATGTGTGTGTCACAGGGAGTTATCGAAGTCTGCTGTCAAGGTCAAAGCCCTACATCAAAATCAGGAAAAGGAACCCCCCTCCTTCCATTTTACTTCATCACTTACAGATTTTGCTGTGCCCAGCAAAGGGTTAAACAATGCAAAAAATGAACTCCAGAAAAACGATAGCAAATAGCTAAAGAACAAGCACCCATCAAGCACCCCTAACACTTGATACAGTCAGCAAAGCTTTATAACACAACACACTTACAAGAGAGAGAGAGAGAGAGAGAGAGAAGAGAGAGAGAGAGAGAGAGAGAGAGAGAGAGAGAGAGAGAGAGAGAGAGAGAATTTGTGCTCATTGAAAAGAATTTCTGGTTTAATACGTAAAACTTTGCGTATGCCTTTTCTCCATTGGGATAAATGTGTCCTAACATTATACTGACTAGTTTCTGTGTTAGCAGTTTTGTTCTTCACCTCAGCTGTCAAATACTCGAGGATGGCAGCACTGTACACGGCAGCTGTAGCACCAACTCGGCCATGGCTGGTGGTTCGTGTTTTCAGATGCCGATGGATACGACCAACAGGAAACTGCACACATAAAAGTTTCACAAAAATTTACAAACATAATAAAAAAAATCAAATGCCCCCATTCCATCCATCTTTATAAATGAATCGTGCTACCCTGCATTGTACACAGGCAGTGCTGGCCTCGATATCATCTCTCTCTCTGAAAAGTAGTCCATGGGTTGTGTACCATAATGGCTTAACTGAGAGCATAGATTTTCATTTCAATACAAGGGTGGCAGGGTTCGCGCTAGGATTTTTTAAAACCGGTACTGTGAGTTGCCATTTCAGAGATATCTTGACCAACTCCCCTAAAATCGGTCCTCAGAAAATAAAATCCGGTACATACTGTGAACAAAACGAAACTATCCAGTGAGAGGGTGTCGGAGGGGGGATTGTTTGGCAGCAAAACTAAATCTAAATTGAACGCAAATCTCTCAGACTTTGACTGCCGTGCTGCTGCCACTCGCTTCTTGGGCACAAAGCCACGCAGGAAATAGGATTTTTTTTTCTAGCGCCTGTGTCACTGTCTGTGTCAGTCTGTTGTTTTGCATGACATCATTTGTGTGACTTATATTCTTCTTTCTTGTTTCTATGCTTAGCGCTCATCTAGATCTTTCATTCAAATTAGATTTAGTTTTTGACTCTTCTCTCTCAAAGCAACGCGCAAATTCATAGTCAGACCTTCAGCTTTTCGCTTTTCGTAAGAGCAGGCCATCGTATCCCGGTGGGAACAGATGACATTTACAAAACTGCATACACTCAGGGACTGGATGTAAAAAAGCACAGGAGTGCTTATTCCATTATCCTCGATATAAAAGATTAACCCTTTGCTGGGCACAGCAAAATCATTTGTCACCTTCCTGCTGGGCAGAGAAAATGGAGGTGGATGGCTTGTGAGTGGGTGTATGTATTTAACATGCAATAACTCTACAATGGTCAGGTGGATTTTGATGAAATAAAAACAGCAAGATGCAGAAATGAATAAAGAAATTGCTAATACCCAATTTTTGTCATTATTTTTATTTTCTTTTAGAATTATAATGCATAAACACACAAAGTCATTGATTGGTTTGCGTGTGTTACAGTTAGCGTTGCAATAACTTTAGAATGCGTGCATGGATTTTGATTAAATAAAAACTAAAACATTAAGAAACAATTATAGAAAAGATATTTTCAACCTACTGTTGGTTTTATAGTTTTTTTGATAAATGGTGCACGAACACATCGAACATTCCGACGACCGCCATTTTTGTTTACCGATGATCGCGATCAGCTTAACGTTTAAGTTTGAGCCGCTGCCGTATCAAAATCCCGAATAGCAACCAAATAACAAAATATATTAAGTTCTGAACCATTGCCGAACTTGAAATCCGCGATAATTTCCCCAAATCTAAGAGTAGAATTCAAAACGCGTATCGGCCGTGTTAGATTTGACGATCGATTTTCGTCTCGAACTTCGCCGTAGTCAAAGTCGTCTCTCTCACTTCAGTCAACAAACTCAGAAGTGCACACACTACTAGGATCGATTACATCGATATTTGAGCCTAGATACACATCTCACAGCGTCATATTTTTCGGCATGGAAGCTGTAAACACGATCGTACATGTCGGGTTCGAAGATAGCATCCATCTTGGAAAAATTTGCAATTTTTTTCCTCCAAAACTTGCAACAAACTCACTCCAATCGCCGCCATTTGTAATAAACATGCGGAAGTCTCGCGGCTTCTATATTCACGAGATTTGAAGCGAGATTGGCGGGAATTTCGAATGTATGATCGCTCTAAAGTGACGGTCATGTCGCCGGGCGCTTTGGGGCGTTTTGCCCAAGGACAGGGTCGGGCGCTTTGGGGCGTTGTGCCCAGCAAAGGGTTAAAAGAATAAAGAATAAATAAATCTAGGCCCCATTTACTCATTGTGAATGGAAGTCGCTGTCATGCCGAGAAGAGTGCGAAGCTCTATTCTTTCACAGTAAAGCTTGCTGTTCTGCGTGCTAGGCTAATGAGGCTGGCGCCAAAGATGTTTGTCGAAAGGGGTGTAGTGGGAAGGGGTAGGTGCGTAAGCACAGTACAGGCGCATGACAGACTGTCAGAAAATGTCACTTCAGACTTTTTTTTGAGACGGAAATCTAATCTGTCACAGGCAAACAGAATCGGTACGCGGTACCGGCTGCTTCGAAAATTTTCGGTATTCCCTGTTTACAATTGGTAAAATATGACAATTAGTTGAATTACCGGTTATCGCGAACCCTGGGATGGGTGTCTTTGCACAACACCATATGTTTTCCATGACATATGGAGCGGCAGTTGCAGTCTTGCACTCTTTGGGGAATATATTAAATAGTTAGCCCATACCCACAAAGTACTTATAACACCTTTTGTTTACTTAGTTGTTTACTTTTTATACAATTTGTTAAGTGTATGTGCTGTGTAGAGGTTTATGGACAAATTAATTAAATTTCTGGGAAGCAACATCAGATTTTTTGAGTTACAGAGTAAAATCTAAATGGGTACTTCACACCCAGTGCTTGGGAAAAGGTAAGATTGCATAAAAGGATTCCCATTCCACTTCTAGCTCCCCCCCCCCCCCCCGCCCCCCCTCTAAATCACATATAGACCTGTATTTTTCCACCTGTTCTATAGATATTTATTCTTTGCATCTTTAATAATATCCAGGCCTATAATTTTTAAATATAAATTTAAGGGTAGACACGGGTCAAAAAGTGACCCAACTCATGATTATTAGAATAAAAAATAGCTAATTTTTATGCATTTATGAAGATCTCCCTGTGTGATTTTAAACGATTCAGGTTGTACACAATGTCAGTAGAAACAGATTTCAACTTCTTGTAGATAAAAAAGTTTAGGACTTTGAAACATTTAGTTTGGAGGCCATTTTGGATTGTTACCATGAAAACACTGCAGAAAACTGAGTAATTCTTTGATTTTTATGCTGTACAAGTGATGCCCTTTCTAAATATGGCATAACTTTTAACATGGGCTTGTAAACAAAATTTAATCAGTTTCGACCCCCATGTCCCACTTGTTAAATGGTTAAAAGTAGGTTTTTTGAAAATAGGCTACATTTCATGTTTGTTTTTTTTAACCTTCCCCACTGACTGCGTGAAAAATACCTTGGCTGCCATTTAAGGGTAGACACGAGTCCAAAAGTGCCCCAAACCATGTTTTTTTAAAAATAAAAAATTGCTGCATACATTTATGAAGGTCTCCCTGTGTAAATGTAAACAATTCAGGTTGTACAAAATGTCTGTAGAAACAGGTTACTGCAACATGTTATAGATAAAAAGGTTTAGGAGTTTTAAACAGTTTTGGTGGCCATATTGGATTGTTTCCATGGCAACAGTGCAGAAAACTGAGTATTTCTTTGATTTTTATGCTTTACAAGTAATGCCCTTTCAATATATATTGGCATAAATTTTAACATGGACTTGTAAACAAAATTTCATCAGTTTCGACCCCCATGTCTCACCTTAACTGTCAATAACTTTAAACTATTCACCTCAAATTTTCAATAGCTGTCAACTTTTTTTTGTTTCAAACCACATACTCCCACTGTTACTCTTTGAAAATAAGCTAAACACACAAAGAAGTTTAAATATCCTTATTTATAATTGAGTGTGGGTGGTCCAGACACCAAACTTTTAGTTAAATTACAGAATGAAAATCCCTCTAAGTTGACACCCTTACATTGACTGAATAACCCTTTGACATGCATGCACACAGGTCTCTTAACTAGCCCAGGCTATAGCCTAGGCGGCAGTATATGAAGTGAGTCGCCTAGAATTAGCCTAGACCTAGGCATGATACTTAACGAAGTTGGGAGTTTCGACAACTGTACCATGGGTGCACGCGTACTCACTACTTCTGAGCTACACTAAACATTTCCAACGACTGAAGATAAGGCTGTCCAATCTATAAAGTAGATGCGTTTGGCATCTACATATGCAAAAATGTTCCTGCTAACTGTAAGACGAGGCTGGGTGGTGTGAAAATGCATTAAAAACACCTGAATAAGCAACAACGGTCACGCATTTGAAAAGTAAGACACCTGATTAAGTAACAAGTCTACTAACGGTCGGAGGTAAACAGATCCTACATCAGACATGGATTATGGCTTCATTAATTAAATGTGCACTCAGCAAAACCTGCAGGGTGAAAAAAAAAATCGTAAACCTACCTGCAACCCTGCTCGTGCAGAACGGGAGACCGCCTTTGCCTTTGCTTTTCCGGAATCCTTCCCTGCTTTACCACCGGCCTGCACGTAAACAGAAAAATAAAAATAGAACTCGTTGATCATAAATATAGAAACATGACATACGCGGTCGAAAAATAATAATTTTAACGTTTATCGACAGCATTTTCGTGCATCGGATGATAAATAATAGCAAATGATTTAAAACGATTTACCATTGTAGTGTAATTTGTTAGAATCTACACAAAATTATCTTCTCTCGGGTTTGCTCAGGTCCGACGCGTCGTTTTCTTCTTACGACCAATGAGATACATTCCCGCCCTTAGCGCCCTCTTCTGGGGTCGCAGGAAGACAAGCAAAAATGAATCTTTGCGTGTTTTTGCTATTTTTAGTTCAGTTTTCAACCGATTTCTCCCAACTTGAATTTTCACTCATGTAGCTGTAAATAGTATAGAGACATTCCAAAGGTGTCACATACACAAAAACGTTTAAAAATCTTGACAACAACAAAGCCATTTTCAGTCTACGATCAAAATGGGAGATGATTCTAGGGTATGTGTGCAGTCAATTAGAAGAATTAATTCCCTTTAGTACACTTTTATTAAAAGTGTATTTCCCCCTATCAAACATACAGGATTATTATTCTGACCATCATTAATTCGTACTGCGAGGTACAAAGATGATATAGCTGGAGAGAGAGAGAGAGAGAGAGAGAGAGAGAGAGAGAGAGAGAGAGAGAGAGAGAGAGAGAGAGAGAGAGTTATTCTTTTATTCTTTTATATCGAGGATAATGGGATAAGCACTCTTGTGCTTTTTTACATCCAGTCCCCGTGTGTATGCAGTTTTGTAAATGTCATCTGTTCCCACCGGCACACGATGGCCTACTCTTACGAAAAGCGGAACAGGATTTAACGTGTGCGCAAGATGTTCTGCGTGCGTTCGCACACGGGGCCTCGGTTTAAAGTCTCATCCGAAGGACTTGTGGGGAGAGTGGAGTCAGCACTGATGTTAACTCCAGGAGAAAAATCTCCTCGACCAGATTCGAACTGGGTCTTCAAATTGCCAGAGAGAGAGAGAGAGAGAGAGAGAGAGAGAGAGAGAGAGAGAGAGAGAGAGAGAGAGAGAGAGAGAGAGAGAGAGAGAGAGAGAGAGAGAGAATGAATGAATGAATAATCTTTATTTTTCAAGGGTAACAGAGTAAGAGAGAGAGAGAGAGAGAGAGAGAGGGGGGGGGGGGGGGGTAAGTCACTTATTGACATACAATTATTTACAACTAAAAGATAAGATAAAAAAAAAGAGATTAAGATAAAAAGAAAATGTAAAGAAAGAACAGAAAAAAATAAGTGGAACAATATTTGGTAAGGAAAAAAAAAAAGTGGATCGGTGGTCTAGAGGTAATGCGCCTGCCTGGAAAGCGAAAAATCCGAGTCGGAGTGTGCGGTGGTTCAAGTCCCGTTTGGGTCAAAATTTTCTCTCCCCATCCATTAGACCATGAGTAGTGGTCTGGGTGCTAGTCTTTAGGATAAGACGATAAACTGAGGTCCTGTGTGTTACACCTAATTATTTACTTACTTAACTTAATCGCACACGGGTCCTCGGTTTAAAGTCTCATCGGAAGGACTTGTGGGGAGAGTGGAGTCAGCACTGATGTTAACTCCATATTGACAGCATCCATCACCCCTCACTCTGGAAGATTCTCAGAGCTGGAGGTGGCCCAGCCACCTCCATCGCCTGTTATCCTCGATATAAAAGAATAAATAAATAAATAAATAAAATCCTCCTCGCTCCGGGTGGAGCAAAAGGCGCCAACAAGTCTCCTCCAGCCATCTCTGTCTTGGGCAAGCCAGCTGATTTTATTCCATGTTTTGCCCATTATTTTCATTTCTTCTTCTATAGTTCTCCTCCATGTACCTAACGGCCTGCCCCTCTTCCTTTTCCCAGGTGGTGCCCATCTGAGTGCAGCATGTGGATGTCGGGTCTTGTTCATCCTGAGGACATGGCCCAGCCACCTCCATCGCCTTTGTTTCACTTCTTCTATGATATTGTTGATGCCAGTCCTTTTGCTCACTTCTCTATTGGTAACATGTTGTTCCCAGTGGATCTTGAGGATGCGGCGAAGACACCTGCTTTCGAAGCCTCTGAGTCGGCTTTCAATCTTTTTGTTGGTTCTCCAGGTCTCTGAGGCGTAGAGGAGGACTGAGCGGACGCTTGATTTGTACACTTTTAGCTTTGTGTTGGTCTGCAAGACTGTTGACTTCCAGATGTTTTGCAGTCTGTTAAAGGCCTGTGCTGCAAGACCAATTCTAGTTGAGACCTCCTTCTCAATATCACTGTTGGACGAGATGTAGCTGCCAAGGTATTTGAAGTGTTGTACTTCTTCCAAGTCTGCGCCACGCACATTTGTCTTCCGTGCACTCTTTGTCTTTACTTTCATGATCTTTGTCTTGTCTGGGTGGATCTTGAGTCCCACGCTTCTTGCTGTTTTATCAACTTTTGTTGTTTTTTCATGGATGTCCGTCTGAGTGTGTGAGAGGAGAGCAATGTCGTCTGCAAAGTCACAGTCCTCAAGCCGGGATGTCAGTCCCCATACCAGTCCTCTTTGTCGGTCTTCTGTAGCTTTTCTCAACACCCAATCGATGACGACAAGGAAGAGCGTTGGTGAAATCACGCAGCCCTGCCTGACACCAGTCTTCACGTGGAACCATTCGCTTTGTAGTCCATTGTGGCGCACACAGCACTGGTTGTCAGCGTACATATCTTTGAGAATGTTGATGACTTTTTGCGGGAATTCGTAAGCTCTGAGAATCTTCCAGAGTGAGGGGTGATGGATGCTGTCAAATGCCTTTTCAAAGTCGATGTAGTTGATATAGAGTGACGAGTTCCATTATTTAGCACACGTAAAATAACCCATAGCAACAAGAGGGTTGTCCCTGGCAACATTCTGTAGAAAAAATCCACTCTGATAGGGAAACAAATTCAGTTGCAGATAGGGAAAAGAAAAAGAAAATAATGGGTGACGCTATACTTGTGGCGACGTGTTCTCTCCGGGGAGAGCAGCCTGAATTTCACGCAGAGAAATCTGCTGACATAAAGTGGTATAATATATAAACTCCTTTATCCAAGGTGTGTTGACTTCCTTAAGGAGTGTGTGTGTGTTGACTTCTTTAAGGTGTGTTGACTTCTTTAAGGTGTGTTGACTTCCTTAAGGTGTGTGTTGACTTCCTTAAGGTGTGTGTGTGTTGACTTCTTTAAGGTGTGTTGACTTCTTTAAGGTGTGTTGACTTCCTTAAGGTGTGTGTGTGTTGACTTCCTTAAGGTGTGTGTGTGTTGACTTCCTTAAGGTGTGTGTGTACTGACTTCTTTAAGGTGTGTTGACTTATTTAAAGTGTGTTGACTTCTTTAAGGTATGTTGACTTCCTTAAGGTGTGTTGACTCCCTTAAGGTGTGTGAGGATGTGTTGACTTCCTTAAGGTGTGTGTGTTGACTTCTTTAATATGTGTGTGTGTGTGTGTGTGTGTGTGTGTGTGTGTGTGTGTGTGTGTGTTGATTTCTTCAAGGTGTGTGTGTTGACTTCTTTAAGGTGTGTGTGCATGTAATGACTTCCTTAAGGTGTGTGTGTTGACTTCTTTAAGATGTGTGTGTTGACTTCTATAAGGTGTGTGTGTTGACTCCTTTAAGGTGTGTTGACTTCTTTAAGGTGTGTGTTAACTTCTTTAAGGTGTGTTGACTTCTTTAAGATGTGTTGACTTGTTTAAGGTGTGTTGACTTCTTTAAGATGTGTTGACTTGTTTAAGGTGTGTTGACTTCTTTAAGATGTGTTGACTTGTTTAAGGTTGTTGACTTCTTTAAGATGTGTTGACTTGTTTAAGGTGTGTTGACTTCTTTAAGATGTGTTGACTTGTTTAAGGTTGTTGACTTCTTTAAGATGTGTTGACTTGTTTAAGGTTGTTGACTTCTTTAAGATGTGTTGACTTGTTTAAGGTGTGTTGACTTCTTTAAGATGTGTTGACTTGTTTAAGGTTGTTGACTTCTTTAAGATGTGTTGACTTGTTTAAGGTTGTTGACTTCTTTAAGATGTGTTGACTTGTTTAAGGTTGTTGACTTCTTTAAGATGTGTTGACTTGTTTAAGGTTGTTGACTTGTTTAAGGTTGTTGACTTCTTTAAGATGTGTTGACTTGTTTAAGGTTGTTGACTTCTTTAAGGTTGTTGACTTCTTTAAGATGTGTTGACTTGTTTAAGGTTGTTGACTTCTTTAAGATGTGTTGACTTGTTTAAGGTTGTTGACTTCTTTAAGATGTGTTGACTTGTTTAAGGTTGTTGACTTCTTTAAGATGTGTTGACTTGTTTAAGATGTGTTGACTTGTTTAAGGTTGTTGACTTCTGTAAGAAGTGTTGACTTCTTTAAGGTGAGTTAACTTCTTTAAGATGTGTCGACTTCTTTAAGGTGTGTTGACTTCTTAACGGTGTGTGTGTTGACTTCTTTAAGGTGTGTGTGTTGACTTCTTTAAGGTGTGTGTCTTGACTTCCTTAAGGGGTGTGTGTGTGTTGACTTCCTTACGGTGTGTGTTGACTTCCTTAAGGTGTGTGTGTGTTGACTTCCTTGAGGTGTGTCTGTTGACTACCATAAGGTGTGTTTGTTGACTTCTTCAAGGTGTGTTGACTTTCTTAAGGTGCGTGTGTGTTGACTTCCTTAAGGTGTGTGTGTTGAACTCTTTAAGGTGTGTGTAGTTGTTTTTTTTAATTCCTTAAGGTGTGTGTGTTGACTTTCTTAAGGTGTGTTGACTTTCTTGAAGTGTTCCTGTTGACTGCTTTGGCCAATATCTGTGTTCTGTTTATGATGGTATCAAAAGTGTATGTCGCGTCTAAAAAACTCAACACCAATGACTCCCGTCAAAAAAGAGTATTGAAAACAAACAATCTACAGCATAGTCACTTGTGGACGAGTGGTCTGGAGGTAACACACCAGTCCCCCCCCAAAAAAAGAGAGAGAAGTCACAGGTTTGATCCGTGTTTTAACCCGCAGTTTTCCCCTCACCCACCTTGAGTTGCGGTTTGGGTGCTAGTCTTTCAGATGACACAATAAAACGAGGTTTTATATGCAACGTGTGTTTAGCGCACATTAAAGAACCCACAGATACAAGAGAGTTATCTCTTGACAAAAATGTAGAAAAAAGCCGTTCTCCTAGGGAAACAAGGGAGGGGAAGGGGGGTTGGGTAGGGTTGGGGATTGCCTAGTGGTTAGAACTTGAGCTCGTGATCTGATCGCTCGGTTTCAAGCCACCACCGTTCGAGGGGATTTTTTCCCGATGTAGCTAACATCATTACAGACTCTACCAAGAAGTGTGTCCTTCGCATGAGACTATAAAACGAAGGCCTGTGCGCGAACGCAGGCAGAACATCTTGTGCACATGTTGAAAACCCGTTCCGCCTTTTGGAAAGAGTAAGCCATTTTCAGCCTGTATGGAAGTATGACAAAATTACATTAAAAGAATTGCATGCACACGTGCTTTTGTCGTGTTCATGCATCGTCCCTGAAGTCAGAATGCGGCTACCATAATGGTGGGTAAACGATTGCATACGCAAAATCACACCGTCGGTGAACCTCAGAACTCTAGCACAGGAACGAAAAAAAGGGGAAACACACACAGGCATGTTTTTTTTTTTCCTTCTTTTTTTCCCCCTCTTCTTCCTGATGGTTGGCACCGCTGCTCTTACTGTGATGTTTCTCTCCCGGAAAGAGCATCCCGAAATTCATGCATAGAAATCTGCCGTGACTAAAAGTGGTATGCGTATGCACAATACGGTACTATACGATACAATGCAATGCAATACTTTAAAAGGTTCACCATAGCAGACAAGAGTGACCAACGGTCAAAGAGGGACTCTTCTGCAAAGTTTTGGTTAAAAAAAAAACAAAGTGTGTATATTATGTTGTCATGTCTTGCTGCTGTTATTAGCAAATCAATAATTTTAGTTCATACATCAATATTTCAGGCTTAATTGTTTGTAAGGTAAAGATAAAGGTAAAGATAAAGGTGTCCTATAATCTATGTGATCATAGGGGAGCGGGGCGTCAGAGACCTCAGCGTCTCTAGGGGCTAGCATATTGAGGACTGGTGGCGCCAATCTCCTCTCCCTCACTGCTTTACTTTCCCTGACCCTGAAGAGGGCAGGTACCCATTTACAGCTGGGTGAACTGGGGAGCTGTACTGAAACCAAGATGCGCAAACGGTCACCCATCCAACTGTTAACCATGTTCGATGCTGCTAAACCTTAGCTTAGGAAAATCCAGTTCTCTGGATTGTTTGTAGCAATCTAGAATTTAAGAACAAAGAGGCATTCAAAAGAAGCTGTCAAAAGTTCCTCACTACATAGAACTCCCCCCCCCCAAAAAAAAAAAAAAAAAAAATCAGTATTCATTTTAAAGTGTACATACATTGTTTCAGTTTGATTCTGGTTTTAAAGCTGAAAATTAATTGTTCGAAATGCTATTAATTTGTTTTCTTCGATGAACTGATGATGAAATGATCTACTGTAAAATGTCCTATAGGGTGATAAGCTTGTGTTTGTTCACACAGACACATACCAACATTAAGTTGTATCAAAATGGTGACACATCATTTGACGGGGACGGGATAGCCTGGTGGTTAGAATGATGCGCTCGTGATCTGCTGACCCGGATTTGAATCTCGATCAAGAGGATTTTTTCTCTGGAGTTAACATCAGTGCCGACTCCAATCCCCCCCCCCCTCCCCCCCAAAGTCCTTTGGATAACACTATAAACCGAGGTCCCGTGTGCGAACGCACGTGTCATAAACATTCGAGGCACCATCCAAGGTTTCACATTTGAGGTCCTACCTTTCAGCTTTCAACAGACCTTTCAGGCATTCTAATCAGCCTGAGAACTAACGGAATTAAGGAAGAAACGACGAAGTATTATTGAGGGAACAGTAGTGGAGGAAAACAAGAGCAGGAAGAAATGATGAAGGAGAGCATTTTGTCCTTAAGTGGTTTTCCGCTTCCCTTGTGGATTCCAGTCAAGGGCCTGCCTGGTGACATTTGAAGCAGGCTTGCAGAGCGTATGGCCGATCCATCCCCATTTCCTTTTCTTGATCTCTGACTCGATTGGAGCTTGTCTGGTCCTGTCCCACAGTTCTTCGTTTGAGAGACGACTTCTGGCCACCTGATACAGAGGATGTCCCTGAGACATCTGTTGGTAAATGTCTGGAGTTTGTGGGTGCTGGTCTTTGTTAGCCTACCTGCCAAGTTTCTGAGCTGTGAAGTAGGAGTTACAAGATGACAGGTCCCCTTTCTTTGGCAGCTTCACGAAGTAGGCTTTCTTCCAGTCTTCTGGCACACTCTCTTGCTCCCAGATCTTGTGTAGGAGTGAATACAGCAATTATGAGGGTTTAGTCTTTTGGTTTGAAAAGTTTGCAGTTTGATTCTATGGCAGACGTGGAGAGAGACTTCCTTGTATGACATGAAAAACATGTTACTTGAGCAGTGCTGTAGAAACACACACAATACACTACACTACACCACACCACACCACCCCACCCCACACTACACTACACACACCACGCACGCACGCACACCACACACACACACACACACACACACACACACACACACACACACAACACACACACTGGTACAGCAGTGGTTTTATTTTGATATTTTGAAGTAAAAAAAAAAAAGGCATGGTATAATGTAATATATAAAAAAGAAAAAAGCACAGAATGTGCTCTACTGGCTCCAAGTAGAGGGAACAATGGTTATATAAGAACCGTTTTGCTGATAGACCCCCCCCCCAAAAAAAAAAAAAACCCTACAAAAAACAAAACAAAACAAAACAAAAACAAACAAAAACAACGACAACAACAAAAACAACCCTCCCAACCAAACAAAAGCAAACAAAACCAAAACCAAAACCAAAACAACCTCCCCAACCCTTATGTAACCAAAAAAGAAATAAAAACTAAACAAAAACCACGATCACGACCACCAACAACAAAAAAGACAATAACGACCCTTATTGTCTACACTCTCTCACGTCAAAGTACAAGTTCCATGAGTAGTGCCTGTCACACTGCCTGGACAATGTATCAACCAACATTGAATCATGCCCCAGGTGCCTGCCGGCTGGACTGACAGGTGCTCACAGATTCCTTTATTTCAGAATATATACTTGGCCATAGCCTTCAGGTGGTCTATTACTTCTGCATAATCGTCCAGCAACGACAACATTTAAAAAGGACCGCTTTGTGTCACAGTTGTTGTTGTTGTTGTTGTTGTTGTTGTTGTTGTGCGTTCCCCAGCTCAACACTTTAGGGGTCACTCAGAATGTGCACTCCGAGTCACTCATCCATCCCACCTGCGTATCACTGTGAGATTGAAATTGCACACTGAATGAGAAGTTTGCGTGTATGACTGTTTTAAGAGTACCTCGCCATACAGGCAGCCATACTCCGACTTCAGAGGAATGTGTAACAGTCACGATAGAGCGGTATGAACAAAAAAAGGCTGATCTTCTCTCCTCTTTCTCATTTAATTCTATGTTGTTTATAGCTTTACCCATCACGAAAGCCATATCTGGACAGTCACCTCATTCAGCTTCAGTGGCTCCAGTAACATTCACTTCAAGTTAAAACCAATACCTCCTAATAATACTTTCAAGTATTAAACACCATCCATCTGAAAAAACAGCATTATTAAACGAGACAACAAATAAATCATTTCATCCCCTAAAGCAAGCTAATAAAACCAGGCTGTGCTGAGGACGCGTACGCCAGCCATTCCGCTTAATTTATCATCCCCAGGCTACAAACAAATGTAAAAAGATAACCAAACATTCCAAAGTACAAACAAATATATACCTTAAAAAAAAAATCCATATGGTAAATGACACAGCAGCAAAATGGACATACTGTGCCCATGGCTACACATCACTACCTGGTTTCCAGAATAAAACAAGACTCTCTGTCTCTGTCTCTGTCTCTGTCTCTCTCTCTCTTCTCTCTGCGCTCCCTAATTGGGTGGGAGGCGCACGCAGTTCCTGGTCTTCTCCTGTGATGTAGGAGGTATGTCTGCTGGCCTTTCAGCCGGGACATTCCCACTTCAGAGCAGCTCATGTCTTTCTTTCTTTGTTGTTGTTGTTATTGTTGTTGTTGTAGTACAGGATGCATTCTGGCTATGTTCGTGCGTCCATAACCCACCGGATGCTGCCATAAACTACTGGATCTTTCACGTGCATATTTCATCTTCCACAAACACACAACACAACACAACACACCACACCATACCACACCACACCACAACACAACACAACACAACAACACAACACAACACACAACACACACACACACACACACACACACACACACACACACACACACACACACACACACACACACACACACACACACACGTATACAGAGGGAAAATTAAGGCACTGACAGGTCTGCACTTTAAACTGACCTGGTGAATCGTAAAAAAACAACAACCCATCCTTTAATTCACCAGACAGAGATTCAAACACTCGACTTCATGGACCCACGGCAGTGATGCCAACTAGTCTTCACCACTCGACTACAGCGTGTGTGTGTGTGTGTGTTGTGTGTGTGTGTGTGTGTGTGTGTGCGTGCGTGCGTGCGTGCGTGCGTGCGTGCGTGCGTGCGTGCGTGTGTGTGTGTGTGCGTGTGTGTGTGTGAGGTTTATCTGCAGTTACTGAATTAGGACCCGACTGAAGCAGTGAAATATGTTGGTTTTCTAAAAAGTATGAGCTTGTGTATACTGAAATCTGACTTGAACTTACATGGGAATGGTGATATTCTACACTAGAACAGAGTGATTCATTAATTAATCAATTTATTTATCTATTTTTCTTTTATATACAGTCCTCATGTGTATGCATTTTTGTAAATTTTGTCATCTGTTCCCGCCGGCACACCATGGCCTACTCTTACGAAAAGCGGAACAGGATTTAACGTGTGCGCAAGTTGTTCTGCGTGCGTTCGCACACGGGGCCTTGGTTTATTAAAATATGGTTGTTTTCTAAAAAAAATATGAATCCTTGTGTAAACTAAAATCGGACTTGAACTTACTGTGAGTGATGATGTTCTAGACTAGAACAGACTGATTATGAACAGGAGAGACGTGAGGCAGTAACACAGGATAGAAAAGGAGAAGGTAAATGTGTCCCATAACCTATCTGGTCGTAGAGGAGCGAGGCATCAGAGATCTCAGCTTCTCAAGGGGCCTGCATATTGAAGGTGGCGCCCATCTCCTCTCCCTCGCTGGTTTACCTTCCCCGACACTAAAGAAGGCAGGTACCCATTTACAGGTGGGTGAACTGGGGGACTGTACTGAGACCAAGGGGCGCCAACGGTCACCCATCTACTTGGTAACCAAAAGCTCGATGCTGGTTAATCTTAGCTTGGGGAAAGCGGGTGCTCTGACCACTGAACTATCCTGTCCCCGTGAAAAGGAGGAACTAGGCAATAGAGATGTTGTAAGGTCAGAGTACACGAACATTTAATGGATAATATCAATGCTGTTAAAAACACCCTTTACCAATACACAACTAAACAAGGTTTTTGCAAACAAAGACAATAATAGAGTAAAACGTACAGTTAACAACAACAAAAAAAGAAGTAGAGACATTTCAGGAGTAGGTGAAATGATTCTGACGTATTTGGACTAAAAACAACCCCCCTTTGATAAAAAGAAGTTGGTGAGATAGCCAGCCACACCTCAATAAATACATCAGTTCAAATCATTGCCTTTCCTGTACACACACACACACACACATATATATATATATATATATATAATATATATATAATATATATATAATATATATATATATATATATATATATATATATATGCACAGGATATATATGATCTAATCTATTACCACTTTATGCCACAGCAGATTTCTCTGTATATGTATACATTCATACACACATACAAATTCAACGCTGCCTTACAACCCGTCTTCATCAAACCGAGCCAGAGGACCCTTCTCCTCCACACCGTCCACCACCACGTCTTTGCCCGACTCCCTCATAGGCTTCTTCTCCCGCATGTCAATAGTCTTCAGCTTGAGGCAGCCCAGAACGTCAAACCGTGCCGGCAACCAGCCCCGCCTGAAGAGGAACTGAGAGACGAGCGAACCCACCATGATGGCCACGAGACTGCAAAGCATGGAGAAGGTCCGGAAAGGAAACATCTGTCCGTAGACCGGATCGTAGAGAGGGAACTTGATGATTGGTGGCAGACCAACCAGAGGCTCGCCGGCCAGAATGCGGAGACTGAAAGCTAGGAAGTAGCCCAGGACGCAGCCGTAGCCGTTGGAAGGGCGGAACCACAGGATGAGGGCCAGCTGGGGAAAGAGGACGACGTACATGAGGTCGGAGCAGAGGACGAAGAGGCCGTAGATGCTGCTGGCCGTGACTGCGATCACCGTGGCCAGCGTGCCGCACACCATCACCGTGATGCGTAACACCCACACCAGTTCCCGTCCTGAGGCCTGGTGGAGGACAGTCAAGTTTTGTCTTAAAAAAAAACAAAACTTCTAGGGTCAAAGTTTTAAATAGGCTTTGTCTTAAAACGCTATGGTCAAGTTTTGAATACGCTTTGTCTTAAAACTCTATGGTCAAGTTTTGAATACGCTTTGTCTTAAAACTCTATGGTCAAGTTTTGAATACGCTTTGTTTTAAAACTGTATGGTCAAGTTTTGAATAGGCTTTGTCTTAAAAACTCTATGGTCAAGTTTTGAATAGCTTTGTTTTAAAAACTCTATGTCAAGTTTTGAATGTTTTCTTTACCCGAAGTCTAAAAGTATTATAGGATTTGTTTTTTAAAACTCTATTGTCAAGTTTTGAGTAGGCTTTGTCTTAAAAACTCTATGGTCAAGTTTTGAATACACTTTGTCTTAAAAACTCTATGGTCAAGTTTTGAATTGTCTTCCTTACCTGAAGTCTAAAAGTATTATAGGATTTGTCTTAAAACTCTATGGTCAACTTTTGAATCTCTTTCTTACACGAAGTCTGAAAGTATTATTGGCTTTGTCTTAAAAATCTATGGATAAGTTCTGACTAGCATGGGGCAATGGAACTGTAAGATATCGGAGGACGACGATAGTAGTGGGAGTAATAATGTTGATGATGATGGTAATGATGATGATGGTAATGATGATGATAATAATTATAGAAACACCAAAACAACAACAATAATGATAATGATGAGACTGATACAAACCAGCTTCATAATGACATTATAATAATAGGAACAAAACGATAATATAGTAATGATGATTATCATAACAACAACAATGAGAAACATGATAATAAAAGTGATAACGAAAATAGTAACAATAGTGATGGTGATAATGATAATAATGATAAAAAATAATAATAATAATAATAATAATAATAATAATAAATAATAAAAATAATGATAATAACGAAAACAACGATAAACAATAATGATAACACTGCTAGACATAATAATAGTAATAATAACATCAGCAATTATAGCACTACTACTACTACTACTACTACTACTACTACTACTACTACTACTACTACTACTACTCTACTACTGCTGCTGCTGCTGCTGCTGCTGCTACTACTACTACTACTACTTCTACTACTAATATTACTACTACTACTGCTCCTTATCCTCCTCCTTCTACTAATGATGATGATAATAATGATGGTAATGATGATGATGATAAAAAAACACGAAAAAAATCCATCACCATCATCACCACCACTACCAACCACCACCACCACCACCACCACCACCACACCACCACCACCACCACCAACCACCACCTATGCACCCCCCCACAACAACAACCATCACCAACCACCAACCACCACACACCAACCAACCCACAAACCATCACCATTAAGTTAAAGTTAAAGTCTGTCCCGAGCCTAAGGCTCATCAGGCCGGTGCTTATCCCGGTTTCTGTGGCGCTAAGCGACTGAGAGTCATAGACTCCCCCCTGGATAGGACGCCAGTCTATCGCAGGGTTAACCCCTAACACAAGGTTGGTACCCCTTTTGCACCTGGGTGGGGTGAGAAAATAGCCGTAAAGTGCCTTTTCCAAGGGCACAACGCCATAGCCGAAAGCTGGGATCGAACGCGCAACCTTTAGATTACGAGTCCAACGCCCTAACCACTAGGCTACAGCGGCGACTAACCACCACCATATCCAACAAACAAACCAGCACCTTAGGGCGGATGACGTCGCTGTAGATGTTTTTGGTGAAGACGGAGGCGGAGGCGAGGATGCAGGAGTCGGCCGACGACATGACGGCAGCAGCCACCGTGCCGATGCCCAGCACAGACACGGGCAGGGGCACGAGGTACTGCATCACCAGGGGCAGCACCAGACTCCGCTCCGAGGCCGGCAGCTCGCTGGTGCCCGTGGTCGTGCGGTAGTCCGTCTGGTTCCAGTCTGGTACAGACACACACACACAAAAATCTAGGTTCAGACTGACAGACATACAGAGGGAGAAGCTGGAAGCAGACTGATATACATAGATACATAGATACATACATACATACATACATACATACATACAGACAGACAGACAGACAGACAGACAGACACACACACACAGAGACACATACAGACAGGTTGGAAACAGACAGACAGACAGACATACAAACAGACAGGCTGGAAACAGACGGGTTGGAAACAGACAGACAGACACACACAAAAAAAGGTTTACCCGTTGAAGCGCCCACAACTCCAATAATGGCGGGCGGAATGGACAGCAGAGCAGAAGCCCCAGCCGCCATGACACTGCTGATACAGGCCACCTTGTGATCCCGACACGCCAAGGCACGCTGGTAATAGGTCTGCAAAGAACAGGTATATATATATATATATATATATATATATATATATATATATATATATATATATATATATATATATATATATATATATATATATTATATATATATATATATGTATATCTCTCTATATATATCTATCTATATATATTTTTAAAATTGTTTTTTAAAGCATTTTTATTCAAGTTTTGCATATAAACACAATATAAGTATACCTTCACCTTCACCTGTCCCGTAGTCCCGTGCACCGTGGGGGGCACAACTGAGGATTCTGCAACCAGCCTCCTGATCGGAAGCCATAGCTGCTGTGATGGTACCAAAGACTAGTCACTTTGTGGACAAACTTCACATTTAACAGTATACACTGAACACTAAAAGTATGATCTCTACCCATCGTCTCTACCATTTTTAACGCATAAATGCGCATGAATATACTATGAATACGTACATACTTTTGGAGCTGACTACAGCAGTTCCTGCATTAAAAAAAAAGCAACAAAAAAACCTTTGATATGTTTCTAAGTGATGAGGGAACAAGTAACCAATCAAAACATATTCCGCACTTATGCGGAGGGACAGGATTTTTAGAGTCCACTTTCACTGTTTTTTTTTAAACAAGGAAAGCATCAGACGGTGAATAGCAGGTCATACACCCTACATCATGAACAGCCCGAATTTCACGAAGAGAAATCTGCTGTGACATAAAGTGGAATAAATAAATAAATAAATAAATAAAATAAAACAACAACAGCTAGGTACCTGCCAGGGCAGTCCTCCCATCAGAAGCAGCAGGCAAACGTCGATGAAGATTCCGGCCTGAGCGGCCTCCACAGTCCCCAGCCACCTGTCCGACAGTCGGCTCACGTCCACAGCCTCGTGACTCAGAGCGAATGGGAACACCAGGTACTGTTAAACAGAAAACAATCCCACATAGAAATAGATACAGACAGAGAGACCGATAGACAGACAGACAGACGGACAGATAGGCTGACATACAGACATTTAGCCAGCCAGCCAGCCAGCCAGACAGAAAGACACACACACACATCACATAGAAACTTGCTGACAGACAGACGGACGGACGGACAGACAGACAGACAGATTGACAAGTTGGAGAAGTAATAGAATAAGACAACAGATAGGACATCAGAGCTTTCCCAGGCCAAAAGCTGTATCAGTCATTGATGTCAGCTCATTATCAAGGCCTACCTGAAAATGTTGTTATACTGTAAAATGTTGTGTTTAGATTGCCTTTGAGCCATGACAATCTCTTAACATAACAACCTGCCCTCTCCATTGAAATAGAAAAAATCTTCTGAAATCAGAGTCTGGCTGCCTATATGGCGAGATACGTGAAAACAGTCATACACACTAACTTCTCATTCAGTGTGCAATTTCAATCTCACAGTGATTCCCAGGTGGGATGGATGAGTGAGTCAGAGTGCACAGTCTGGGTGACCTCCAGGGTGTTAAGCTGGGGAACGCACATCAACAACAATAATAACGTAACCAGAGCAAGATGAATTCATGATTGTAAGTACAGGTCACGGGATGCAACACCACACCACACCACACCGCACCACGCCACACCACATCACACCACACCACGCCACGCCACACCACCCCCACCCCACCCCACCCCACCACACCACACCATGCCATGCCATGCCACGGCACACCACACCACACAACACCACACCACGCCACACCACACCACACGACACCACACCCCACCCCACCAACACCCCACCCCACCAACACCCACCCCACCAATACCCCACCCCACACCCCACCCACACCACACCAACACCACCCCCACCCACCCTACCCTACCCCACTCACCCCACGACCACCACCACTACCCCAACACCACCACCACCCCACTCCTACCACCACCACCCCCACACACACACCAAACACCACAGCACAACACATACTGACCAGACCGAGAGCAATCAAGAAGAACTGGATCACGTCGGTGTACGCCACAGAGCTGAAGCCTCCCATGACGGTATAGAAGATGGCCACTGCAGCCGACACTATGATGGAGATCTCGGCATTCACGTCCAGGATCACCGCCACTGTGTTCCCTGTGCAGCACAGACAGACAGACCACAGCATGCACACAGGTGTCGTGTTTAGATACCATCCCTGAGGGGAAAAAAAATAATGGGCAGGCGCTGCACTTGTGGCGACGCGGTCTCCCCGGGGAGAGCAGCCCGAATTTATCGCAGAGAAATCGGCTGTGACATAAAGTGGTATAAAATAAAATAAAATAAGAAGTACAGCCCACAAAATCCAACATCACTCTGTCCAGAAGGCTAAATTTAGCACGCCCCTCCTTTTACCTACCTAGTCCAAGTGTGGTCTCACTCACTCACTCAGTCCCATGTCCCAAAGGACGTAGGGGGGACATGAGAGAAGACGCAACAGAGATCTTTTTCCATGCTTCACGATCCTGTGTGGCTAGTAGGAGGTGTTGCAGGGGTTGGGCGGTCCAGTCTTTGATGTTGTCAACCCATGATTTCTTTTGGCGGCCTCTTCTTCTCTTGCCCTCGACTGTTCCTTGCAGGATGGTTTTTGCTAGGGTGTTGTGTCTTGTGGTGTGACCAAACCACATCAGCTTTCTCCTCTTTATGGTGGAGAGCAAAGGCTCTTGGGGGCCCACACGCTTTTTGATTTCTTCTTTCACATAGTTATTGGTCTTGTGTTCTTTGTATGATATTTTGAGGAGTCTTCTGTGGCACTTGTTCTCGAATGCTTGGATTCTCCTCTCTAACTCTGCTGTCAGAGTCCATGATTCACAGCCATATAGGAGGATAGATATCACGAGGGATTTGTAAAGGTGGTATTTGGTGCAGAAGCTGATGTTGTTGCTTCTGATGATCTTCTCGAGTCTGACTAGAGCAGATGTTGCTGTTGCAATGCGAGCTTTCACTTCATTGTTTGATGTGCCATCTTTTGTTAGGATGGAGCCTAAGTATTTGAATTGGCTCACCTCTTCTAGTGTTTCTCCATTCATCTTTATTTCCGTGATGTCATTACTCGCGCTGTTGACCATGATCTTTGATTTCTCTGTACTGACCTCCATGCCGTATGCGCTCGCTCGATCTGTTAAATTGTCTGTGAGGATTTGCAGTTCTTGTTTGCTGCTGCCCATGAGGTCAATGTCATCTGCAAATCTGAGGTTGCAAAGGGGTCTTCCACCAATGGAGATGGAAGTGTGGTGGTTTTGCAGTGTCTCTGTCATGATGTTTTCGAGGAAGAGGTTGAAGAGTACAGGTGACAGTGTGGTCAGTCCCTGCTATAAATAGCACCAGCTGGCCCCCTCTAGGCTAGGCTGGGATGGAATGAAATAATTAGCCGCTGAGAGCAGCTGAAAGTGTGTGTGTGTGTGTGTGTGTGGGGGGGGGGACTGACAGCTGTGCTAGATGTGGATCGGTGGTCTAGAGGTAACGCGCCTGTCTAGAAAGCGAAAAGTCCGGGTCGAAGTGTGCGGTGGTTCGAATCCCGTTTGGGCCCCAAACTTGTCCACCATCCATTAGATCATGAGTGGTGGTCTGGGTGTTAGTCTTTCGGATGAGACGATAAACCGAGGTCCCGTGTGTTACACGTCATTATTTAGCGCACGTCAAAGAACCCACGGCAACACGAGGGTTGTCCCTGGCAAAATTCTGTCGAAAAAAGACACTCTGATAGGGAAGCAAAATTTAATACAACTGTGGACAGGAAAAACAAACAAAAAAAATGGGTAGGCGCTGCACTTGGGCGACGCGCTCACCCTGGGGAGAGCAGCCCGAATTTCACGCAGAGAAATCTGCTGAGACATAAAGTTGTATAAATAAATGCAGACAGATCAACGGTTCCTGGCGAGGCGACTATCCTTAACCAGGCGGGTCCCCGGGTGGCGTATAGGGGTTTAGCTGCGAAAGCAGCCCCAGACCAACTGGTGATGTTCTTATCAGGACGGGGCGGGACAACAGGTGGCTCTGTTGTCTCCATGAAATATTCTATAGGACCTATGACGGGAACATCACGCGATCAAGAGCCGCGGTAAAAGCTCTGCCCCCTGGGCTCCCAGGGTAACAGGAGCTAAGGGGCGGGTAACCCTGACAGAAACCTAGAGGGCTGAAGTCAGCGAATTGGGCCCTCTTACAAATCACGATACCATGCACACACAGTAACTGGAAAGGACATGCCATTATTTTCCCAGATACATCTGACCGTGTAAAGCGAACGAGAGAAGACCAACGGTTAGAACATTATGCGGTATCTAAATTTGAAGTTGATTGGTTTTTTTTGGCTGCCTCATCTTCTGTGACCCATCGAATCAGAGACAATTTTTTTTAATTGCATGATGGTTAATGACGATGAAGATGATGTAACAACGCGTCTCTGGAAGTGCATCTGCTTTGAAACTGCATGACAGGGTTACTATATCCCAGGGTCAACCAGGTCCCGAGAGATACAGACACCTGTAGTGTTCGTTAGATAGTTTGAGCAACACTCTCAACTTCGCATCCGTAAAATTGCCTCAATGCAAAATACACCAAACCCCTCTATGCAAATTCATCTATGTCTGTTTCCAGACAAATCTCAAGTTTAGTCTATAGATTTCGTCTAAATGCCCTTCGCACAAAATATTGTAAGAACATACTATGCATGTGTGGAAAACAAATTAGTGTTAAACATCTGCTTACTTGTTGTCCTCAAATTAAAGAATTTATTTCTATTACATTGAAAGATCCCTTCCTTTTAGAATCATCTGAAACGCTTAAAAGCATCCTCAACAATGATATACTTCTTTGCAGAATCTCTGAATGTCTGTTACACAGCTCAGTTGGTATTTTCCTGTGATTGATCGTTTTGTTTTAATGGAAATTCTTTGACCTCTTCTGTATACCTCTTCAATAGCTCTAGTCCCCCCCCCCCACCTCACCCCAACTTTGGGCACATTATATACATCAGTGTGTGTAAATGTATCCAAAATCCAAAATTTGTCTGCATGTTATAGTTCCTATTGTTAGTTAATAGTTAAGTTCTTGTTTACTTTCTTTTTTTAGCTTGAAGGGTTAGTGGGTTTTTTGTTGCTGTTTTCTTTTTTCCCTTATAGTCCAAAACCATAGGCCTACTTGCAGCTGGTTTTTTTTTTTTTTTTTTCCCCCTCGGTTCTCTTTAATACTTTGTAATATAGACTGTCAAAGCGTAATCACACACGCACACGCGCGCGCACACACTCTCACACACACATACACTCACACTCACGCACGCATTCACGCACGCACACACAGACACAGACACACGCACGCGCACACGCGCGCGTGTGCGCGTACACACGCACACACACACACACTCACACACTTGCCTGTCTGATATCACTTTTTAGTGGAAGGACGTTAAACTGAAGAACAACACACACACACACACACACACACACACACACACACACACACACACACACACACACACACACACACACACACAAAGAGCAGAAGACCTCAGCTCACCAAGGGCGGAGAGGACGGAGGCTGCCCAGAAGAGATCGCTGAGCAGCTGGGGGATGAAGAGCATGGCGCCCACCTTGCGCCCGTACTTCAGCTGGAAGGGGTCGAACATGGTCACGTACCCGGCCTTCCGCATCTTGGGGGCGAACACCGTCCCCGCTGCAACATGCACACATACACACACACACGCACGCACGCGCGCAAGCACACACACACACGCACGCACGCAAGCACACACGCACGCACGCACGCGCGCAAGCACGCACGCACGCACGCGCGCACACACAGACACACAGACAGATAGACAGACACACACGCACACACACTCACACACACACTCACACACACACACACACACACAAACACACACAAACACCTGTCCTCGAGGCTGTCGCCATAACTTCACCTGATTCAGGCTCTAGGCTTTTTAAAGCCTTTGCTACCTTCACCTTCAAAAGCATCGAAGCAGAGTCGAAGGCAGCCGGAATGACGTGGGCCGAGCTGAAGAGGATCTCCCAGAACCCAGTCCGTTGGGATAGATAGAGAGAGAGATAGATAGATAGATAGATAGATAGATAGATAGACAGACAGACAGACAGACAGACAGACAGACATACAGATAGATAGATAGATAGATAGATAGATAGATAGATAGATAGATAGATAGATAGATAGATACCACTTTATGTCACAGCAGATTTCTCTACGTGAAATTTGGGGCTACTCTCCCAGGGAAGAGCACGTCACCACAAGTGCAGCGCCACCCACTATTTCATTTTTTTCTTTTTCCTGTCTGCAGCTGTATTTGTTTCCCTATCAGAGTGACTTTTTCTACAGAATTTTGTTGCCAGGGACAACCCTCTTGTTTCCGTGGGTTCTTTGACGTCCGATGAATAATGATGTGTAACACACGGGACCTCGGTTTATCGTCTCATCCGAAAGACTAGCATCCAGACCACCACTCATGGTCTAATGGATGGGGGAAAGTTTTGGGCCCAAACGGGATTCGAACCACAGCACACTCCGATCCGGACTTTTTGCTTTCTAGGCAGGTGTGTTACCTCTAGACCACCAATCCACCGACTTTTTAGAATAAAGGCAATGTTTAAGTTTTGAAAATAAACCATAGACAGTAAAGTTTAGAAATTCAACTCTAGCATTTAAGGCATCACTTACATGGTAGTGTTCCTGCTAGGATTGTGTTTACTTCATGATAGTCAGGACACCTGACTCCCCCCTCCCCCCCCCCCCTTCTGTTCTAATGTTTTCTTGGCTGGGCTGACGTCCTATTTAGGAAGGAAGCTACCTTGAACACGGGATCTGTCAACAATACTTGAAAGCTATCAATATTAAAAAAAACAACTGGCAGCCCTAGTTTTGCCTTGTTGTGATAATAGCACTGTCAGTATCAGTGGGGGAATGCTTCTGTTGCTTTAAGTTCTGTATCTGTCTCTAACTAAGTTTAAACAGAATCAAGAGTCCCACGTTTATCCCTAATGTCCGGCCCAGGCCAAAAGCTGTGTCAGTTATTGATGTCAGCTAATTGCGAAGGCCTACACTAAAATGTTGTTATGTTGTAAAATGTTGTGTTGAGATTGCCTTCAGCCATGACCAGCTCTTTTTGAAAACAATGCTTATATATCATCTTCTCTTATACTCTGAAGCTGAAGTATAGCTGCCTATAAATGGCAACATGCTTGACAACAGCCATACACGCAGACTTCTCGTCCAGTGTGTATTTTCTAGTCTCATAGTGATTCCCAGGGATGGGAGGAGAGAGAGAGAGAGAGAGAGAGAGAGAGAGAGAGAGAGAGAGAGAGAGAGAGAGAGAGAGAGAGAGAGAGAGAGAGAGAGAGAGAGAGAGAGAGAGAGAGAGAGAGAGAGCGAGCATATTCTGAGCCACCCTTAGGGTCGTAAAGGTGGCAAACACGAAACAACATTCACTCTCTTTTCACTCTTAACCGTCTGAGGGGATCATTCAGATACCGCACTGGGGCTTTCATACAGAGTGTGTCAGCTAATCAGACCTGGTGGAGTCCATCCCTCTGCAGGATGCAGACTTGCATGCTGGGTATGCTTAGGTCATCTATAATTATTACCAGTCAAATCTTCTCTATGACAGAGCATGGGGAAGTATGCTCTGATACTGAAAACTAACAACTAACAACAAAGAACTCTGAAAACAATACAGTTCTTCAAAACTCCCAATCTGTTTTACTTTGAGGATAATGGAATACTCATGTGCTTTTTCACATCCAGTCCCCGTGTGTATGCAGTTTTGTCAATTTTGTCATCCATTCCCACCGACACACAATAGCCTATTCTTTTGAAAAACGAAACGGGTTTAAACGTGTGCGCAAGATGTTCTGCGTGCTTTCACACACGGGACCTCGGTTTAGTCTCATATGAAGGACTTTTGGGGAGAGTGGAGTCTGCTTTGATTTTAACTCCGGAGACATCGCTCTATGGTCACCCCCCAAATTTTGATCAACGAAAACATTTTCAACAGCCTTTAACACGTTTAAGTGTAATGAAATTAGCCAGGGGTAAAAAACAGGCGGTGTAGGTAGGCTACCTATGAAGATGGAGATGGCGTAGAGTAGAGGTGCCTGTGTCCACAGCAAGCCGTCAAAGGCTATGGACTCTGCTGTACCATTGATGTACCCCCCTCCTATATTGGTGGCTGGACACAGAAGAAACATATTATGGACACAGTCATAATGGCTGACAATGTCTCTTTGTATAAATACATATATGTGTGCGTAAGTGAGCGCGCGTGCGCGCCACACAATACACACACGCACGCACGCACGCACCCCCACAAACACACACTCAAATACACAGACTCTCAGTTAGACCCACCCTCTCTCTCTCTCTCTCACACTCTCTCTCTCTCTCTCTCTCTCTCTCTAAATCAGACAATAAAACATACTCATGCGCACATAAACACACATTCGTACACACACACAACACACACACACACACACACACACACACATACACACACACAACACACACACACACACACACACCACCACACACACACACACATATCACACAGAGGCACGTACACACTCCTCCCTCTCCCACTTTCTCCTTTGCTCACTTATACTCATACACATGACCACAAGCACACACAAAGACATTCACATTGTATAAAGTTCAAACCATATATGAAAAACAACTGACTGGAAGAAACTATGATTTTAACTATCATCCATTCTACCGCCAGCTCTCACTTCAGCCAATTCTGTCATACTCAGCCATACCTCAGCTGTATTGGATTTATTCCAAAGCTAAACTTTCGGATGAGACTAGAAACCGAGGCCCCTTGTGCGAACCACACAGAACATCTTGCACACACGTTAAAAAACCAGTTCCGCTGTCATCTGCTCCTATCGGCTCACAATGGCCTGCTCTTCCAAAAGGCGGAACAGGTTTTTAACGTGTGCGCAAGATCCTCTGCGTGCTTTCGCACACGAGGGAGGCCTCGGTTTACAGTCTCATCCGAATGTCTGCAAACTAACAAAAACATAATCAAGCAAGCAAGCAAAACAAAGTAAAGCAAGCTAACAAGACAAACAAATAAACGACAACCAGTCATTCATTCATTCACTCAGTCAGTCAGTCAGTCAGTTAATGAGTCAATAAGTCAGTCAATCAGTCAGTCAATCAGTCAGTCAATCAGTCAATGAATCAGTCAGTAAGTCAATGAATCAGTCAGTCAGCCAATCACTAAGTCAGTCAATGAATCAGTCAGTCAGTCAATGAATCAATCAGTCAGTCAATGAAGCAGTCAGTCAATGAATCAATCAATCAGTCAGTCAGTCAATTAATCAGTCAGCCAGTCAATAAATCAATCAGCCAGTCAGTCAATGAATCAGTCA
>CM060316.1:57609344-57611844 GCA_030674155.1 Stramonita haemastoma
CACACACACACACAACATCCGGCATCACTGTATGTGGAAAGACGTAAAATTGAAGACTAAACACCCCCCCCCCCCCCACCACCCACCCACCACACACCACCACACACACACACACACGCACGCACGCACGTAGGCACGCACGCACGCACTCTCGCACATCCACACCCACGTTTTTCATAAAATTATAATGAAGTGCTGTTCGCGCAGAGGAAGTAATGCGACTTTTGTATGGCGTTATGAGCTCTATGATGACATGCTTGCAGTTCATTCTTTTATCATTGTATGCTGAATTCTTCGTTTGTAACCTATAGGAATTTCTCTGGTGATAGCTCAGTGGTCAGAAAGTGCAGCAGCGTCGAGCGTGTGTTGCTCTTTATTTGTTTTATTTAATTTATTTATCTTATTCTTTTATATCGAGGATAATGGAATAAGCACTCTTGTGCTTTTTTTTTTTTTACATCCAGTTCCCGTGTGCATGCAGTTTATTTTTTATTTTTAATTTTTAAATGTCATCTGTTCCCACCGGCACACGATGGCCTACTCATACGAAAAGCGGAACAGGATTTAATGTTCTGGATGTTCTGCGTGCGTACGCACACGGGGCCTCAGTTTACAGTCTTATCCGAAGGATGGAAGACCGTTCGTACGCCCTGGCTTCAGTTCACCCACTTGAAAAGACAGGGGTACCTTCCCTCTTTAAGGGCAGACAAGATAAAGCAGGAGGAGAGGAGAGGAGAGGAGAGGAGATGGCCAATACACTCTCAAGATGCTGGCCCTTTGAGAAATGAAGTCTCTGGCACCTCGCTCCCAGAGAGAAGCTGATGTCTCTGACATCTGGCTTCCCAATGACTGCAGAGGTTATGGGACACCTATATCTTTGACTACGAGAACACCCCCTCTCTCTGTCTCTGTCTGTCTCTGTCTGTCTCTCTCTGTCAAATGAAATCAAATCCACGCAATTACTCACTCACACACATACATACACACACACACTCACACACACACACACGCATCACACACGCGTACACACACATACACAGACACACACGCACGCACGCACACACAACACACACACGCACGCACGCACACACAAACACACACACACACACACACTCACACACACACTATGCATGCGTGCATGATAGTACACGCGCTGAGCAAAGAAGAACAGACAGACAGAAAGACAGACAGACAGACAGACGGACACACCCACACACACACTATGCATGTTTGCATGTTCGCACACATGCAGAACAAGGAAGAAACAAAGCAAATATATATACACACACATACACATATACACACAAAAGACAAACACACGAAACTAAAACCCCCTAGTCAAGAAATAGAATCCAAACCCTCGTGTCCTAAAACGGTTCTTGTCCTAAAGTGGACAAGCTCAACGGAGATCGGAGCTCCTCCTTGGGTCTGGAAACAAACTTCCCGTGGGAGAAAAAAAACCCACCAAACTTTCCCGAAACCCAGAGAAACCCAACAAACTTTCCCGTTTCTTTCACCAGGTGAGCTGCCAATGCACTGACTGCAGATTTGCAAGACAAACGATTCCAATTCTTGACCATTTCTATCGTCTTTGTATTGTATCATATCGTATCGTATTGTATTGTACTGTGTTGTTTTGTATTATTAATTGTAGTGTATTGTATTGTATTGTGTTGTGTTGTAGTGAATTGTATTGTATTGTATTGTGTGTATCGTATTGCATTGCATTGTATCGTATCGTATTTGATTGTACTGTATTGTATTGTATGTATTGCATTGTATCGTATAGTATAGTATTGCATTGTATCGTGTCGTATCGTAAAGTACAGTATAGTATGGTATAGTATAGCGTAGCGTAGTATAGTATAGTATAGTATAGTATAGTATAGTATAGTATAGTATATTAGTATAGTATAGTATAGTATAGTATAGTATAGTATAGTATTGTATACCACTGTAAGTCACGGCAGATTTCTCTGCGTAGTAGTAGTCTTCAATTTTACGTCCTTCCACATAAAGTGATACCGAAAGAAAGAAAAATTTCTCTGCGTGAATGGTATCGTATTGCATCGCATTGCATTGCATTGCATTGTATTGTGTTGTATCGTATTGTATTGTATTGTATCGTATCGTATCGAATTGTATTGTATTATATATTGCATACCACTTTATGTCACAGCAGATTTCTCTGCGTGAAATCCGGACTGCTCTCCCCAGGGAAAGCGCGTCACCCCAACAGCAGTGGTATCCATTATTTTTTCTTTTCCTGTCTGCAACTGTATTCATTTCCCTATCAAAACGACTTTTTTCCTACAGAATTTTGCCAGGGACAACTTCTTGTTGGGTCCTTTTACGTACGCTAAATAATTATGTGTTAGACATGGGACCTCAGTTTATCGTCTCATTCGAAAGACTAGCACCCAGACCACCATTCATGGTATAGTGGAGGAGGGGGGGATTTTCGGACCCAAACAGGGATCAAACCACCCCATACACTTCG
>CM060316.1:57619344-57621844 GCA_030674155.1 Stramonita haemastoma
TGTTCTCGAATGCTTGGATTCTCCTCTCTAACTCTGCTGTCAGAGTCCATGATTCACAGCCATATAGGAGGATAGATATCACGAGGGATTTGTAAAGGTGGTATTTAAATAAAAATTAAGGGCACAACGCCATAGCCAAAAGCTGGGATCGAACCCGCAACCTTTAGATTTCTGAGTCCAACGCCCTAACCACTAGACTACAGCGGCGGCTTCTTGTATAGAGAGCGGGTCGGAAATTTTGTTGTTGATTTCACAGATTTTTTTAAAAGTATGAAAACATGCACTGTGCATTTGTTTTTTTGGGGATTGAGGACACAGTCAGGAGAAAGTTGGAAATGATCCTCAAAATAATGAGGATTGCTTGTGTTCCTACAGTGTTGACCCTGCGCAAGCTTATTGGGGTTAGGAAGCTAGAGGATGACAAAGGAGTGAGGGGGTACAGTGTTTGCTGAAAAAAATATTAACAAGTTCAAACTTACCAAAGTTTTGCAAAATCACCTGAGATTTGAGAAAGGGGCTAGTTTTTCTGAAAAAAGTTGTTGTTTTTTTCTTTCTGTGCCTTAGTACGTACAGCGCGAATGCAAGAGTGATATATGAAAACAGAGGGAAAAGTAGTCAAAAATTAATAGCGGTGTGTAGCCTGTTTCAGCGGAGACTTTGAAATGAAGAACTTGCCGCACGACCTTTAATCACCGTGTTCATGCGCATGCATAATTATAAGTAGTGCGAGTGAGTATGCGTCTGTGTGTGGTTTACTTGAGTGTGAGGGTGGAAGAGTATCCATGAAGTATGTCAGAAGTTTTTTGGTTTTGTTTTGTTGTTATCTTCTACTATCGTCTTTCTTGTGTGTGTGTGTGCGTCGTCTTTCTTGTGTGTGTGTGTGTGTGTGTGTGTGTGTGTGTGTGTGTGTGTGTGTGTGTGTGTGTGTGTGTGTGTGTGTGTGTGTGTGGTGTGTGTTAAAAGGGAAGACTTGTTATCTGCTATCGCATTTCTTGTGTGTGTGTGGTGTGTGTGTGTGTGTGTGTGTGTGTGTGTGTGTGTGTGTGTGTGTGTGTGGTGTGTGTGTGTGTTAGTGTTAAAAGGGAAGACTTGTTATCTGCTATCGCATTTCTTGTGTGTGTGTGTGTGTGTGTGTGTGTGTGTGTGTGTGTGTGTGTGTGTGTGTGTGTGTGTGTGTGTGTGTGTGTGTGTGTAAGTTTACAGAGGAGACTTATCCACTATCGTCTTTCTTTTGTGTATGTGCGCGCGCGTGTGTGTGTGTGCGTGTGTGTGTGTGCGTGTGTGTGTGTGTGTGCGTGTGTGTGTGTGTGTGCGTGTGTGTGTGTGTATGTGGTGTGTGTGTGTGTGTGTGTGTGTGTGTGTGTTTAAAGAGAAGATTTATCTATTATCGTCTTTCTTGTGTGTATGTGTGTGTGCGTGTGCGTGCGTACGTGCGCTTCCATGCACTTGTGTGCGAGTTGGTATGTGTGTGAGTGAATGTGCATACTCTCGAGCCTGCTTTTGTGTATTTCTGTGCGCTTGGGTTTGTTTGTTTGTGTGCGTGTATGTGTGTGTGCACGCGCGCGCGTGTGTGTGTGAGACTGAAATGAAGATTGAGATTCAGAATCAAAATGTGTGTGTGTGTGTGTGTGTGTGTGTGTGGTGTGTGTGTGTCTGTGTCTGTGTCTGTGTGTGTGTGTGTGTGTGTGTGTGTGTGTGTGTGTGTGGTGTGTTTGAAAGTCAAAGTCAAATTTTTATTTCCAGATGGTACATGTGTGTGCGTGTGTGTGTGTGTGTGTGTGTGTGTGTGTGTGTGTGTGTGTGTGTGTGTGTGTGTGTGTGTGTGTTGTGCGTGCGTGCGTGCGTACGTGCGTGCGTGCGTGCGTGCGTGCGTGCGTGTGTGCGTGCGTGCGTGCGTGTGTGTGTGTGTGTGTGTGTGTGTGTTGTTGTTGTTGTTGTTGTTGTTGTCTTCAATTTAACATCTGTTCACTGTAAGTGATATTAGACGAGAAAAGTGGAAAGTGTAATGGAAGTTATTGAAGTGAGTGGAAGGGGTGGTAAGAGAAAACGTCATAAGATAGCATTAATGGTCGTATTTTTGTACGCTTAAAAAAAAGATAACAATAATCCTCTTAAAAGCAGGAGCAAAATTTAAACTCAACAAAGTAGGAACATTTAACAATAATAATGTAACTACAATAAATATTCAAGTGGGCTGTGCATGAAATATCCAACAATGGCAAAGGCTAACTTTGAATTTTCAAAAACATTTTCCAGAGACTGCTCAGAAAATGCAGGCAAAAATGGTTTTACAATTGGGCACTCAAATATGATATGAGTGTTTGAAATATGATCTCCACATAGACATCTGACATTTTTGCAAAATTTAGTATGGAATGCATTTAATTTCACTCTAAAATATAATGAACTTACCCTTCTTACAGTTAGAAAACTTAAATCTTTTTGTAACTCTGTGTGTGTGTGTGTGTGTGTGTGTGTGTGTGTGTGTGTGTGTGTGTGT
>CM060316.1:57626844-57629344 GCA_030674155.1 Stramonita haemastoma
GGTGGGCATGTCACAAGTTCGAAAGGACTTGCAAAAACAATACTGCAAGGCACTGTCCAGGAGAAAGAAAAAGAGGCAGACCAAGGAAGAGATGGGAGAACGAACGTCAGCGAATGGACAGGCCTAGAACTCAACAAAGCCCTGAGAAAGGCAGAACAGAGAGAAGAATGGTAAGGAACTGGTTGTCAAGTCTTCAGGGGTGTCCCCACGGTCGCCAGACCACGGGATAGATAGATAGATAGAAGATAGATGGATATATAGATATATAGATGGATGGATAGATAGATAGTTGATATTTCTCTCCAGGAAAGCCCAGACCACAGCTGCAATGACCAAACTGAAAGTCCTCTCAAACGACAAGAACATCGCCATCAGCTTCAAGATCAGGCTGATGTGTTCCCGGATCATGTTCATATTTTTATACCTACGTGAAATATGGACCATAACAGCAGACATCGAAAGAAGGATGCAGGCAATGGAGATGAAGCTTTCGCAAACTCCTTGGTATCTCATACGGGGATTACATAAGTACTGAGGAAGTGAAAACCAGATTTAAAAACGCCATCAGACCATATGAAGATCTGACTTAAGTGAAAAAAACGCAAGCTACAATGGTAGAACACGTCACACGAACATGTGGACTGGCCAAGACTGTCCAACAGGGAACAGTACAAGGAGGGAGACGAAGAGGCAGACAGAGAAAAATGGGAAGACAACATCAGAGAATGGCCTGGCCTTGAGTGGAATGATTCGTTACGGAAAGCTGGGGGAGTGTAGGAAGCTGGTTTCAAAATCTTCAATAGCGCATCCGCGGTGTACAAGACTAGGGAATAGGTGAAGCTGAAGGAAGTTGCTATTGACAACAAAATGAAAGTGGGGACAATGAAAATTAAAAAAAAAAAAGTCTATTTCGTTTTCAATTTTTTTTACACTTTCTTTTTTTCTCCTTATTATTCTATTCGTTTCCGGCAGCAGAACTGGATTTAAATCAATACCTACGTGCAGAGAAGACCAAACTGATGACCAATAACGCCAAGGGCATCAGCACTGATATCAGGGTCAATGACCAGAAGCTGGAAACAGTTCAAAGCTTCAAGTACTTGGGAGCCGTTTAACAGAGAGGGGTCCAAGCCAGAAGTAGTATGCAGGATTGCACAGACAATAACAGCACTGTAAAAACTGAGCACCATCTAGAAAGATACAAATATCTCACTCAAGTCCAGGATCAGACTAATGGCTCCCTTGTCATATCCATATTCCTGATGCCTGTGAATTGTGGACCCTGACTGCAGATTTGGAGAGAAGAGTACAGGCAGTAGAGATGAGATGCTTCCGGAGACTCCTTGGCATCTCCTACAGAGACCACATAAGCAACGAAGAAGCCCGTAACAGAATCCAGCAAACCATTGGTCCCTACGAAAACTTTCTATCAATCGTAAAGAAGCGTAAACTTAAATGGTACGGGCATGTTACAAGATCGAAAGGACTCGCAAAAACAATACTGCAAGAACTGTCCAAGGAGGAAGAAAAAGAGGCAGACCACGGAAGAGATGGGAGGACAACATCAGCGAATGGACAGGCCTAGAACTCAACCAAATTTTGAGAAAGGCAGGAGACAGAGAGGAATGGAGGGAACTGGTTGTCAAGTCTTCAGGGGTGCCCCCACGGTCACCAGACTATGGGATAGATAGATAGATATGCACGCATCTCTCTCTGTCTTTGTATGTCTCCTCTCTCTCTCTCTCTCTCACGTGTGTGTCTATCTATCTATCTATCTATCTATCTATCTATCTATCTATCTATCTATCTATCTATCTATCTATCTATCTATCTATCTATCTATCTATCTATCTATCTATCTATCATCTATGAAAACTACTAAGGCAGCAAACTTGCTTTTTAATGAGCGAATTGTCAGAATCATTTGCCCTCTTCAGAGGAGAACTGACTGCATACTAGCGTCCAACACTGCCCTGGTAACAGGTAGACATTTGAAAAAACAACAACAACAGTTCATAGACGTCATAAGTTATTGCGTACACGGTCTTATACATCACACTCAAATGCCGACCCCAAACAAGGCAATCATGTTTAAAAACAAGTGTGTTACATTGTTATCCAGTTTTGTGTGCACCAATCACAAGTTTCCTTCTTTTTCTTTTTGAGTCAATATTTTTCTGATGCTCCTTCATTTAATTATTTCTGCTATTACATCCAAAACATAAAAAACTTGTGTTTGTGATTTAAATTATGCAAGAGTAAAAATCATCAACACTGGAAACAAACAGACACGAAAAGAGAATAGAAATGTACCATTTTAACAGAAAAAGGGGTACAGAGCACCTCTCTCCTCCCCCCTCACACACACACACACACACCAAAACATAGGAAAATTATATTCACATGATATCAGGACGACAACATATGCAGTGTCTGATTTTCTGTTAAACAAACTAAAAATGAAAAAGTAAAAAAAAACAAAAAAAACAACAACAACCCA
>CM060316.1:57631844-57641844 GCA_030674155.1 Stramonita haemastoma
CCAACACACGCAGAACATCTTACGCACACGTTAAATCCCGTCCCGCTTTTCGTAAGAGTAGACCATCGTGTGCCGATGGGAACGGATGACAGAATTTACAAAACTGCATACACACAGGGACTGGATGTAAAAGAAAAGCTCACGAGTGCTTATTCCATTATCCTCGATATATAAAAAAGAAATAAATAGAAATAAATAAACACACACACACACACACACACACGCACGCACGCACACACGCACACACACACATACACACACACACACACACTCACGCACGCACGCGCGCAAGTACTTTCCTATGTTAACTCCCAATATCTTCTCTCTTCTCTTCTCTTCTCTTCTCTTCTCTCGTCTTCTCTTCTCTTCTCTTCTCTTCTCTTCTCTTCTCTTCTCTTCTCTTCTCTTCTCTGTGTTCCCTTACTGGATGGAGTGTGTAGTGTCCGGTCTTCACCTGCGCTGTTGATTCTGCAGGAGGTCTGCCTGCCTGCTGGCCTCAGCCCTGCGGCACATTCAGACTTCAGAGCAGCTCATATCATTGTACAGGTTGCATGCTGGGTATGTGCGTGTTTCTGTAACCTACCAAAGGATCGATGGTCTAGTTGGTAACGCACCTTGCCTAGAAAGCAAAAAGTCTGGGTCGGAGTGTGCGGGGGTTCGTACCCCGTTTGGACCCAAAACTTTTCCCCCATCCATTAGACCCTGAGTGGTGGTCTGGGCGCTAGTCTTTCGGATGAGACGATAAACTGAGGTCCTGTGTGTTACACATCACTATTTAACGCACGTAAAAGAACCCACGGCAACAAGGGGGTTGACCCTCGCAAAATTCTGTAGAAAAAAGCCACTCTAATAGGGAAACAAATACAGTTGCATGCAGGAAAAAGAAAGAAAAAGGGTAGGCGCTGCGCTTGTGGCGACGCGCTCTCCCCGGGGAGAGCAGCTCGAATTTCACACAGAGAAATCTGCTGTGACATAAAGTGGTACAAAATACAAAATACAAAAAAAAAATACAAAGGCAGACACGAGTTGCAGGATCTTTAACATGCATATTTGAGCATCTGCAATATATATATATATATATATATATATATATATATATATATATATATATATATATATATACATTATATATACATATATATATGTATATATGGATCTATATATGTATAGTATGTATGTATGTATGTATGTATGTATGTATGTATGTATGTATGCATGCATGCATGCATGCATGCATGCATGCATGCATGCATGCATGCATGCATGCATGTATGCATATATGTATGTATGTATGCATGTATGCATGTATGCATGTATGCATGTATGTATGTATGTATGTATGTATGTATGTATGTATGTATGTATGTATGCATGTATGCATGCATGCATGCATGCATGTATGCATGTATGCATGTATGCATGTATGTATGTATGCATGTATGTATGTATGTATGTATGTATGTATGTATGTATGTATGTATGTATGTATACACGAAGGGGACGGGATAGCTCGCTTTCCCCCAGCCAATGTTAGCAGCATCGAGCCTGGTTACCAACTGGATGGGTGACCGTTTGCGCGCCTTGGCTTCAGTACAGTCTCCCCAGTCCACCAAGCTGTAAATGGGTACCTGCCCTCTTCAGGGTCAGGGAAGGCAAAGCAGCGAGGGAGAGGAGATCGGGGCCACACTCAATATGCAGGCCCCTAGAGAAGCTGAGGTTTCTGATGCCTCGCTCCCCTACGACGACATAGGTTATGGGACACCTTTACCTTTTACATATGCACGAAGGTATCTTAAGGCACCGGCAGGTCTGCACTTTAAAGTGGACCTGAAAGATGGTGAAAACCCCAACCCTTAATGCACCAGACGCCAACGCCGAGATTCGAACTCACGACTTCATGGACCCACTGGACTGAAGTCAAACGGTCTTAACCACTCGGCTACAGGCCTAGCGTCCTTGCTACCGATATAATGATTGGGTGTTCACGCAACACAACACAACACATATCACACACCATCCATTACCACCCCCACCCCCACCCCCACCCCGATCTCTCTCCAGCTAACAATGAAGTCAACACCCCATATCCTTATCACGTACACACATTTTGGCCAGACACCTTTTCACAGTCTACCCCCCTCGCCTTTTATCCCCTCACCCTCTCACGTTACCGAAAGTGAATAGAAAGATGGTCTCACCAACAGGTACTGGTGACTTCTTGTGTCCCCCCCCCCCCACATAATGCCTGAAATATATATATTTTTTTGCTGCCTCATCTTCTGTGACGTTCCTATCCCTGCTGTTCCCACGCCGCTCATTTCAATCTCCCCGCCACAGCCATACCCAGGTTCGCTATGTCTCATGCTCAGGATCGGAAGTCCACAGGGAGCCCAGCAATATTAGGTCGTCGTAGGGCCACCTACGATCAAAGATCATGGTCAACAGCGCGAGTAATGACATCACGGAAATAAAGATGAATGGAGAAATACTAGAAGAGGTGAGCCAATTCAAATACTTAGGTTCCATTCTAACAAAAGATGGCACATCAAACAATGAAGTGAAAGCTCGCATTGCAACAGCAACATCTGCTCTAGTCAGACTCGAGAGGATTATCAGAAGCAACAACATCAGCTTCTGCACCAAATACCACCTTTACAAATCCCTCGTGATATCTATCCTCCTATATGGCTGTGAATCATGGACTCTGACAGCAGAGTTAGAGAGGAGAATCCAAGCATTCGAGAAAAAGTGCCACAGAAGACTCCTCAAAATATCATACAAAGAACACAAGACCAATAACTATGTGAAAGAAGAAATCAAAAAGCGTGTGGGCCCCCAAGAGCCTTTGCTCTCCACCATAAAGAGGAGAAAGCTGATGTGGTTTGGTCACACCACAAGACACAACACTCTAGCAAAAACCATCCTGCAAGGAACAGTCGAGGGCAAGAGAAGAAGAGGCCGCCAAAAGAAATCATGGGTTGACAACATCAAAGACTGGACCGCCCAACCCCTGCAACACCTCCTACTAGCCACACAGGATCGTGAAGCATGGAAAAAGATCGCTGTTGCGTCTTCTCTCATGTCCCCCCTACGTCCTTTGGGACATGGGACTGAGTGAGTGAGTGAGTGAGGGCCACCAGCCAGAGGGGCCCTGCACTGCTGCTGGGTCACTTTGGTGGTGTTCAGTGGTGCCTGTTCTGAGCTAACATACGCAGGACACCACCTACTAAGCCCCCTACTAACGACAATATTAGCTCAGTCGCGGAGCCAGACTGAGTGAGACGCCCACCTGAGGTGGCGACCAGCATACCGTCCCTACAACGACCGGGGCCCTCGAACCTCCAGCCCCAAAGGCTTTGACACAAACTCACCACAGGCACAGAAGCGTAAGGGGAAACCGAATCTGATGTTACCATGAGACCAGAGCAACCGGGGCCACGGAATCAGAGGCAATTTTTTCACATCATCATAATCGATGAGAATGCTGCTATGGAAGTGCAACTGCTTTGAGACTACTTGACAGGGCTGTACTCTGCGCTTCCTATCATGATATATCCCGCCGTAAACCGGGCCCGAGAGATAGACACCTGCAGTGTTGGTCAGGTAATTTAAGCAACACTCTCAAACTCGCATCCGTAAAGTTGATGAAGCTCGACTGTGTGGTACCAGTCTTCCCACTGAGCCCACAGCACATTCACTCTTGGTAAGAGCTGGCCAGAGCCCGAAAAAATCCCCATGACTCTTGTGGGAATGGAACCCACGACCTTCCAGTCCGGAATCCAAGGCGCTAACCACTGCGCCATGGCGGCTGGTGATACCTGAAATCTTCATTTTTTCCCACCTCGGCTCGAGTTCCGGAGCTAAGCTAGGGTGTAATTTAACACATTTGGTGACATCTGCACACACAGCTGGTTCGCCCACCACGAAAGTGGTCACATTCCCATGTCTAAACACAACACCTGGTGGTCACAGTGATGCGCTCGTGATTCGCTGACCCGGATTCGAATCTCGTTCAAGAGGATTTTTCCTCAAGATTTAGCATCAATGCTGACTCCACTCCCCTTAAATGTTCTTTGGATGAGACTACAAACCGAGATCCCGTGTGCGAGCGCACACAGAACATCTTACGCAAACGCTAAATCCGTTCCGCTTTTCAGAAGAGTAGGCCATTATGTGCCGGTGGGAACGGATGACAAAATGTACAGAACTGCATACACATAGGGACTTCATCCTCGAAATAAAAGAATAAAGAAAGAAAAGAAAAAAAAGAATGTATCCATTAAAAAAAGAGGTCATCCGTACCTACCGGAACGAAACGCCTACTTATCCGAGACGCAGAACGGGTTTTAACATGTGCACAAGATGTTCTGCGTACGCTCGCACACGGGACCTCGGTTTATAGTCTCATTTGAAGGGAAGTGGAGTCAGTACTGCTGTTCACACCAGAAAAAAATAAATCGAACAGATTCCTCGATTGGGGCTCGAACCCGGGGCCGTCAGATGGTGAGCTGTCAATGCTCTAACCACTAGGCTACCTCGCTCTTGTGTGAATGGGGTCTTCTTCGTTTTAAAAAAAGATTGCAATTTGTGGATTTGAACCTGCAAACAATAATGGCGCAAATACAGTACTGCTGTTTCTTTCTGTCAACAAAAAAAACTGTTAAAAAGCCCTACAACAAGAACAACTCACCCGCCTGGACTGTTCTGAGTCGTTTGTTCTAGATGTTGGGGTGGGGTTTTTTTTTTTTTTTGGGGGGGGTGTAGGGGTGGTGTGTGTGTGTGTTTTTAGTTTTGTCCAGCTTTTGTTTATATCCAAGTGTTGTCATTCTGCAAAAAACAAAGCAAAAACAAACAAACAACAACAAACCAAACAAAAACAAACAGCCCACCCATTCAACAATCGAATGAAAATGTGAATTGAACCTGTCTGTATGCCTGTCTCTGTTTCTGTCTCTGTCAGTCAGTCAGTCTGTTTGAGTCTGTATTTTTTTCTCTTCTAGCCACCCCCATCCCCACCATACAGGCACGCACACACACACACACACACACCACACACACACACACACACACACACACACACGCGCGCGCGCACATATATATATATATATATATATATAATATATATATATATATATATATATATATATATATATATATATAATATATATATATGTGTGTGTGTGTGTGTGTGTGTGTGTGTGTGTGTGTGTGTGTGTGTGTGTGTGTGTGTGTGTGTGTGTGTGTGTGGTGTGTGTGTAGTTTCTTCTTTTGGTGTGAATATTATTCAAGTTCATTTTTAATCTTTTCATTTGTACCACATATCTTCTTTAAGATTTTCCTTGTTCAAATATGATTATTCTCTCTTTTTTTCTCCTTTTTTATTTTTATTTTTTTTTAATTTTTTATTTTTAGATGGATGGCTTGATGAAAAAAAGCAATTGGAATGCTTACTCAATGTACCATCTGGAAATAAAAGTTTGACTTGACTTGACTTTGACGCACGCACGCACGCACGCACGCACGCACAGACATCAATATTCACAAACACACAAGTATGCACAACACACACACACACAACACACACACACACACACACACACACACACACACACACACACACACACACACACACACACACGATTTAAGATTCAAGATTTAATTCGCCTTTGACCCCTCTTGTGGCATGGAGGATTTCAGTAAACAAAATTAACTGAACATGTATATAATTTGCATTAACAAAATATGTTTACAAGACAAAATTTCACAGAAATAGAAATATAGTCAACCTTTTCATCAATGTCATGCAACCTTACTCTTAACTAGAAATTTGCTAAGTTTTAATAAAGTCTGTTTGTCAGAAGAGAACACATTACAAAATGTGAACATGGATCTTGGATAGAGATATTCCTGAGGTATGACATTCTTCCGAAGTTCCGAAAACTTTGGACATTCCATTATAAAGTGAAACTCATCTCCTATCGCTTTCACACACACACACACACACACACACACACACACACACACACACACACACACACACACACACACACACACACACACACACTCCCTCTTTTTCTCTCTCTGATAAGGGCGGAGATTGGATGAAAGGAAAACCCACCACCAAGAATACATTCCTTCATGAATGCTTATTCATTATCCTCCAAATAAAAGAATTTAATTTGATTCGATCTCTCTCTCTTGATTAATATATAACAGCAACCAATCATATGACTTCTGATCTTCTTCGTCGTGGAACGCTAAGACAGCAACTCCAGAGGCCCTGACAAATGCCGTGGTACGCTGAAGGCCCTCCAGGGGTCCACAAAGCTTGTCCCTCATCGGCAGGTCAGTAGGCCAGATATCGGCCTTCACTCAGGTTTTGGTGTGTTGGACAGGTCTGGAGGAAGTGTTCCACTGTCATGAGAGAAGTTCCACAGGGGCACGCCTCAGAATCACCAATGTGGAACTTGGTGAACATGTGATGTCTGAGTCTGCAGTGTCCAAGTCCTCAGCCTCACAACTGTTACTTGGTCTTCTCTGGGGAGGAGGTAGTAGTCGTCCTTACTGTTGAAATAAGGGTGCTGCTGAAGCCATCTTCTCTGTTGATTTTCCTTCACAATTGTCTTTGTACTCCCGATCTGATTAAGTATCATCTTCGCTATTTCCGAACACAAATTGCCCCTAGATTTCGCGATCCATCGATGCTGGCCGGCCTTTTCCTCCTTCTAAGTACATACTAGCAGCTATAATCACTTCTAGACTCTTAGCAGGGGTTCTACCTGTTAGCCTGATAGAGCTTTGACATGTGGTAGCAATTAGTGATGGTCACAGGGTGATGGAAATCTACTGTGTATAAATCCCGGCAAATCCTGACGCATATTGGGTATGTTCCTGTTTTCTTAACCCACCGAATAAATGACGAGATCTTTAACGTGTATATTTGTTTTCCATGCATGCGTATAATTATACACGAAGGCAAAGAAAGCACTGGCAGGTCTGTTGATCTGGGAGGTCGTAAAAAACAAACAACAACCCAACAACCAACAACCTTACCCTTAATTCACCAGATGCTTTTGCCAAGATTCGAACCCACGACTTCATGGATCCACACCACCTTTTAATGTCTGGGAAGGGGAGTGAAAGGAAGGGGAGGGGAACAAGTCTGACTTCAGCTGGGAATTGAACCACTAGGCCTACATGACTTTTCTCGCTTTCTGGATGGGTAGAGTGCATTGCCTACCTACCACCGGACCCGCCATTGTTCTGCAAGAGCGACACTGCTGCTAGCCTGCCATGAATGGCCTGGTGCATACATACATCTGGTGTAGGCGTGTCTATAAAAAAAAAATGTGGGGGGGAGGGGGTGGGTGGGGGGTGGGGGGGTGGGGGTGGGGGCGAGAGGAGGCAGAGAAAAGGTCACGGGCTGTGATTATCGCTGTAGGACAGGGTCCATTCTTTGCCGGCTTCAAACAGTAATGCTGCAGTAGTTGACTCCCTTTCCTTCTTCCTCATCCCCCTCCCTCCCCACCCCACCCCACCCCAACCTTTCTCCTTCCCTCCTCCCCCTCTTTGCACTGTAATCACTTCCCGTTGTCAGTCTGTCTGTCTGCCTCTTTTGCAGTCACACACACACATACACACGCGCGCACGTACGCATACACACGCACGCACACATACACGTATATACATTTAGATATCTGTCTGTCTGCCTCTTTTGGAGTAACGCACGCACACACGCTCACACAAGCACACACGTACGCGCGCGCCCGCACACACACACTTCTATCTATCTATCTATCTATCTATCTATCTATCTATCTATCTATCTATCTATCTACTATCTATCTATCTATCTATCTATCTATCTATCTATCTATCTATCTATCTCTCTTTCTCTCTCTCTATCTATCTCTCTATCTCTCTCTCTCTCTATCTATCTATCTATCTATCTATCTATCTATCTATCTATCTATCTATCTATCTATCTATCTGTCTGTCTGTCTGTCTGTCTGTCTGTCTGTCTGTCTATCTATCTATCTATCTATCTATCTATCTATCTATCTATCTATCTATCTATCTCTCTCTCTCTCTATCTCTCTATCTATCTATCTATCTATCTATCTATCTATCTATCTATCTATCTATCTATCTATCTATCTATCTATCTATCTATCTATCTATCTGTCTGTCTGTCTGTCTGTCTGTCTGTCTGTCTGTCTGTCTGTCTATCTATCTATCTATCTATCTATCTATCTATGAGGGGTTGTGTTGTTAAGTATTGCTTTGTGTTATATTGCAGGGTATGATGCTAAACTGAGAGCGCTGAATCGGATTGTATTTTGTTGTATTTATTTATTTATTTATTTATTCATTTATTATTGTATTTCGAGATTTCGAGGATATTGGAATAAGCACTCAAGTTCTTTTTTTTAACATGCAGTGTCCGTGTGTATGCAGTTTTGTCAATTTTGTCCGTTCCCACCGGTACACAATGGTTTGGTCTTCCGAAAAGCGGAACGAGTTTTAACGAGTGCGCAAGATGTTCTCCGTGTGTTCGTGCACAGGAACTCCGTTTATAGTCTCATCCGGAGGACTTTTAGGGGGCGTGGAGTCGGCACTAATGTTAACTTCAGAGGAAAAATCCTTTTAAATAAGATTGGAACCCGGGTCAGCAGATCACGAATGCACCACTCTGACCACAAGGCTATCCCGCCCCCCCCTCCCCTATTGTATTGTATGTGTGTTGCATTGCAGTGAATGTTACTGGGTTCTACAATTTAACTGTGTTGTAAAGTAGTGCGCTATATCGTATACTGTGGATTAGCATCATTTTGTGTTGCATTGTAAGCTTATTGGATCGGTGGTCTAGAGGCAACGCGCCTGCCTAGAAAGCGAAAAGTCTGGGTCAGGGTGTGCGGTGGTTCAAATCCCGTTTGGGCCCAATTTTTCCCCCCCATCCATTAGACCATGAGTGGTGGTCTGGGTGCTAGTCCTTCGGATGAGACGATAAACCGAGGTCCCAGCATTATTTAGCGCACGTAAAAGAGCCCACAGAAACAAGAGAGTTGTCCTTGACAAAATTCTGTAGAAAAAATCCACTCAGATAGGGAAACAAATACAGTTGCTTACAGGAAAAAGAATAAAAGTATTGGCTGGTGCTGCACTTGTGTAGACGCGCTCTCCTTGAGGAGAGCAGCCCGAATTTCACGTAGAGAAATCTGCTGTGACATAAAGTGGTATAAAATAAAATGAATAAAATAAAAAAAATATTGTATTCTTCCTCTTTTCGAACTCTCAGACAGCAACTATTGTTCTCTGTCATATGAGGGGAAATGCGTTGCGCAGGAAAAAGAAAAAGTAAATAAACGAAGAAAGGTTAACGTTTACCGACAATTCACAATTCACAATAGTTTATTCCCATTAACTCTTTTGAGCTATAGAGAAACAAAAAGCATGCATATCATAAATGAATGACGGGTATAAAGAGGAAGAGCAAAACAAAAGTACACAAGAGACAATATTTATGAAAATGAAATAGACATGGTTATATACTGTTATGGCCAATGCGCTATACATAGATGGCAAATTACATGTGTACTTTCCTATGCACTGGTATCTGAATGGGTTAAAGAGAGTAACAACAAAAAGTTCCATAACTGGTTGGAAAATGAGACAATAATTGGATAAGGCATCAACATCACGTATCAGGCTATATGAAGAAGGGGCAGGGAACAGAATCAAAACATTATAAGTAATACAATCATTCCAGGAGAGGGGGAAAAATTATCACATCATCAACAATCTACGAAGGATAACTGCACTCTACTAGACAGTCATATCGAGTTGTTTCCCTTATATCTGACCAAGAAGCTAGTTCACACATTTACAATTCACAGTGTTTGGTTCCTGGTGACTCCTCTGAGCTACAGAGAAACAAAGAGTAGACATATCTGGGAATCAATGATGGCTATCAAGAGGATAGAGCAAAACATGTGCACAA
>CM060316.1:57651844-57664344 GCA_030674155.1 Stramonita haemastoma
TTATGTTTATACAATGTTCTGTAAATATAGACGTAGAGAAACAAATAGACACGCAGACAGGAACATTGTGTGTGTGTGTTGTGTGTGTGTGTGTGTGTTGTGTGTGTGTGTGTGTGTGTGTGTGTGTGTGTGTGTGTGTGTGTGGGTGTGTTGTGTGTGTGTGTGTGGTGGTGTGTGTGTGGTGTGTGTGTGTGTGTTCGCGCGCGAACGTGTGTGTGTTTATTTTTTCTTTTACATAAAGGATAATGGAATAAGCACTAATGCGCCTTTTTTTTTTACATCCAGTCCCCGTGTGTATGCAGTTTTGTAGATCTTGTCATCTGTTCCCACCAGCACACAATGGTTTACGCTTACGAAAAGAAGAACAGTATTTAACGTGTACGCAAGATGTTCTGCGTGCGTTCGCACACGGGCTTCGGTTTATAGTCTCATCCGAAGGACTTTGTGTGTGTGTGCATGTGTGTGTAGTAGTATGTATATGTATGTATGTATGTATGTATGTATGTATGTATGTATGTATGTAGTATGTATGTATGTTGTAGTATGTTGTATGTATGTGTGTGTGTGTGTGTGTGTGTGTATCTGTGTGTGTGTCGTGTGCGTGTGTGTGTGTGTAGTTGTGTGTGTGTGTGTGCTGTGTGTGTGTGTGTGTGTGTGTGTGTGTGTGTGTGTGTGTGTGTGTGTGTGTGTGTGTGTGTGTGTAAAAAGGGTGACGTTGCTCTTGTTGTGAGGCACCCTCACAAGAGAAAGCAGCCCAAATTTCACGCAAATGTCCCTGTGACTAAAAGCGGTTGCAGTACACTTAACACTACAGCATCACTTATGAACAAATTCCTTAATAACAATAGCATCATGGCCTAAAGAATGCGCTAAAAAGTAAGACAGAATGAATGAAATGAAAAAGAAAGAAAGAAACAGACAAAGAAAAAAAAAGAAACAAACAAAACAAAAAAAAGAGAGAGAAAAAAAATAAAGAAAAGAAAAGAAAGAAAAGAGAAAAGAAAAGAAAATTAAAAAGAAAAGAAAATAGAAATGAAAATGAAAAGAAAGAAACGGAAAGAAAGAAAAAGAGAAAGGAAAGAAAAGAAAGGAAAAGAAATGGAATAGAGATAAAGAATGTATTAGCGGCATTGTATCAACAAAGCCGGTAAACATGAAGTGACGTATGAACCAGCACTGTTTGTTTGGAGGGGGGGGGTAAAAGGGAGGAAGCACAGGGGCGATAAAACACACAGACAAGAAGCCACCAGCGGTGCACACAAACACACAGCACCACGCACGCACACACACACCACCATGCACGCACACGCACATACAAACACACACACAGCACGCACGCAGCACGCGCGCACGCGCACAACACACATAACACACACACATCACACGCAACCACGCGCCGACGCACACACACCAACACACTAACACACACATCACACACACAACACAACACACACACATACACACACACAACCAAAACACGCACACACACACTAACACACACACTAACACACGCACGCACGCACGCACGCACGCACACACACACACACACACACACACACACACACACACACACACACAAGGACAGAGAGAGAGACAAGCTGTTATCTGTTTTCTTTCTTTTTGGCGAACAAAAATAGATACCACAATGTTATAAAACAGTGAGGGACCGGACCGGAGCAAGGCGTGTTAAAACGCTGTTCTCTGTCTGTCTGTTGTCTGTCTGTCTCTCTCTCTCTCTTCTCTTCTCTCTTCTTCACACACATACCATCACACAACATCACACACAAACACACACACACACCACACACACACACACACAGTTAAATCCTGTTCCGCTTTTCGTAAGAGTAGGCCATCGTGTGCCGGTGGGAACAGATGACATTTACAAAGCTGCATACACACGGGGACTGGATGTAAAAAAAGACATAAGTGCTTATTCCATTATCCTTATATAAATGAATAAATAAATAAATAAAATCAAATCAATAAATCAAATAATCAAATCAAATCAAATCTCTCTCTCTCTCTCTCTCTCTCTCTCTCTCTCTCTCTCTCTCTCTCTCTCTCTCTCTCTCTCTCTCTCTCTCTCTCTCTCTCTCTCTCTCTCTCTCTCTCTCTCTCTCTCTCTCTCATATACGAATATGGCTTTGGATTTGCCTACTTAGATTGAAGTGTTGCAAATCTAAACGAGTTTATTGCTTTTTTTTTTCAAGACAAATATTGATTGATTGTCATTGGCAACTATGGAACAATCATTTACAATCTAGTGATAGTTAAAAAAACAACAAACAAAAAAAACTTATCGACCCTTTATAAGCTAACATGACGTCAAGTCTTATCTAAAGCTTGAAAAGGATATTCGTTTGAAAAGAATACTGGCTAAATACAGGCTGGGTGTGTCAGATACAAATATTTATAAACTTCGATACAGAATGCATAGTGAATCTGAAACAACATGTCCTTTATGCCATGAAGCCACAGGAGATGGAAAGTACACTTTATTTTCTTTTGTCCCTCTGTTGACATTAGGCAAAATAATGATATCCTAGCAAAAAATATACCAGTCAGCATCTAGACTCTGTTTGCTACAAGGATGTAGTAATCCTAATATCAATAGCAGTTTAGTTTTTTTTCCACCATAGGATTTGTTTGTTTGGGTTTTTATATTCGTATCATTATTCATTGATTTGATCAGTAACACTCTTTATGTATAGGCCAGGCCAACGGCCTCTTGATGAATAAGTCTTTTCAAGGTTCATAGCTCTCTCTCTCTATGTGTCTCTGTGTGTGTCTCTCTGTCTCTGTCTGTCTCTGTCTGTCTGTCTGTCTCTGTCTGTCTGTCTGTTTGTCTGTCTGTCTGTCTGTCTGTCTGTCTGTCTGTCTGTCTCTGTCTCTTCTGTCTGTCTGTCTGTCTGTCTGTCTGTCTGTCTGTCTGTCTGTCTGTCTGTCTTCTCTCTCTCTCTCTCTCTCTCTCTCTCTCTCTCTCTCTCTCTCTCTCTCTCTCTCTCTCTCTCTCTCTCCTTTCATTTCGAGGATAATGAATAAGCACTTTTATGCTTCTGAACTTTTCATCATAACCATTCCCCCGTGTACATGCATTTTTGTAAATGTTACCATCACCAGCACACGATGGCCTACTCTTCCGAAAAGCGGAACAGGTTTTAACGTGTGCGCAAGATGTTCTCGTGAGTTTGCACACGGGACCTCGGTTTATAGGCTCATCGGAAGGACTTTTGGGGAGAGTGGAGTCGGGACTGATGTTAACTCCATAGGCAAAATCCTCTTGAACGAGATTCGAACCCAGGTCAGCAGATCACGAGCGGATCACTCTGAACACCAGGCTACCCCGTTCCCCTTATGCGTTGGTTTCAGTTTTTGTTTCCCATTGGAACTGTCATAGCGTGCGCAATATTCCTTACACGCTACAACACACATGTCTAAAATCCCGCTTGACGCTTCCGTGACTGTGTAGCCCACTGCATGTGAGGATTCTTGAGAGTACAAAGCTGCTCCTTTTCTTATGTTCGCAAGATATCGAATGCTGACACAAATTACTGGCTGGTTAACGAGTACTCTTGATGATGTAAGGGTTAGGTTACTAGGTGGCCTGGTGGTTAGAGTGTCGTACTGTGATCCCACAGAAATTTGAGGGCATGAGTTCCAGTCTCTCTGAAGTGCGTCATTCGATGGTGCTATACCTCTTGAGTGACAGATGATACTGACCCTAATGTTCTGATGTCTGTTTTAACGCGTGTGCAAGATGTTCTGCGTGCGTTCGCACACGAGACCTCGGTTTATAGTCTCATCCGAAGGACTTTTAGGGGAAGTGGAGTCGGCACTGATGTTAACTCCAGATGAAAAATCCTCTTGAACGTAGATTCGAATCTGGGTCAGCAGATCACGAGCGCATCACTCTAACCACTAGGCTATTCCACCCCTCATGAGACCTACAGGTATGACAGAAGTGAACCATTGAAATGACGGAGAAACGCAAACTTGTGCTGGCATCGAAATTTAACCGAAAGCCACTGAGGCTCCTCCTTCAATGATTATAGAGTTACATGACTGACTTATGCCCATGAATTCCCTGGGTAACAAAGGGCCGCAACAACACTCCTCCAACGGACTCGATTCTGGGAGATCCTCTTCAGCTCGGCCCACGTTATTCCGGCTGCCTTCATCTCTGCTTCGATGCTTCTGCGCCAGGTCTGTTTTGGTCGACCCACTTTCCGCTTCCCTTGTGGGTTCCAGTCAAGGGCCTGCCTGGTGACATCTGAAGCAGGCTTACGGAGCGTGTGGCCGATCCATCTCCTTCGGTTATCCTTTTCCTTCAGTCTGTTCGGTTTGGATTGTTGTTCTCTATATTTTGTCTTCTAATCGTTACTCATCTTAATTTGTCCCTGTTATACTATCGTGATTTCATAGGGCCCGTCTACATCAGGGGGAAGGGATAGCCTAGTGGTCAGAACATTGCGCTAGCATTCTGACAACCCGGGTTCGAATCCCGTTCAAGGGGATTTTTTACCCTGGAGTTAACATCAGTGCTGACTCCATTCACCCTAAAAGTCCTTAAATGAGACTATAAACCGAGGCCCCGTGTGCGAACGCACGCAAAACATCTTGAGCACACGTCAAATCCTGTTCCGCTTTTCGAAAGAGTAGGCCATTGTGTACCGGTGGGGACAGATGACAAAATTTGCAAAACTGCATACGCACGGGGACTAGACGTAAAGAAGCACATTCTTTATATATCATTTATCTTTTATATATCGATATGAAAGAATAAGTAAATAAATAAATAATAATAGATAGATAAATAAATAAAGAAAGAAATATCTTGGCACTTTTGGCTACATCAAGGCAAAGTGCTAACGAAGTTTCTACTTCACATCACATTAAAGTAAGTACACTAATAATGTGTCCTATCGCATCATGAGATTGATTATTAAAAATGTCCTATTGAAGCGAAACGCTCAACTTTAGAAAAAGATGCTTGAAAGTCACTATCGTTGTGTCCTTGAAGTGACAGTGTCTGATTTCCTTTGACACCAAGGTATTAAACTGACTGCTTAAAGGCATAAACCATGTTGGCCAATGTCAACTTCAATCTTTCTCTCACTACTCGAACCTCCTTCAAGGTCACACGGATTAGACTATGAACCGAGCCCGGTGAAACGTTCATCAAACTAGGCTACACTTTAAACCCGTTCGCCTTGAAGACAGGCATGAGCTCGGAAGGAATGGATGGCATGAACTGGCTGATACTAGTTGGCATGTTAGAAATGAAAACAATAGGATGGCAGCCAAGGCGTGTGTGTTAATGGGTTCTGGCACTCCTGCACAGCAACTACCATGCGTGCATTGTTCAATCCATTCCGCTTCGTGGAGAGGGAGAGGTCATGTGCATGGGAACAGATGACTTACCATACTTATTCACCAGGTTGCGTTCACTAGAGTCTTCATCCTTTCCTCGATATAAATGATAATAATGCCTATACCACTTCTCTGGACTGCCACTGAAGTCTACGGGCCAAGCAGACAGGAGCGACTAAGAGCACACAGAAAACGATTAAAAGAAACATCAGATGGATGAAATGGCAGGGAACGATTGCATAAGCGGAAAAAAGACATGCGAGGGGAATGAGGAAGAGGGTGAGAATTTTAAAAGGTCGGGAACAATAAGGCGAGATGAAGAAAAGTGAAAAAAGAAACAGAAACCCCAAAACTCTAATACTGAACCCCATACCACAATGGTGATCGGGGAATTGTGTTTTAACATCAAATAAGATATAAAAATTAAATTGTGATTTAATTTAGTATGTTTTCTTTATAGTAACGAGAGAAATGGGAATATCACTAATCTGCTTTTTTTTAAACACCCGTGTGTGACAGTTTTGTGGTAATAAGTATGTTAGGGCAACCAGATGGCAGTATATACAGAAGCAGTTGACAGGATTATGAGTGTGCGAAAAGATGTTCTTGCAGTTGCGTGTTGCGAGACAGGGGTCTAGTTTGATATATGGTTTCAGTCATGTTGGGAATGAGTGCGAGTTACAGCACGAGTGTAAACTCACAGACAGACATGCCCACGTGACACAAGAACTCGTAACACATGCACACTCCTACAACTTCACTTACCAACTCTTCTCACCATCCTCGCACTCATCCCCGTCCATCCCACATCAAACAAAAGACCACTTATGAAATACCCAAACCCTTAATAATGACATCCATAAATCCTTTAAAAAGAACCCCCCCAACCCTCAATAACCCTCCTCCAAAACCTCAATAAACCACCTCCCCAAAACGCCTCTACAAAATCCCCCCCGAGACTCGAACCGCGAGTAAAAGTTTCATCAAGAACTGAGTCTACACTTAAAAACTGGCCCTTAAAGCTGGCTCATTGGAAAGAATGGGACGGTGTGAACTGGTGGATACAGTTAGGCGCAGGGTAAATGAAACAAAGGAGCAGCACTGTGTTGTGTTTTGTTGTTTTGTCTTGCACGTCACACGAACACCTTGCGTGCACGTTAAATCCTGTTCCGCTTTTCGTAAGAGTAGGCCATCGTGTGCCGGTGGGAACAGATGACATTTACAAAACTGCTTACACACGGGGACTGTATGTAAAAAAGCACAAGAGTGCTTATCCCATTATCCTCTATATAAAAGAATAATAGTAATAATAATAATAATAATAATAATAATAATAATAATAATAATAATAATAATAATAATAATAACAACAACAATAATAATAATAATAACAAACCATCTGGACTGTCCAAGACAGTCCTACAGGAAACAGTACAAGGAGGGAGACGAAGAGTCAGACAGAAAAACGATGGGAAGACAACATCAGAGAATGGACTGGCCTTGGGTGGAACGATTTGCTACGGAAAGCAGAGGACAGCGGGGGGAAGTGGAGGAAGCTGGTTGCAAAGCTTTCATTAGTGCCCCCACGGTTAGCGGGACTACGGAATAAGTAAAGATGAAGATGAAGAAGAGATAAAAAAACAAAAAAAAACACACGCAACAACCTCCAAAACCTCAAACCAGCAACCCAAACCAAAATTATCTCTGCCTGTGCAATTTTGTACAAATAAATAAATTAAATAAAAAAAATTAGTCGCTGATTTAGTTCTAGTACTATTTTCTTTAGAGTAAAGCAAAGAGAGAAACGGGACGTACACTAATATCTGGACGTTTCATCAAGACACAAGGTGTGTGACAGTTTTTGTAGGCCTACATAAAGAGATAGATGAGGTAGGGCAAACCCTAAGAAAGGAGGCAATGACAGACAGACAGTTAGTCACTCAGTCCATGAGTGACAGAAAAGAGCCGTTACTTTGCCAGTTGACGTGTTACGGAAGACAAAAGGACAGCGTTCTAGTTTTGATATACTGGTTGTCATGTCATGTGTGTAACTGAGTGCTATTACACAGACGCAGTGACACACAGTGACACACAGACAGACAGGCAGACACACGTGCACACAAGGACGCGCGTATACACATGCACACTTCCCCCCCTACACCCTCCTCATCTTAACCCAACCACCCTCCCTACCTCCTCCCACCCCCACCTGCCACATCCACCCCACCCAACAAAACAACAACAAAACCCCACTCTCTAATAAAATAACCACAAAACCCCTCTAATAAAATGACATCCATAAATCCTTTAATAAAACACCCACCCCAAACCCTCTAATAAAACACCCTCCAAAAAACCCTCAAATAAAATACCTCCCCAAAACCCTCTAACAAAATACCCCCCCCCCCCAAACCCTCTAATAAAATATTCCTCAAAAAACCCTATCATGAAAACTCCTAAAAATACTCCCCTCTATTAAAACACCCCCAAGCTTTTCCCCTATTTAACTTTTGACGACCTAAAAGAGACCCTACATACACAAAACCCATCACACACATACATACACATACAAACACACCACAAACGTAAGCCCTCGAGCCAGGTGGAGTTCTAAAATGAAGTCACATACACACACAACACACAAACACTCATAAAACACACACACACCACACACACACACACACCACACACACACACACACACACACACACACACACTCATAACACACACACTCATAAACACACACACACACACACACACACACACCACACACACACACACACACACACACACACACACACACACAGCCCCTTTTCCTATCCTACCCTATCTCTCTCTCTCTCTCTCTCTCCCTATAATAGCTTGTCCCATGTACAGATTCGTCGCAGTCTTCCCGACACAACGGGATAGAAGGAAGCCGAGAGAAGAAAGAGACTAGGAGGGTTGTTCCTCCTTTCCCTCCTTCCTTCTTCCTCCTTCTTACAATCACGCCGCCCTCCTCCTCTCCTTCTCCTCCTCCTCCTCCTCCTTGACCCTCACCATCATGCGTTTGAGGGTTCAAACCCAGGGTAGGGGCAATTCCTCTTCAACCTGGGTTTTAGTCATCACGAACCTGGAGGAAGTTTGTCGTCTTCGTCATCGTCGTCGTCGTCGTCGTTGTCGTCGTCGTTGTCTTCATCAGGGAGATCGGGAGTGAGGATAACAGGCGGCGGTGGTGGTGGTGGTGGTGGTGATGGTGGTGTGGTGGTGATGGTGGTGGTGAAACGGAGTGGCACGCTTCTCAGCAAGTGTGGTACAGGATTGAAGATGTGTTCTCCAACTTGCATGGTAAGCATGTTGTTGTTGTTGTTGTTGTGAATGTTGTTGTAATTGTTGTTGTTGGTGGTGGTGTTGTGGATGTGGTTGTGAATGTGGCTGCGGATATTGTTGTTGTGGATGTTGTTGTTGTGTTGTGGATGTTGTTTGGTGCGGATGTTGTTGTTGTGGATGTTGTCGTGGCTCGGATGTTGTTTTGTTGTGGATGTTGTTGTTGTTGTGGATGTTGTTGTGGCTGCGGATGTTGTTGTTGTTGTTGTGGATGTTGTTGTGGCTGCGGATGTTGTTGTTGTGGATGTTGTTGTTGTTGTGGATGTTGTTGTGGCTGCGGATGTTGTTGTTGTGGATGTTGTTGTTGTTGTGGATGTTGTTGTGGCTGCGGATGTTGTTGTTGTGGATGTTGTTGTGGACGTTGTTGTTGATGTTGTTGTGGATATTGTGGATGTTGTTGTGGATGTTGTTATTGTGGGTGTTGTTATTGTGGATGTTGCTGTTGTTGACGTTGTGGTTGTGGCTGTTGCTATTATGGATGTTGTTGTGGATGTTGTGGTTGTGGCTGTTGTTATTATGGATGTTGTTGTGGATGTTGTGGTTGTGGCTGTTGTGGCTGTTGTGGATGTTGTTATTGTGGGTGTTGTTATTATGGATGTTGTTGTGGTTTTGTTATGGTTATAGTTGTTGCTTTTTGTTGTCGTTGTTTGATATTGTTTTATGTGGGTTCTAGTTTTTATGAAGGTGGTTATGACCAGCCAAAGGTTGTGGTTGGTTGTGGTTTGGTTTGGTTTGGGGGGTTAGTGGATTGCTTCTGGGACGTTGTTGGTTTGTAGGTTGGCTGGTTAGTTGGTTGGTTGGTGGTTGGTTAGCTGATAAGTTGTTGGTCGTTTGGTTGGTTGGCTGGTTGGTTGGTTTGTAGGGTGGCTGGTTAGTTAGTTGGTTGGTTGGCTAGTTTTGTTGGCTGGTTAGTGAGCCGTTGGTTAGCTGGTGTATGTTTTGGTTGTGTGATTGATGTTAGTGCCCATTCTTGTTTTTGCTGATGCTGTTCCTTCTGTTGTTGTTGTTGTAGTTGTAGTAGTTGTAGTTGTTGTTGTTGTTCTTCTTCTTCTTTTCCTCCTCCGAATCATTATCATACTCGTCTCCCTGCTGGTGGTGGTGGTGGTCTGTGATGGCAAGGTGTAGATAATGGAAGTAGAGACTGAGGTGGTAAGCGCTATGTTTTCATCTGCTGGTGACGTGTGTGTCATGCATGTGTGTATGCATGCGTGCTTGTGTGTACATGTGGGTGTATACACGAGTTTGTGAGTTGACTCTAAAAGTCCTTGTATTGTATTGCATTTTTTTAAAACAGAGCTTTGGTAACATTAAAATTGCGAATCGGTTTGACTCGTCTTTGCAGACCTTGTTTCATATATGCTTAAAACACACGCGCACAGACACAGACACAGACACACAGAAACAGACACATATGCATAGACAGACAGACAGACAGAATGACACAAACATACACAAACACACACAGAGAAACACACACACACAAACACATACACAACAAATAATAATCAAAACATATATTTATTATATATATTATATATTTATAGTTACTATATATATACACACCACACATATATCTTTCGTAGATGGCTTGTTTGAATAAAAGCAGGTGTTTTTCTTATTCAGTGTACCATCTGTAAAAAAAATATGACTTTGACTTTGGCACACAACACAACACACAACACACACACACACACCACACACACACACACACACACACACACACACACACACACACACACACACACACACACACTAACACACTAACACACACTAACACACTAACACACACACACAATAACACACTAACACACACACATACTAACACACTAACACACACATACACACACACACACCCTCCCCACCCCACTCCCCCACAAATCCCCTTTCACATTGAGCCTAAAGGACCCTTCCTACCCCCCATCCCCCCAATTCCCGAAATAAAGAAGCTGTTTTGGTCACAAACCGGATAGTATAAATTTAGAACTAGAATTATTACACAGGCCTAGGGGTGTTTTTTGTCTCCAGGAGGGATGGTATAAACTGAAGACACTTAAAATTATGCAAACGCGCCTCATGAAAAGAGACAAGGAGAGAGATTTATGGCGTTATGCTTTATTCACTGGTGAGAAAAAAACTACGGTCTTGTTTCTTACGTGTCTGTCATTTTTTGTGCATTATTCATCGTCAGAATGTTGTTTTTTTAACCACAAAAAGGAAGAAACAAAAAGTGTTTTAAAGTTGTTGACTTCTCTGTGTAGTTTTGTGTAATATTCAAGACATTATTTATTCACAAGTATAAGATTTACGTTGTGGTAGTATGTATAGGATTATGGTTGTTTGTTATTTAAATTGTTATAGTTAAAAAAACAAATAATACCAGTATAACTGATGTCTACTTGTGCTTGGATGCATATGCATTCGAACATAAGGAAACTGGATGCAAAAAAGAAGAAGAATTGAAGACGAATTTGAAGAAGAATTTAGAAGAAGAATTTGAAGACGAATTTGAAATGAAGAAGAATAGAAGAAGAATTTGAAGAAGAAGAAGAATTTGAAGAAGAAGAAGAAGGATTTGAAGAAGAAGAAGAAGAGAAGAGAAGAGAAGAGAAGAAGAAGAAGAAGAAGAAGAGAAGAAGAAGAAATTGAAGAAGAATTGAAGACGAATTTGAAGAAGAAGAATTGAAGAAGAAGAATTGAAGAAGAAAAATTGAAGAATTTGAAGAAGAATTTGAAGAAGAAGAAGAAGAATTTGAGAGAAGAATAGAAGAATTGAGAAGAAAAAGAGAAGAATTGAAGAATTTGAAGAATTGAAGAATTTGAAGAAGAAGAGAAGAAGAGGGGAGAGAGGGAGAGAGAGAGAGAGAGAGAGAGACAGACAGACAGACAGACAGACAGACAGACAGACAGACAGACAGACAGACAAGACAGACAGACAGAGACAGAGACAGAGACCAAGACAGACAGACAGAGATCCAAAACAGACAAAGACAGACAGAGACAGACAGACAACATACAGACAGACAAACAAAAACAGACAAGGACGGAGGGACAGACGAACGAACGAACGAATTTCAATTTTAAGAGGACAATAAAACAAACATGACAGTTTGTTTTAACACCCAGCCTGCCTCCTATAACGCATAAAAAGACAACTTCAAAGACGACTGTTCGAATGAAACACGTGAACATCAGAGAGTGACCAAGAAGGCACGAAGGAGAGGATAGAAAAGAGGAACACACACACTCGCGCGCGCGCGCACACACACACCACACACACAACACACATGCTTGCACGCACGCACGACGCGCTCGCGCACATACACAAACACACACACAAACACACATACACATGCATGCATGCGCGCGCGCGTGTGCGCACGCACAAACTCACGCACACACCACAGACACACATAGACACACACAGACACACACAGACACACACAGACACACAGACACAACAGACACACACAGACACACACACAGACACACACACACACACACACACACACACACAACACACACACACACACCACACACATAAAACAAATTGGAGAAGCATTCCATATTTATTTAAAACTGCATACACATTGGGACTGGATGTAAAAAAAGCACATGAGTGCTTATTCCATTATTCCTCGATATAAAAGAATTAAAAAAAAGAAAAAGAAAAAGAAAAAAACACACACACATAAACACGCAGAGAACACATTAATACACCCCCCAGAAGCCACGTTCTCACAGAGATCCTGTACCTGAGAAAC
>CM060316.1:57676844-57681844 GCA_030674155.1 Stramonita haemastoma
GACTCTTCTCCCTCCAAAAGTCCTTCGGATGAGACTATAAACCGAGGTCCCCGTGCGCGAACGCACGCAGAACATCTTGCGCACACGTTGAAAACCTGTTCCGCTTTTCCGGACGAGTAGGCCATTGTGTGCCGGTGGGAACGGATGACAAAACTGCATAAACACGGGGGCTGATGTAAAAAAAAAAGAAAGCAGATGTGTGCTTATTCCATTATTTTCGAACTAAAAGAATATAATAAATATAAATAAAAATAATAAATAAATGAAATAAAAAATAATTCCAGGAGAGAAATCCATCAAAAAACGGTACTTCGATGGTGACTCGAACCAGAGGCGAGCTCAAGTCCTCAAATTTAGAGCCTCATCCGAAGGACTTCTCGGGGGGAGTGGAGTCAGTGCTGAATGTTACCCCAAGGGTGAATGAATCCCTTTATACAGAAATGCATGTGGTGGCTTGAACCCGGGTCGTCAGATCGAGAGCTCAATGCTCTAACCACACAGGCCCCCCCCGCTCACCCCCACCCACCCACCCACCCCCACCCCACCCGCGGTCCTTTCTTTATTACTTTTTCTGTCGTTTTTTTTTTTCCTTTCTTCTGTCTTTTTTCACCATAGATATCGTGATTCTTTTTCTCTTCTTGTCTTCCTTCGTCTTGATTAATACACTGGAGTGCAATCGCGAAACGCGTAAGAGACAGGTGTTGAGAATTTTCTTTTTCTTTTCCTGATCAAAGTAGAACATGTGCCTTAGTTTATTATCAGTTCATGATAGTTCTTCTCTTCTTTTAGCGCTTGATAAAGTTCAGAATCTGACCGCTCGCCCACTTACCCTTGCCACAAAAATCACCTTGTTATAAAATCGCCAACCTATTTGGAAAGAAGAAAGAAAAAAAAGAAACAAAAATGAATATAAGATTTCAACAAAAAAAAAGTAATAAAGGGTTGGTTGTCGATCTTTCGCTCTTGTCTGAAGGTTAAATATGAGACTGACGCGAGAACAAAGTGCATATTATATATATATATATATATATATATATATATATATATATATATATATATATATATATATATATATATATATATATAATATATATATATATATATATGTGTGTGTGTGTGTGTGTGTGTGTGTGTGTGTGTGTGTGTGTGTGTGTGTGTGTGGTCTGGGAGGGTGTTGGGTGAGGGTGGGGGTTGTAGTCGCGTGGGTAGGGAAACGAAAGGGTGGGGAGAGGGTCAAAATATGGAGGTGATAACTAGGCCGAGAGAGAGAGAGAGAGAGAGAGAGAGAGAGAGAGGAGAGAGAGAGAGAGAGAGAGAGAGAGAGAGAGAGAGAGAGAGAGAGAGAGAGAGAGAGAGAGAGACAGACAGACAGAAGACGACAGACAGACAGACAGACAGACAGAGAAGACAGAGAAGACAGAGAAGACAGGGAAGGAACACGAGGAGAGGAGAAGGCCAGAAAGCTGCCACTGAGAGAGAGAGGTAGATGCTGCTCTTACCACATAGGTATGGATTTATTTACTTTTTAAAATAATAAATATAAAAGAAAGAAGCGAGGAAGGGAATATTTTTTAGAAAATTCCAACATTATGTCTCGTTGTTTTTTTCCATTGACTGGGTAGATACGATCTACTTGCTCGCGTATATATAATTGGTAAGGGAGACAATCGTCGAAGAAGGAAAAAGCCAATAATAATGATCTCTAAAGGCGTATCGGGACAGGATAGCTCAGGGGTCAGAGCACTCGTTTTCCCTAAGCTAAAGATAAGCAGCATTGAGCGTGGTTACCAAGTGGATGGGTGACCGTTTTTGCGCCTTGGCTTCAGCACAGTCCCCCAGTTCACCCAGCTGTAAAAGGGTACCTGCCCTCTTGAGGGCCAGGGAAGGTAAAGCAGTGAGGGAGAGGAGAAGGGCGCAGCCCTCAATATGCTGCCGCCCCTGGAGAAGTGAGGTCTCTGATGCCTCACTCCCCTACGACCACATAGGTTATGGGACACCTTTACCTTTACCCTTTAAAATCTTTTTTTTACCTTTACCTAATGGAGTATAATTATTCTATGATTATCTCTAGACCCACGCCTGACCTCCCTTGGTGAGAGGAGAATGATTTTATTTGAGGATGGGAAAGTCTCCATCTTTTTGTTGTTGTTGTTGTTGGTCCTGATACTGATGGAGATGATGACGACGATGATGATCGCAATGATAATGATAGTAACAATTGGTAAAGATGATAGACGCGCGCGCGTGCGTCTGTGTGTGTGTGTGTGCATTTTTTTTTTCTTAAAAATATTCTTTTATTTCGAGGATAATGGATAAGTACTCATGTGCTTTTTTACATCCAGTCCCCCGTGTGTATGCAGTTTTATCAATTTTGTCATACGTTCCCACCGACACACAATGGCCTACTCTTGTATGTGTGTGTGTGTGTGTGTTCATAGTGCGTGTGCGTGTGCGTGTGTGTGTGTGTGTGTGTGTGTGTGTGTGTGTGTGTGTGTGTGTGTGTGTGTGTGTGTGTGTTGTGTGTGTGTGTGCGTTCTTGAGTGCGCGTTCGTGCGTGTGTGTGTGTTTGTGAGTTTGTGTGCGTGCGTGCGTGCGTGTGTGCGTGCGTGCGTGCGCACACACTGTGTGTGTGTGTGTGTGTGTGTGTGTGTGTGTGTGTGTGTGTGTGTGTGTGTGTGTGTGTGTGTGTGTGTGTGTGACTTCTCCATCCCCAAATCCCACCAAACATTGTTGGGCCAGTGGTAATGGCCTCCTGTCGTGAGCTAGTGGTTTGATTTTCCTGAAAGAAGTTTTTTTTATTTTTGCTTTCACTTTTCACGCTTGTTAAAAATAATGGTATGGGTGCTAGTCTTTCGTCTGAACGAGCATAAAACCGAGGATTCCCTTGCAAAGATTCAGACACCCAGAGAGCAGAAAAGTCCGTATACGCTAAAACCACACCACTTCGGATGAGACTATAAACTGAGGCCCCGTGTGCGAACGCTCGCAGGATATCTTGCGCACACGTTAAAACCTGCCCCGCCTTTCGGAAGAGTAGGCTAATTGTGCTGATGGGAATGGATGTAAAAATTGACAAAACCTCATGCAAGCGGGGGACTGGGTATAAAAAACCCAACAGAAACCCCCCCAACCACGCGAGGGCTTATTTCATTATTTTTTTAACTAAAAGAAGAAATGAAATATCTCCCACAGACATTACAAGACAATTCAAGTATTTCTGCATATTACGCTTCACCACATCACACCACACCACACCACACCACACTACGCTGCACTACACTACACTACATTACACTACACTACACTACACTACACTACACTACACTACACTACACTACACTACACTACACTACACTACACTACACCACACCACACCACACCACACCACACCACACCACTACACTACACTACACTACACTACACTACACTACACTACACTACACTACACTACACTACACTACACTACACTACACTACACTACTTTACAACAAACTACACCACACCACACCACACCACACCACACCACACCAACACCAAACCACACCACACCACACCCAACCCACACCACACCACCACACTCACATCACACACACCGCACCGCACTGCACTACACTACACTACACTACACTACACTACAACTACACCACACCACACCACACCACACCCACACCACATCACACCACACCACACAACACTATACTACACTACACCACACCACATGACCCACCACACCACACCACACCACACCACACCCCACACTACACTACACTACACTACACTACACTACACTACACTACACTACACTACACTACACTACACTACACACATACACTACACTGCACTGCACTACATTGCACTGCACTACACTACACTACACTACACTACACTACACTACACTACACTACACTACACTACGCTACGCTACGCTACACTACTCTACACTACACTACACTGCACTACACTGCACTACACTACATTACATTACACTACGCTACGCTACGCTACGCTACACTACACTACACTACACTACACTACACACACTACACTACACTACACTACGCTACGCTACGCTACGCTACGCTACACTACACTACACTACACTACACTACACTACACTACACTACACTGCACTAAGCAACACAAAATACACTAAACGAATGCGACACAACACAATAATCACTAAACAATGAAATGAGACCTTAGAAACAAAACAAAATAAATCAAATAAAACAACAAGAAAATAAAAAGGATAAATGTCATTAGTATAGGATAACAAGGCAACGAGAAAAGAATAGATTAAACGACTAAAAACAGTTTCAAGCAAAATAAAATGAAATAAAACGATCTACTGTATGGTCCTTGAAAAGAGATTTCTTGTATAAGAGACCTTTCTTTAAATACCCGTAGGTCAAAGTTTCCAAGTGATTCCTGAAAAGAAATAAAAAGAGAAAATATCCATAGCACTAAAAGCACTCAGTCTCTACTTAACACTTCATTAATATCCTTTTCCCTCCTCCGCGTTATTACAGCGGAGATCATTGTCGAGCGACGAAAAGCAATAGATACCCAAGACGTGTGTGTGTGTGTGTGTGTGTGTGTGTGTGTGTGTGTGTGTGTGTGTGTGTGTGTGTGGTGTGTGTGTGTGTGTGTTGTGTGGTGTGTGTGTGTGTGTGTGTGTGTGTGTTCTGTGGTTACCTCTGGATCCGGGATAGCTAAGTCGTCAGAGCACTCGCTGTCCCCGAGCCAATGTTAAGCAGCGTCGAGCGTGGTTACCAGTTAGATGGGTGACCGTTTGTGCGCCTCGGCTCCATCACAGTTCCCCAGTTCACCCAGCTGTCAAATGGGTACCTGCCCTCTTTAGGGTCAGGGAAGGTAAAGCAGCGAGGGAGAGGAGATGGGTGCCCCCTCAATATGCTGGCTCATAGAGAAGCTGAGGTCTCTGATGCCTCGCTCCCCTACGACCACATAAGTTATGAGACACCTTTACCTTTTTACCTCTG
>CM060316.1:57694344-57696567 GCA_030674155.1 Stramonita haemastoma
ACAGACAGAGAGACATAGAGAGACAGAGAGAACAGAGAGACTCAGAGAGAGAGAGGCCTAGTGGCTGTAATGTTATACTTGTCATCTTGACGGTAACTAAAGGCATAGGTTTCAGTCCATGTTCAGTCATCCCCTTCATGATTAATTTACACACACGCAGAAAAATCAAACATCCCCCTTAAAAATCCAAAAATTCATGTCAGTGTTCGGCGGGTGACGGAAACACGAACATACCCAGCATACATCCCCGAAGTCGGAGTGCAGCTACCTTTGTGATGGGCAAAAAATTGTTTTTTTTAATCGGTCGCATACGCAAAGTCTTACCATTGGAAAATCTCGGAGTTCTAAACACGAGGAAGAAAATAAAAAGTAAAAGTTTACTTGAGTAAGAAATTTAAAGGTCACGTTTCGCCACCCACAAAGTCAGCTCTGTCTGTCTGTCTGTCTGTCTGTCTGTCTGTCTGTCTGTCGTTTGTCTGTCTGTGTGTCTGTGTGTCTGTGTGTCTCTGTCTCTGTCTCTGTCTCTGTCTCTGTCTCTCTCTCCTCTCTCCTCTCCTCTCTCTCTCCTCTCTCTCTGTTACCCTTGAAAAATAAAGATTATTCATTCATTCATTCTCTGTGTAAGGGTCGAATAAAAAAGAGTATGTAAATGCTTACCTTTACCCTTGAAAAATAAAGATAATTCATTCATTCAATCATTTAGTCATTCATTCATTCATTCATTCATTCATTCATTCAGCCATTCATTCATTCAGTCATTCATTCTGTCTCTGTCTCTGTTTGTTTGTCTGTCTGTCCGTCTGTCTGTCTGTCTGTCTGTCTCTGTTTGTTTGTCTCTGTCTGTCTCTGTCTCTCTGTCTCTCTCTCTCTCACGAACTGTATTGCTCGCGTGTCAACACTAAATCTTCCTGACTCTTTTTGTGTTTCTTACGGTTTCTTCTTGATCTCACGTTTCTTTCCTTGTTTTGTGCCCATTTTTTCACCTCCCCGAAAGATATCTCTCTCTCTCATCTCTCTGTCTCTGTCTCTGTCTCTGTCTCTGTCTCTGTCTCTCTGTCTCTCTTTCATCTCTCTTCTCTACCACCTCTCACCCTCTCTCTCTCATCATCTTTCTCTCTATCCCTTCTCTCCCCCCTCTCTCTTGTCCCCCCCTTCCTATCCTCTCACCCCCTCTCTCTTTCTCCTCTACTCTTTCTCTCTCTTACCCTCTCATCTCTTCCCCCCTCTCTCATCCTCTCTTTCTTCCTACCCCCCTCTTCTTTCCTCCTCCCTCCCTTCCTCCCCCCCCCTCCTCTCTCTGTCCTGTCCTGTTTGTCAGACTCATTATCTCCCCTGTCTGCGTCGCGGCTGCTTCCTGTTAGTCTGCTTTCTTTTTTCTTCTTTCTTTCTTTCTTGTTCTTGTCTTTCTGTTCTTTCTTCTTTCCTTTTCTTTCTTTTTTCTTTTCTTTCTTTCTTTCCTTCTCTTTTTTCTTTCTTTCTTTCTTTCGTTTTGTCTTTCTTTCTTTCTGTCTGTCTGTCTGTCTGTCTGTCTGTCTGTCGTTTTTTTCTTTCTGTTTCTCTTTCTTTCTTTCTTTCTTTCCTTCCTTCCTTCTTTCTTTCTTTATGTCTGTCTGTCTGTCTGTCTTTCTGTCTGTCTGTCTGTCTTTTCTTTCTTAAACCTTCTTTCTTTCTCTTCTTCCTTCTTTCTTTTCCTTCTTTCTTTCTTTCTGCCTGTCTATCTTCTTCTTTCCTTTTCTTTCATCCATTCATTCTTTCTTTCATTCTTTTTTACGCTGGCACCTGTACCACAGGGTATCTATACCATAACACACACACAGCCCCCCCCCCCCCACACACACACACATACAACACACAACACATGCACACTCACACATTACACTCCACACACCCACCTAAACACACACACACACACACACACACACACACTCACCCACCCACCCAAACACACACACATCAACACACTCACCCACCCACCCAAATACACACACACACACACACACACACACACACACACAACACACACACACACACACCACACAACACACGATGCACGGACACGCGAGCTCGTGCACGCACATATTTAACAGGAGCAGACATGCAGACAAAGAGATAATTTATACAATTATTCAAAGGCACACACACACACACACACACACACACACACACACAAAACCCCACACACACACACCCCAACACACGTGGCGCGCGTTTCACAACTACAAC
>CM060316.1:57696667-57699167 GCA_030674155.1 Stramonita haemastoma
CCTCACCCCCCCCCCCCCCCCCTCTCTTTTTTTTTTTTAAATTGTCATCCAAGTGTTTTCACAAAAATGTCCCTGGATATTTTCCATTTTGTCCCAACACATGACGGGGTTCCTTGCGGAAGCATTTGTGTCGTGTCGTAAGGGGTTTTTTCACCCCCCCCCTAACTGGATAAGTTAAAATTTTAAAATGTTCTCCTTGTAAAAGAATTTTGTCCTTTGTAAGGGGTTTTTATTCTCTTCGGTCAAATTGACTTCAAAATATTTTATTATCTCAAAAAAACATAGAGGGGTTACCAAACCACAAAAAAAATAAAAAAAAAAATTAAAAAAATAAAAAAAAAAAAAAGGATATTACAGCCAACACAGGTTTGAAATCCACGCACCTTTTCCAAAAAAAAGACACCCAAAATCACACGTTACTTTGGGGGTGAACCCACCCAGTAACGTAAAAACCGCAACTGACCCAGAACCCAAAAAACGTGTCTTATTTCAGTCCATTGCCCAAAGGGGCTTACACTAAAATGTTGTTATGTGGTACAATGTTGTTTTTTGAGATTTAAAACCTTCAGCCATGAGGGAAGCTCTCAACATAAAAATACGCACTCTTCTTTTAAAAGAGAAAAAACATCTGGGAAAAGGAAAAATCGGGGGGGGGTTTTTTGGCTGCCTATATCACGCAAAACGTCTCATTCAGGGTCCCTTTTTCAATCTAAACAGTGATTCCAGGTGGGATGATTGAGTCAGAGTGCCCCGTTTTGGGTGACTTTCCTGAGTGTTAATGCTGGGGACCGAAAACCCAACAACTTGCAGATTTTTTAAAATGCTTCAGTGTCTTGATATTAACAATTGAAAAACGTACCAATGGAAACGGCAATGAAAGGAGATTGAATACAAAAAATAAATTTATTCATTGCATTGCAGAAGTATAATCATACTCCCTTGCCAAATTACTGTGCAGCTTTCAAGGGAAATATCCTACAAAGTGTGTGTGTGTGGTGGGGGTTGGGGGGGGTGGTGGTGTGTGTGTGTGGGTGAGTGTGATTGTGTGGGTGTGTGTGGTTGTGTGTGTGTGCTTTTATCTCCATTAAGCCTGTCCAGTTTAGGACTAAGCACTTACCGAAAGAGAGAGAGAGAGAGAGAGAGAGAGAGAGAGAGAGGAAGAAGAGAGGAGAGGAGAGAGAGGAGAGAGAGAAGAGAGAGAGGGGGGAAAGAGGGAAAGAGAGGGGAGAGGGTGAGAGAGGAGAAGGAAAGAGAGAGGAGAGAAGGAGGAGAGGAAGAGGAGAGAAGGGGAGAGGAAGAGGAGAGGGGGGGTAGGGGTGGGGGGGAGGGGGAAAAAAAAAAAAAAAAAAAAGAGGAACAAAAAAAAAAAAAAAAAAAAAGGGGGGGGGGGGGTGGGGGGGGGCAAATTTTTTTATCAACGGGGGTTCTTTTGTGTCAAGGAAACCAGGGGGGCGGGGGTCCCCCCCCCCCTAGTTTTCCCTCCCGTTTGTCTCTGTTGCCCTTTCTCTGTCTTCGTCGTTTTTCTCTGTTTGACACACACAACTTTATTGGCTTGTCTGCCATTTTACTGTTCCTGTTTTTCAATCCTGTTTTGTTTTCGTGCGTTACTTCGTTCCTTTGTTTGTTTGTTTTGATGATGATTGATTGTTTACTTGTCTGGATATATCATCACATCATCATCTTTATCATCATCATCATCATCATTCATATCATCATCATCCCTCATCCCTCATCTTCATCATCATCATCTAAAAGTTTAAAAGTAATGATGATGATTAATAATAATGATAACCAATAATAATACATGAAATTTATATAGCGCCATATCTTGCAAAAACAAATCAAAGCTCTTGCATTCGACCTACACAATCACGAACGATCTATAACAATTAATAGTTTTAGGAAATTCGAATGTACACAAGCTAATGTCATCTCCTAATGCAGCTTTGTGAATCGAGTCTCTTTTTCCCATACCTAGCTTCAAACTGTAAGGAAATCTATACTGAAAAAGTAGACCTCCAAACTGTAAAATAGACTCTTTAAAAATTTTAAAAAAAAGACTCTCAAATTTGTAAAACAAGACTCTCAAAATATTAAAACTAGACTCTCAGACTGTTTAAAAACCCTTTAGACTCTCAAACTGTTAAAAAACAACTAGACTATCAAATGTAAAAAATAGACTCTTCGACTGCAAAAGTAGACTCTTCAACTGTAAAATGGTTAAAAAAAAAACAACTAGACTCTCAAACTGTTTAAACTAGACTCTCAAACTTTGAAAAAAAAGTAAATTTTTAATCTAGTTTTGTATTTTTCTGATATCTTATTCCTTTTTTTTTATTTGCAAGGTGACAGCGATCATAGTAAGTTTTCACTGCTTTTTGGGGGATGGCCATTTATGGAGATTAGGATGACAAGGACATCATAGTAATAACGTTTTTATTGTTTTGTGTTGTTGTTGTTTTGGGTTTTTTGTTGTTGCTGTTGTGTTGTTGTTGTTATT
>CM060316.1:57714167-57726667 GCA_030674155.1 Stramonita haemastoma
CAACAACCTCAAAAGAATAAAAAAAAAAAAGAGCAAAGCAAAACAAAGCCAATCTGAAACAAAACAAAGAAAGAACTAAACAACAACAATGAAACCGAGAAGAACAGATGGAAAAGAAACAAATGCGCAGCTTACAAACTGAGAGACAAATAAAAGGATCATAAAATCCACAGACAAGTAAATAACAAACCCCTTCTCCCTTCCTCCTCCCTCCCACCAAAATATAAAAATTAGGAAAAGAGGGGAAGGAGAGAGGAAAAGAAAGAAGAGAAGAAGAAAGAAAGAGAGAGAGAGAGAGAGAGAGAGAGAGAGAGAGAGAGAGAGAGAGAGAGAGAGAGAGAGAGAGAGAGAGAGAGAGAAGACGCGACGACGCGCAGCAGAGACAGAGCAGAGAGAGACAGAGAGAGCAGACAGAGAGCAGCAGAGAGAGAGAGCAGAGGAGAGAAGAGAGAGAGAGACGACAAGCGGACAGGACGACAGAGCAAGGCGAACCACACAGACACACACACACACAACACACAACAGAACCACAAAGACACACAGACAGACACAGACACAGACACAACACACACACACACACACACACACACAACACACACACAACACACACACACACACACCAAACAGTTAAGTCTTCAAAGACGTTAAGTTGAAGACATACACTCACAAACACTCATTATTACGTAAGCGTTGATAGCCCATTAAAAAAGGGGAAAAAGCGGGGGGGGGGGGGGGGGGGGGAGGTAGGAGGAGGAGGAGGAGGGAGGAGGAGGATATTCGGCAAAAACAACTACAACAACTAAACAAAACAAAAAACAAAAACAAAAAAAAGAAGAAACAGACAACACTGTATCAAAACCATCACCACTGGCACAACATCACAAAGCTGCCTCTTCACTTATCATCTTACAGCTATGCAACAGTTGACAGGTGCAAGTACATGCTATCATCGTTTATTGTTACCACTTTTCCTTGTTTGTGAAAAAGGAAAGAAAGGGAAGAAAGAACGTTGAAATGAGCAAAAGAAAGAAAACTAACAAAAGAAAGAAGAGAACGAAAAAAGAAAGAAAGAAAGAACAAAGATGCACAGAGAAAGACAGAACCCCCCCCCCCTCTCTCTCTCTCTCTCTCTCTCTCTCTCTCTCTCTCTCTCTCTTCTCTCTCTCTCTCTCTCTCTCTCTCTCTCTCCCAGACAAAGACTGATCGTCTTTGGCAACAATGGAACCCTCATATTCAAACTTGTGATAGATATAGAACCTATCCACAATTTTATGAGCTTACATGACGTCAAACCTTGTTGAAAGCTTGAAATGGATATGGATATGGATATGCATCTTAAAAAGAATAATGGCTAAATCCAGACTGGGTGTATATATATATATAACTGTTCATAAACTTAGATACAGAATGCGATAGTGAAACTGATACAACCATCCATCCATCCATCCATCCCTTAGTCTGGCGCCGTGGGGGCACCCCTGAAGACTTGACAACAGTTCTGTCCATTCCTCTCTCTGTTCTGTCTTTCTCAAAATTTGGCTGAGTTCTAGTCCTGTCCATTCGCTGATATTGTCCTCCAATCTGTTCCTTGGTCTGCCTCTTTTTCTTCCTCCTTGGACAGTGCCTTGCAGTATTGTTTTTGCAAGTCCTTTTGATCTTGTGACATGCCGTACCATTTAAGTTTACGCTTCTTTACGGTTGATACAAGATTTTCGTAGGGACCAATGAATCCAGCAAACCATTGGTCTGATACAACATACTCTATATATTTAATAAATCAATAGAAGATGAAGTACATTTTGTCTTAGAGTGTCCTGCCATTAATGATAGTAGTCAAAAATGTATCCCAGCAAAATATACCAACCAGCCTAATGCATTTAGACCTTATATGCTTCTAGAATGTAGAAATCCAAATATCATGTCAAGTCAAGTCAAGTCGAGTCAAACCAAATTCTTTTTCAGGATAATGAATAAGCACTCTTGTGCTTTTTTTAATTTTTTTTTACCACCATCCCCGCCCTTATCATGAATTACATAAATATAAAAACACCTCTAACTAACAACGTTTGAAATCTAATTGATATTCATGTAAAGCCTTTAAAATAAGAAGCATTATGATGTTAAGTTTTTTTCCCCTGTGGATTTGTTTGCCTTTGTTTGTCACCGCTGTACTTCACCGTGTCTTTCTATCATTATTCAGTGTATTGATCAGTAACCTCCATCATGTATGGGCCAATGGCCTTTTAAAAATGATTTTTTTTCATTTTTTTTCAGAGTTCTCCCCCACCCCTCTCTCTCTCTTAAGTCTTATCTGTTTACCTATCAGTTTTGTTCTCTCTGTCTCTGTCTCTCTGTCTCTGACTCTGTCTGTCTGTCTGTCTGTCTGTCTGTCTGTCTGTCTGTCTGTCTGTCTGTCTGTCTGTCTTCTTCTCTCTCTCTCTCTCTCTCTCTCTCTCTCTCTTCTCTCTCTCTCTCTCTCTCTCTCTCTCTCTCTCTCTCTCTCTCTCTCTCTCTCTCAGTCCCTAATCAAGGCAAGGGCCGGATGAAAAAAAGTATGTAATACTTACTCTGTAACCCTTGAAAAATAAAGATTATCAATATATAATTCATTCATTTAGTCTTATCTGTTTGCCCATCAATTTTGTTCTCTCTCTCTCTCTCTCTCTCTCTTCTCTCTCTCTCTCCTCTCTCTCTCTCTCTCTCTCTCTCTCTCTCTCTCTCTCTCCCTCTCTTCCCCTCTCCTCCTCTCTCTTAAAGTTCACCAGAAAAGCAAACAATTCGAGAGCTAGTCCTAAAAAAAAAACAACCTTACTCAGCAACTCCCCTCCCCCCCCCCCCGCACCCCAACACTCCCTCCCCTCCCACCTTCCCTGAAACCCTCTACTTCCTCCCTCTATAAATGTGATGCGCATGCTTGCGCGTGTGTCTGCATGCATAAATAAAATATCCAGGCACACAGACAAGAGAGGAACTAATATTTGACAGAGTCATCTCATATTCTGCTTTTTTTTTTTTGGTTTTAAAGAAAGAAGAAAAAAACCCACCCCTATCAAATCGTTGTGATGTTTTTGGTGTCTAACACGAGTGTGGGAAGCACGTGTTTGGGGGCTAAGTGCTGTCCGCAGTAGATCTATATACAGGTATCTGCGTGTATCTATTTCAGTTAGGAGGTCACACGCGGGAGAGAGAGAGAGAGAGGAGAGAGAGAGAGAGAGAGAGAGAGAGAGAGGGAGAGAGAGAGAAGAGAGAGAGGAGAGAGAGAGAGAGAGAGAGAGAGAGAAGACTCTGTCACGTGTCATTAGTGAATAGGCCTAGATCAACGTCTTGAAGTTTTTGTATGTTGTTTTTTAGACAACGTAGTTTGGTCTACCGATTTGACTTGTTCATCGCTGACGACGGTTTACATGTACACACACACATAGACACACGCACATACACACAACACACACACACACACACACACACACACACACACACACACACACACACATACGCACGCGTGTGCACACACAGACACTCACACACACACACACACACACACCACACGCACGCACACAGACACGCACACACACACACACACATACAGACATACACACATACAGACACAGATACACACACAGATACACACACAGATACACAGATACAGCAACACACAACAACACACACACACACACACACACACACACACACACACACACACACACACACACACACACACACACACACACACACACACACTCATATGCACAAAAAGTCAAGTGGGTGAGGCGGTTGATTTCTTATCTTCGTGGTCTGGAAGTGTAGAGGTTTGAATCTAGGTCATCCGAAGTCGGTGCACTAGGGGTGGGTATATAATATATCTCTCTGTGTGTGTTTATTTATTTTATTTATTTATTTTTTATTCTTTTATATCGAGGATAACAGAATAAGCAATCATGTGCTTTTTTTCATCCGGTCCCCGTGTGCATGCAGTTTTTGTAAATATTGTCATCTTTCCCACCGGCACACGATGGCCTACTCTTACGAAAAGCGGAACAGGATTTAAGTGTGCGCAAGATGTTCTGCGTACGTTCGCACACGGGGCCTCGGTTTAAAGTCTCATCCGAAGGACTTTTGGGGAGAGTGGAGTCGGCACTGACGTTAACTCCAGGAGAAAAATTTCCTCGACCGTACTCGAACCCGGGTCGTCAAATTGCCAGCGCAATGTGTGTGTGTGTGTGTTGTGTGTGTGTGTGTGTGTGTGTGTGTGTGTGTGTGTGTTGTGTGTGGTGTGTGTGTGTGTGTGTGTGTGTGTGTGTGTGTGTGACAAGCTCTTAGCATGCCGGTGGGAACAGATGACATTTACAAAACTGCATACACACGGGGACTGGATGTAAAAAAAAGCACAAGAGTGCTTATTCCATCATCCTCAATATAAAAGATTAAAAACAATATAAAAACATAACAACCAGCACTCTCCCCTAAGGAGCAAAATCCCCTGAAGTCGGAGTATGGCTTGCCTATAAGAAAATGGCGAGGTATTTGAAAACAGTCCTTACACGCAAACTTCTCATCCAGTGTGCTTCCTATCTTACCGTGATTCCCAGGTGGGGTGAGTGAATTAGAGTGCTGGGTGACCCCCAGGGTGTTAAGCTGGGGAACGCACAACAACAACACAACACAACAACAACAACAACAAACAACAGTTGCAGGATAAGCCAAATGGCAGATCGACATAATCCTCTGTTAGCCCTGGAGTCAGATGTTAACCAGTTTGAGTGAGGGCCTTCAGCGCCTGGGCTTTATCATATCACAGTTCTTGTTTAAACCATTGACTCTGGGGGCAACAGCAAAGTGAGAGGCTTGTATGATCAGTGGCTTTCTCACTCGATGGGGACGGGGTAGCCTTGGTGGTTAGAGTGATGCGCTAGTGATCTGCTGGCCCGGGTTCCAATCTCGTTAGAGAGGATTTTTCCTCTGGAGTTAACATCAGTGTCGACTTCACTCCCCCCCCCCCCCCAAAATAAAGTCCTTCGGATGAGACTATAATCCGAGGTCCCGTGTACGAACGCACGCAGAATATCTTGTGCACACGTTAAAACCCGTTCCGCTTTTTGGAAGAGTAGGCCATTTGCCGGTTGGAACAGATGATAAAATTGACAAAACTGCATACACATGGGGACTAGATCTAAAAAAAAAACCAACAACACATGAGTGCTTATTCCATTATCCTCGAAATAAAAGAAAAAGAAGAATTCCACTTCACAGCTTAATTCTTAGTGATCGACAATGATCTGTGACTAGGAGGCTTGACTTGCACAGTCCTTATGTGCTGCAGCCCTGGGGGCTAGTTGGCCTTTGGAAGAACATCTCCAACGCTGACTGTCCGTATGCCCTCTTGGCCGAGAGAGTAGGGGTGTGCTGTGGGCAAGGCATCTGCACTATAATCAAATTTATGCCCAATTTCCCAACAAGCAGTTGCCTCCTCTGCTGTTTTGGAGGTCAGTGTCGAACATGAGACATATATGGACTGACGGGCGGAGTGAGGGTGGTTTTTGTTTACGATTATCCAAGTCAACTTTGGTGCAGACTTGCCAGTGCCTCACTCCTCTTGTGGTTGTTTACTGTTGCTTTTGTCTATGCATGCTATGATATATATAAAATAATAATTATTATAATATATAACAATAATAAATAATTAATAACAACAAATAAACAACAACAAAAATAAAAAAAAACTTTTTTATATTCGAGGATAATCGAAACAAGTAATCATGTGGGTTTGTTTTTCACATACAGTCCCCGTGTGTATGCAGTTTTGTCAATTTTGTCATCGTTCCCGCCGGCATACAAATAAGCCGGTCATGGATCATCTGGTTCATGTCAGTGTTCTTTGGGTTGGCGAAATGCCAGGTGTGTGTGTGTGTGTGTGTGTGTGGTGTGTGTGTGTGTGTGTGTGGTGTGTGTGTGTGTGAGAACAGAGAGAGAATTAGAATAGTAAACAGAACATGTTCAATTACCATGAAAGCTCCTCTATCTGTGTGTTTATTTATTTTATTTTATTATTTTATTCTTTTATATCGAGGATAATGGGATATGCACTCTTGTGCTTTTTTACATCCAGTCCCCGTGTGTATGCAGTTTTGTAAATGTCATCACTGTTCCCACCGGCACACGATGGCCTACTCTTACGAAAAGCGGAACAGGATTAACGTGTGCGCAAGATGTTCTGCGTGCGTTCACACCCGGGCCTCGGTTTATAGTCTCATCCGAAAGACTTTTGGGGAGAGTGGAGTCAGCACTGATGTTACTCCAGGAGAAAAATCTACTCGATCGGGAATCGAACCCGGGTCGTCAAATTGCGAGCGCAATATTCTGACGACTAGGCTATCCCGTCCCCGTTGTGTGTGTGTGTGTTGTTGTGTGTGTGTGTGTGTGTGTGTGTGTGTGTGTGTGTGTGTGTGTGTGTGTGTGTGTGTGTGTGTGTGTGTTGTTGTGTGTGGTGTGTGTGGTGTGTTACTTTTAACACATTTTTTTTAGACACCAGTTTATTCGAAAATATCGAAATGCGATACTGTCAATCAATCATCTTGATGACGTTGTTTCTGATATTTAAACCACTTGTTTTATATGGTAACGCACGCGTCCAGTGTGTGTGTTATGTGTGTGCGCGTGTATATGTGTGTGCTTGCGTGCGTATGTGTGCATGTATGTGTGTGTATGTATGTATGTGTGTGTATGTGTGTGTGTAACGCACGCGCTGAGTGTGTGTGTGGTGTGTGTGTGTGTTATGAGTGTGTATTTGTGTTATGGTGTGTATTTGTGTGTGTGTGTGTGTGTTGCGTGTGTGTGCATGTTTGCGCGCGTTTTTGCGTGCTTGCGCTATTTTAGACAAATTTGGATTGTTTTTGCACCTGCTGAACAGACAGAATTGTCTTAGCATTACTGAAACGCAATACTGCTTGATGAATTTCATCTAATTTCTACCTGACAGAAAACCTCAAACATCATCATTATTATTTTATTTTTTTTTTTAAAAGATAAGTTTCTCATCTCCAACAACACACCGCCCACGCGGGCGCGTGTGTGTATGTGCATGCATGCGAGGAAACATATACACGTGTAGGTATGTCACATTGAAAATGTAGCTCCCTATTTTTTTTGTATGACCAACACTGCAGGTGTCTGTATCACCCAGGTGCGCGAGGGTTAGTCAAGCCATATCGGAGAGAGAAAGCGGAGACTACAGTTTTTGTCTTGTCCCTGTTGTCTCGAAAGACAACATGATCACGACAGATATTAGTAGTTGAAGTTGTCAGATTTGCCATGTTTTGTTTGTGTTTGTTTTCTTTCCTTTTTCTTTTCGTTTCTCTGCTAGTGCTCCGACGTTCACTAATGATGAGACATTGCGGATGTGGCCGGATTTTTTTTGTGTTGGTCCACCATTAAGGTAGCCGCATTTCGTCTTCAGAGATGATGTCTGAAACAACATCAGTGTGAAATCGATTTTATGAAACTTTGTCTCCTGTTCTAGCCTGCACACATGGCTACTCTTCCAAAAGGCAGAACGGGGTTTAACGTGTGCGCTTACGTGACCTTTGGATTATAGTCTTTTTTTTTTTTAAAAGGACTTTCGGGACGGGGATAGCTCAGTGGTCAGAGCGCTTGCTTTCCCCAAGTTAAGGTTGAGCAGCATCGAGCGTGGTTACCAACTGCACGGGTGACCGTTTGCGGCCTTGGCTTCAGTACAGTCTCCCACTTCACCCAGCTGTAAATGGCTACCTGCCCTCTTTAGGGTCAGGGAAGGTAAAGCAGCGAGGGAGAGGAGAGGGGCGCCGCCCTCAATATGCTGGCCCCTAGAGAAGCTGAGGTTTCTGATGCCTCGCTCCCCTACGACCACATAGGTTATGTGACACCTTTACCTTTAAAGGATTTTGGGTGGAACAGAGTCAGAGCTGAGGCTAACTCTAGGGGAAAAATCTCACCGAAGGGGTGCTTCAGTGGCGGTTCGAACCCGGGCGGTCAGATCGCGAGCCAACACTCTAACCACTAGGCTATCCTGCATCCTGCACCCCAGTTAAACGTTTTAAATGAGAAAAAAATGTTGAGAGAGAGAGAGAGAGGGAGAGAGAGAGAGAGAGAAGGAGAGAGAGAGAGAGAGAGAGAGAGAGAGAGAGAGGAGAGAGAGAGAGAGAGAGAGAGAGAGATCTTTTTAGGAGAGAGAGAGAGAGAGAGAGAGAGAGAGAGAGAGAGAGAGAGAGGAGAGAGAGGGAGAGAGGAGAGAGAGAGAGAGAGAGAGAGAGAGAGAGAGGAGAGAGAGAGAGAGAGAGAGAGAGAGAGAGAGAGAGAGAGAGAGAGAGAGAGGAGAGAGATGATGAGAGAGAGAGGAGAGAGAGATGAGAGAGAGAGGAGAGGAGAGAGAGGAGAGAGAAGAGGAGACACAGAAGAGAGAGCAGACATGCACACACACACACACACACACACACGCATGCACGCATGCACGCACATACACACACATTCAGGCAGACAGACAGACAGACAGACATAGATAGACAGACAGATAGACAGACAGACAGACACAGATAGACATAGACATTGACAGAGACAAAAAGGTGGGTAGGGTGGAAATAGAGGAATAAGAGACTTCGGTAGATAGAAATGCTTTTCAGTGCAATAAAATTCTGCTCCGATTGCGCAAGTCAATCGCTTTTTTCTGGTGTGTGGTGTGGTGTGTGTGTGTGTGTGTTGTGTGTGTGTGTGTGTGTGTGTGTGTGTGTGTGTGTGTGTGTGTGTGTGTGTGTGTGTGTGTGTGAGTGTGTGAGTGAGTGTGTGTGTGTGGTGTGTGTGTGTGTGTGTGTGTGTGTGTGGTGTGTGTGTGTGTGTGTGTGTGTGTGTGTGTGTGTGTTGTGTGTGTTTAAATCGACGGAAGCTTACTGCCATTTTCACTGATATAAACCTGCCTTCATAGTTTTGTAAAGATCAGAACTGCCTTTTCTTCATTTTTTTTTATTGGTGCTGAACAACTTGTGTTCTTTTGACTCTCAGGGGTTGACATACTTATTGAGAAACCTGTGATTATTTTTTTTTCTTTTCTTTTTTCCTTTTTTTTTTTCTTTTGTTGGTATCACATTGATTAATCATTTGCCGTGATCTACCGTCACGATATTGCACATTCGCCGTGTATGGTTAATTTTCCGAGTTCGTGCTTAGGTTTACTCTCTCTCTCTCTCTCCTCTCTCTCTCTCTCTCTCTCTCTCTTCTCTCTCTTCTCTCTCTCTCTCTCTCTCTCTCTCTCTCTCTCTCTCTCTCTCTCTCTCTCTCTCTCTCTCTCTCTCTCTCTCTCTTTAACTGATATTGCTTCTCACTTGCAACAAAACAATACAACTATAAGTTATTTGGCATTGTATCTTACAGAAAGCATTTGCAATAAGAAGTACAGTATTAACGTAAGCAGCATTTATTGTACTAATGCATTCTGTGTCATGATGTTATCATCATGTTTATTTCCCTTTGTAAGGGGCTTTGGCCTTTATGAATACACGTCCGCGTCTGCGTTTCTCTCTCTCCCCTTCTCTCCTCTCTCTCTTCTCTCTCTCTCTCTCTCTCTCTCTCTCTCTCTCTCTCTCTCTCTCTCTCTCTCTCTCTCTCTCTCTCTCTCTCTTCTTGTCTGTCTATTTGTTTATTTTATTTGTTATTCCCCTCTGTCTCACTGTAATGCTGTTGGACATCTGTTTCTGTGTCAGTCTCTCGTCAGTTCAGTGTCTCTCTCTCTCTCTTGTTTTGTCTATTTCTGTCTCTTCTCTCCAGCTTGCTTAGTCATGTCTAGCATTAAGCTGACTTTATTTTTGTAGTTGTTTTGTAAGTATGTAATCAGGCTCAATGAAAGAACATAACTGGCACCAATGGCTTATAGTATTGGGTTTATTATTTTTTTTTTTATTTTTTAGCGAGTATGGTCACGATGTGTTTCTTTGAGCAAAAGTCGTGCTATTCTTTATCACCCCCCCCCCTTCCAAAAAAGAAAAAAACCAACACAACAACAACAACAACAACAACACAACAACAAACAACAACAACAACACACAACAACACACACACACACACACACACACACACACACACACACACACACACACACACACACACACACACACACACACACACACACACACACACACACACACACACACACACACACACAACACACACAACACATACATGGATCAGTGGCTCGGTGGTCTAGAGGAAACGCACCTGCCTAGAAAGCGGAAAGTCCGGGTCAGAGTGTGGGGTTTGGGTTCGTATCCCGTTTGGGCCCAAAACTTCCCCCATTTATTAGACCATGAGTGGTGGTCTGGGTGCTAGTCTTTCGGATGAAACGATAATCCGAGGTCCCGTGTGTTACACATCATTATTTAGCGCAGGTAAAAGAACCCACGAGAACGAGAGGGTTTTCCCTGGCAAAATTTGTAGAAAAAGCTACTACTCAAATAGGGATACAATACAGTTGCTTACAGAAAAAAGGGAAAAAAAGTAATGGGTAGGCGCTGCACTTATGGCGACGCGTTCTCCCGGGTAGAGCAGCTCGAATTTTACGCAGAGAAATCTGCTGTGACATTAAGTGGTATAAAGTAAATAAACTAAAATAAGGTAAAACAAAATAAAATAAAATAAAATAAAATAAACACACACACACGCACACACACACACACACACACACACACACACACACACACACACACACACACACACACACACACACACACACACAACACACACACACACACACGCACCACCACACACACACACACACACAAGACACCCTCCCAAAAAACCAAAAAAAAAAAAAACAAAAAAACCTGAAGAACAACATCCCACCATAAGCCTAGCGCCACTTATTTTCGTGATAATTTCTGTTATCTATTTCTTTCCTTTCGATGAGTGTCAGGTCCTACCCAGAGTGAGTGTGCTGTGGACTCACTGGGAAGACTGGAACCACACAGTCGAGCTTCATCAATATTTACACAACTGCATACACACGGGAACTGGTTGAAAAAAAAGCACATGAGTGCTTATCCCATTATCCTCGTATACAAAAAAATTCATCTACTTTACGGATGCGATTTTGAGGGTGCTGCTCAAATTACCTGACCAACACTGCAGGTGTCTGTATCTCTCGGGCCCGGTTGACATCCCAGGGTTATATTTTGCTATACTATGAAGCGTTAGAGTATAGCCCTGTGAAGAAGACTTAAAACACACGCGATTCCATTACAGCATCATTACATGATCCTCCGGTGTGTGTGTGTGTGTGTGTGTGTGTGTGTGTGTGTGTGTGTGTGTGTGTGTGTGTGTGTGTGTGTGTGTGTGTGTGTGTGTGTGTGTGTGTGTGTGTGTGTGTTGTGTGTGTGTGTGTTGTGTGTGTGGTGTGTGTGTGTGTGTGTGTGTGTGTGTTTGTTGTGTGTGTGTTTGTTGTGTGTGTGTGTGTGTGGTGTTTGTGTGTGTGTGTGTGTGTGTGTGTGTGTGTGTGTGTGTGTGTGATGTGTGTGGTGTGTGTGTGTGTGTGTGTTTGTTGGTTGTGTGTGTGTGTGTGTGTGTGTGTGTGCGCGGCGAGCGTGTGTGTGTGAGTGTGTGTTATGAATTTATATATACATTTATTATTTATTTATCTATTCTTTTACATCGAGGATAATGGGATAAGTACTCATGTGCTTTTCTTTTACGTCCAGTCCCCGTGTGTATGCAGTTTTTGTAAATCTTGTCATGTGTATGTTCACGCGTGCGTGCGTGCGTGCGTGCATGCGTGCGCGCCTGTGTAGGCATGCGAGAGTTTGGAATAATTATGTAGGTGTGCTGACGTCAGGATTTGGTGTCATGTTTGGTGTTCTTGATATGAAAGGCGATAATAATAAAACCGCAATATCTAAACTCATGGTACCAGCACATCTTCGCCACACAGGCGCTTGTATCCCACCATCGCACATCCTCTCTACAACAGGCGCTTGAAATAACGCCACGCTGCTGCCTGAGCAAATAACTACTGTAATGAAGCACCTGTGTATTTGGACTCTGTGAAAACTCTGAGAAGTTTTTTGAGAAAAATATTGTATGTGTTGCGTTGTATTTTTTCCATCGTATTTTATTGTATTGTATTGTTTGTGTTGTGGTGTGGTGTTTTGTTTTGTGTTGTATTGCTTTGTGTTGTGTTGTGGTTGTGTTGTGTTGAATTGTGTTGTTGTAGTGTAGTGTTAGCGTTGTAGTGTAGTGTATGAGTGTAGTGTAGTGTAGTAGTGTTAGTTGGTAATGTGGTGTTAATGTAGAATAATGCATTGTGTTATTTTTCATGGTAATGTAATATACTACAATGTATAGTGCTGTGTTACATTACATCTCTAGGGGCCAGCATATTGAGGGCGGCGTCCATCTCCTCTCCCTTGCTGCTTTACCCTGCCTGATCCCTAATAGAGGGCAGGTACCCATTTACACTTGGGTGAACTGGGGGACTGTACTAAAGCCAAGGC
>CM060316.1:57734167-57737441 GCA_030674155.1 Stramonita haemastoma
GTCAGAACAGAAGCAGACGACAAAGAGAGAAGAGAGAGAGAGACGAGAGAGAGAGAGAGAGAGAGAGAGAGAGAGAGAGAGAGAGAGAGAGAGGATTTTATCTTTTATCTTTTTACGAGGAAAAGAATAAGCAATCAGTCTTTCACGGCCCGGGAGCAGTTTGAATATTGCAGTCACGACAAGTACTCTAGAAGAAGCGAACAGATTACAGTGCGCAATGTTGCGTGGGCAAGGGCCGAAAGTTACCGAAGGAGAGAGAGAGAGAGAGAGAGAGAGAGAGAGGAGAGAGAGAGAGAGAGAGAGGAGAGAGAGAGAGAGAGAGAAGACACAACAGACAACAGACAGAAGACAGAAGAAGCGAGAGAGGAGAGAGAGAGAGAGAGAGAGAGACAGACACACAGACAGACAGACAGACAGAGGGCAGTATAGAGACAGAGAAGAGATGTAGAGACAGACAGAAGACAGACAGACAGCGCAGACAGAGACAGATACAAAGACTGTAAAGTGGAAGAGGAAAGGGAGAGGTGGGGATGGGGTGGGAGGCAGAGGGGGTGAGGGATGGTGGGGGGGGGGGGGGGGGGGGAGAAGAGACGGTTGAATGAAAGAAGGAACCTTATTAACTGATGTACGTAATTAGCAGAAAACTAAACAGTGCTGACGTCATTGTCTAGTCTTAGTTGTACCTTAGACCTTACAGTTTCTTTGTTTTCATTTTTTTTTCCAAATCGTTTTCTCTCTGTAATGTTTTTTTCTTTACATCCCCCCCCCCCCCCCCCCTTTTGTTTTTTGTTAACTCAGTCTTGGTTAGCCTTTTCTTTTACTTTTTTTGTTTTGTTTTTGTTTCTTTGTTACGTCATTTTTGTGTTTTTTTTTGGGGGGGGTTTTAGTTGTTTTTTTTTTTTTTTTTTTGGGGGTGTGGTGTGTTTTGTTTTGTTATAATTTTTTTGTTAAGGAAGAAGGTGTTTTGGAAGCTCATTTCTTTGTTTTCTTGTTGTTGTTACTGCGGCTAGGTAGTTCTTGTTCTTGTTGGCTTTGTTCTTGTTCTCGTTGTTCTTGTTAGTTTTGTTGTTCTTGTTCTTGTTGTTTTGTTGTTCTTGTTGTTGTTGTTGTTCTTGTTGTTTTGTTGTTTGTTGTTCTTTTTTTTTGTTCTTTTTTTGTTCTTTTGTTCATCTTCTTTTTGTTCGTCTTGTTGTTGTTGTTTTGTTGCTTGTTGTTGTTGTTGTTTGTTGTTGTTGTTGTTGTTTTCTTCTTCTTCTTCTTCTTCTTCTTCTTCTTCTTCTTCTTCTTCTTCTTCTTCTTCTTCTTCTTCTTCTTCTTTCTTCTCCTCCTCCTCCTCCTCTCCTCCTCCTCCTCCTCCTCCTTCCTGTTATCATTCATTTTGCTGTAGAGGGGACGACAGAATGAGGAAGCGGAGACTGACCAAGTTGTCAAGGAAATAAAATGAGAGAGAGGTGGGGGCAGAGGGAAAAGATGGTGAGGGGGGTGGGCGAGGGGATTTGTAGGTAATGTGTGTGTGTGTGTTGTGTGTGTGTGTGTGTGTGTGTGTGTGTGTAGACGTGTTGTGTGTGTGTGTGTGTGTGTGTGTGTGTGTGTGTGTGTGTGTGTGTGTGTGGTGTGTGTGTGTGTTGTGTGTGTGTGATGTGTGTGTGTAGACGTGTGTGTGTGTAGACGTGTGTGTGTATGTGTGTGTTGCGCACGAATGTCTGTGTTTGTGCACGTGTGTGTGTGTGTGTGAGCGCGCACTGTGTGTGTGTGTGTGTGTGTGTGTGTGTGTGTGTGTGTGTGTGTGTGGTGGGAGGCTGGTTGGGGGGGGGGGGGGGTGGAAGGGGAGGTTGAAAACCACAGTCATGAACTTATGAAGCAGACGACAAAGATGACCTCAACTCCCTAAAGGGAAGTCACTCCTGCTGGCGATAGTACGGCAGCTTCCAGAGCTAACTGGTTGAAACTAGTGACTTTGCCCACGCACAGAGACAGACATCATCGGACGGACTGAGAGACAGATAGACACACAGACACAGACACAGACAGACACACACACACAGAGAAACATAAACACAAAACACACACACGCGCGCGCGCGCGCGCACGCACACGCACACACACACACACACACTCGTACACGAACACATACATCCGTGTGTATACACTCACACGCACACGCACACGCACACACACACACATTCTCTCTCTCTCTCTCTCTCTCTCTCTCTCTCTCTCTCTCTCTCTCTGTCTGTCTGTCTGTCTGTCTGTCTGTCTGTCTGTCTGTCTGTCTGTCCTCTCTCTCTCTCTCTCTCTCTCTCTCTCTCTCTCTCTCTCTCTCTTCTCTCTCTCTCTCTCTCTCTCTCTCTCTCTCTCTCTCTCTGCGCGCGCGCCCGCGCGCGTGTGTGTGTCAAAGTGTGTTAAAGTGTGTAGTTGCCTTTTTGAATGTCACTGTAAGCATTTGACAGAGCTTTTCTACAGACGCCCGAATGTACTGAAAATTCACACGCTGCTTAACAGCAAAAATAAAACCCAATCTAAAACAAACAACAATGAAACACGCTGAATTGATATTCTTTCTGAAAGAAATGATGAGTGTTAAGGTAAAAAAGAAAAATCCAGTTCTTTATCGTTACAGTGTTTTATTATTTTATTTATTCATTTATTAATGTATTATTTATACCACAAGTCACGGCAGATTTCTCTGCGTGAAATTCGGGCTCTTCTTCCCTGGGAGAGCGCACCACGCCACCACAAGAGCAGCGCCACCCTTTTTTTTTTTATAGAATTATTTTCTTTTCCTGTCTGCAACTGTATATGTTTACCTATCAGAGTGGCTTTTTTTTCTACAGAATTTTACCAGCGGCAACCCTCTTGTTGCCGTGGCGGTGGGTTCTGTTACGTGCGCTAAATAGTTTTGTGTAACCACAAAGTAGTTTTATTGAATTGGCTAAAAAAAGAAAAAAAAATCCAAACAACACAAAACCACACCTGCCGTTAACCAAATGACAAAACAGTTTTGACAAAAAAATGCCCACAAAATGGCTTGGTAACCAAATATCACTGAAAAGTCGTTAATTATAAACTTTTGTCTCTGGGAGAAATGTGTCATCGTTTTTATGTTTTTAAATTTAAAAATCATTCAGAAGTAAGTAAGCAGGATTGTATTGGCTTCTTAAAAAAAAATTGGCCGGAATCATCTCATGCTTTCACACACTCACTCATGCACGCTCATACTCCCCTCCCACCCCTTCCCCGCACCATACATACACACGCACACTTTGAAGAAACT
>CM060316.1:57745041-57747541 GCA_030674155.1 Stramonita haemastoma
TAGGTGTCCCATAACCTATGGGGTGTAGGGGAGCGAGGCATCAGAGACCTCAGCTTCTCCAGGGGCCAGCATATTGAGGGTGACGCCCATCTCCTCTCTCTTGCTGCTTTAATTTCCCTGACCCTAAAGAGGGCAGGTACCCACTTACAGATGGGTGAACTGGGGGACTGTTCTGAAGCCAAGGCGTGCAAACGGTCACCCCTCCAACTGGTAACCACGCGCGATGCTGCTTAACATTGGCAAGGGGAAAGCGAGTGCTCTGACCGCTGAGCTATCCCGTCCCCATCCTCGATATAAAAGAATAAATAAACGAATAAATAAATACATAAACGCGATTGGGAGACATAGCTAAGTCAGTTTTATGAGCCAGTGATGAAGATGTAGTAGGCTGTCTAGGCTTATTGCGTTGCAGCCAAATTCAATTTGGCTTTGTCGCATCAGTTAATATCTGAGCGTCCGCCCAATTTTTTTTTTTATACAGAAAAATGAATGTATGGATAGTTTCTTTTACCTAATGCTCAGCTGCTCTGTGTGTGTGTGTGTGTGTGTGTGTGTGTGTGTGTGTGTGTGTGTGTGTGGTGTGTGTGTGTGTTGTGTTGTGGTGTGTGTGTGTTGTGTGTGTGTGTGTGTGTGTGGTGTGTGTGTTGAGTGAGTGAGTGAGTGTGTGTGTGTGTGTGTGTGGTGTGTGTGTGTGTGTGTGTGTGTGTGTGTGTGTGTGTGTGGTGTGGTGTGTGTATGTTGTGTTGTTTGTTTTTTGTGTTGTATTGTGTTTTGTTGTGTTGTGTTGTGTGTGTTGTGTGTGTGTGTGTTGTGTGTGTTGTGTTGTGTTGTGTTGTGTTTCCAGACAGACAGAGACAGACATAGACACAGACAGACAGACAGAGAGAAGAGAGAGAGAGAGGAGAGAGAGAGAGAGAGAGGAGAGAGAGGCGAATCAGGGCAGTCACATGATAATACTCATGTCAGTTAATAATCAGTGTTTAGCCCTCATTTAAGAATTAAAACATTTCTGCATTAAAACCCCCAAAAAAACAACAAACAACAACAACAAACAACAAACAAACAAACAACAAAACAAAAGACGAAATGAGCCCCATGGAACTAATCCTGTCTGTTTTCACTCTAGCAGTGCACGGTCCTTAGTTAACAATGGCTGTCAGTTTCAAGGCTGGTCATTCCATTGGCTCTGCCGTTGTTGGCATGGTGTCCAGGGCTGTAAATAGCTTCGTTCTTTCCAAGAGGTCTCTCCTTTTTTCCTGGGTGTCGCTTCTCTCCTCAAGGCCACATGGACACACACATGAAAACAGACATGTATGTATACCTGCCCATTATTCTTTCATGTATGTATGCTGTATGTACACGTGGATAGGCACGTAGGCGTGCACACGCGCGCGTGTGAGCACACGTACACGCGCGCACACATAGACACATACGTATTCACTTGTATGTACTCACGCATACATGCTCGGGGTTGGTCTTCAATTACGTCTGTTCACATAAAAGTGATATTAGACAACTCGGTGTGTTGTGTGTGTGTGTGTGTGTGTGTGTGTGTGTGTGTGTGTGTGTGTGTGTGTGTGTGTGTGTGTGTGTGTGTGTGTGTGTGTGCTCACACACGTACATGACAAAATACACTAACATTAATACAAACACACACATACATACACCATCCGCATGCACACACGCATATGTATATATATATTTATATTTTTTATATTTCAAAAAATATTTTATACCACTATGCACAGCAGATTTCTCTGCTCTCCCGGGGAGAGCGTGTCGCCACAAGTGCAGTGCCTACCCATTATTTGTTTTTCCTGTCTGCAATTGTATTTGTAACACATGAGACCTCGGTTTATCGTCTCATCCGAAAGACTAGCACCCAAACCACCACTCATGATCTAATGAATGGGGGAAAAGTTTTGGGCCCAAGCGGGATTCGAACCACCGCAGACTCCGATTCGGACTTTTTCGCTTTCTAGGCTGACGCGTTCTCTCTCTCTCTCTCTCTCTCTCTCTCTCTCTCTCTCTCTCTCTCTCTCTCTCTCTCTCTCTCTCCTCTCTCTCTCTTTCACTGTCCTTCCCCCCCTCTCTTCTCAATTCCCCCCCCCTCTCTTTACTCTTATTCCCCCCCCCTCTCTCTCTCTCTCTCTCTCTCTCTCTCTCTCTCTCTCTCTCTCTCTCTCTCCCCCCCTCTTTCACTCTCCTTCCCCCTCTCTCTCTATCCCCCCCCTCTCTCTCTCCTCTCTATTCCCCACCCCCCGTCTCTCTCTCTCTCTCTCTCTCTCTCTCTCTCTCTCTCTCTCTCTCTCTCTCTCTCTCTCTCTCTCTCTCTCTCTCTCTCTCTCTCTCTCTCTCGTCAACCAGCCAAGCAGTTAATGAAACTGCGAGGCATAACGCTGGGTTGGATGGTACAGACAACAGGCAAACAATGGCCACTGGTAAGCAGGACTGATGAACGAATGTGTCAGCTTTTTCACTCAATGAAAACTACCAACAA
>CM060316.1:57752541-57757541 GCA_030674155.1 Stramonita haemastoma
GAGAGAGAGAGAGAGAGAGAGAGAGAGAGAGAGAGAGAGAGAGAGAGAGAGAGAGAGAGAGAGAGAGAGCAACAGACAGACAGACAGACACAGACACAGACACAAACAGAGACAAAGACACAGACACAATCACACACACACACACACACACACACACACACACACACACACACACACACACACACACACACAACACACACAAGAGAGAGAGAGAGAGAGAGAGAGAGAGAGAGAGGAGAGAGAGAGAGAGAGAGAGAGAGAGAGACAGAGACAGAGAGAGAGAGGAGAGAGAGAGAGAAAGAGGAGAGAGAGAGAGAGAGAGAGAGAGAGAGAGAGAGAGGAGAGAGAGAGCATTTAACACAGTCCGGGAATTTGTTGTCCCTTTTCCAAAACATCTTTGAAATTTGTATAATTTTCGCTAAAATGTTCAAGATTCTGGTTGGTTTTTCTTTCGTTTTGTTTAGTTTCTTTTTGTTTTTGTTTTGTTTATAAAAGTGTTTTCTTTGCATTCAGGCAGTGGCAGAATAACTTGTCATCCAATTACCTGCTAGGACGATACTGTATTGGATTGCACTGTATTGTATTGTCTTGTAATGTATTGGATTGGGTTGTACTGTCTTGTCTTGTCTTGTACTGTATTGTACCATATCGCAGTATTTCGTATAGTCTTGAATTGTCTTGTCTTGTCTTGTCTTGTTTTGTATTGTATGAATTGAATTGTACTGTATTGTACTATATTGTTTTGTATTACCTTGTCTTGCATTGTCTTGTCTTTTATTGTATTGTGTTGTACTGTATTGTGTAGTACTGTATTGCATTGTACTGCCTTGTCTTGTCTTATCTTGTATTGTCTTGTATTGTACTGTATTGTCTCGTATTATGTTGAATTGTATTGTACCGAATACTGCTTCCTGTCACGGCAGATTTCTCAGCGGGAAATTCGGGCCACTCTCCCTATTTTCTATTATGTGCAGAGAATGTGTCGCCATAAGAGCAGCGCCAACCGTTATTTAGTTTTCTTAAAACCGTCTCTATGAGTATAAGATTAAACCTTTTACTGAATAAATAATTACCCCCGCCCCCCAAAAAAACAAAAACATCAACAACAACAAAACAAACATCAACACGCAATAATATTTTTCCTCTGGAGTTAACATTAGTGCCGACTCCACTCCCCCTAAAAAGTCCTTCGGATGAGACTATAAACCGAGGTTCTGTGTGAGAATGCACACAGAACATCTTGCGCACACGTGAAAATCCGTCTCGCTTTTCAGAAGAGTAGGCCATTGTGTGCCGGTGGGAACGGATGACAGAATGTACAAAACTGCATACACACGAAGACTAGTATAAAAACAAAAAAGCACATAAATGCTTATTCCATTATCCTGGAACTCAAAGACTAAAGACGAAAAAGAAAAGGAAACGTGCGACATTAAAGAATGAATGCTCCAACTTTGTTGTTAATTTTGTTGTTGTTGTGGTGGTTGCAGGCGAGACTCTGGCCCTGATTCTCAGTTGCGGGGCGGCGGCGGTACTGCTGGTGGTGGTGGCGGTGGTGGTGGTGGTGTGGACGCGGCGCCGACGTCGAAAACCCTTCGATCTTCACCATCTGGAGGACACAACAGAGCCGGTCAAAGTGCAGTCTGCCCCGGGGTCTAGGTAAGCAAGCGTTTTTACCAATTTTATTCTTATGCAGACGGGATAACTCAGTGGTCAGGCACTCGCTCTCCCCAGACTATAGTTAAGCAGCATCGAGCGTGGTTACCATGTGATGGGTGACCGTTTGCGCGCCTTGGCTTCAGTACAGTCCCCCCCCCCCCCCCAGTTCACCCAGCTTTAAATGGGTACCTGCCCTCTTTAGGGTCAGGGAAGGTAAAGCAGCGAGGAGAAGAGATGGGCGCTGCCCTCAATATGCTGGCTCCTAGAGAAGCTGAGGTCTCTGATGCCTCGCTCCCCTACGACCACATAGGTTAAGGAACACCTTTACCTTTTGCCTTTTCTTAAAAATCTGATTCAACATCTGTTTACCGTCATTTTCAAATTGTTGTTTTCATCTGTGTTCATAGAGAACCCATGTGCTTAGTTATCGTTTAAGAACACCTTTCCAAGTTTACTTTTTAGACCGATTTGCAGCAGTTGAATGTTTGGATCCAGTTAAGGACAAGATAACCACTTAGCGACACCGCAGTCGATCGTGGATAACCGGCCGGTGAATGTGACCTACCCCCTCCCCCTCCCTTCTCCCCCCTCCCCTCCCCCACTTCCCAGCTAGATGGCATCCTTGCTCCCTTCTACTTCCAACAACCCCCCCCCCCCCTTCCCTCCCCGTTTCAGTCTTTTTCTCATTCTTCTCTTTCCTTTTTTTTTTTAGCCTGTCCCAGTGCATCAATTGTTCGACACATCTGTTGCTGCATCTCTTACTCTGTCTGTCTGTCTTGTCTGTCTGTCTGTCTGTCTCTGTCTGTCTGTCTGTCTGTCTGTGTTTCATTTAACGTCTGTTCACACTCAAAGGGGTATTAGATGAATCTTTTTTTTGTGTGTTGTGTGTGCGTCTATTTATGTCTGTCTGTCTATTTGTCTGTTCCCTCCCTTCTCTCTCTCCTCTGTATGTATGTGTGTGCGGTGCCGTGTGTGTGTGTGTGTGTGTGTGTGTGTGTGTGTGGGTGTGTGTGTTTTGCGCGTTTCATGCGTGCGACAGATAGATAGAAGACAGACAGATAGATAGATAGATAGATAGATAGATAGATAGATAGATAGATAGATAGATAGATAGAAGAAGAAGAGAGAGGAGGGAGGGAGGGAGGGAGGGAGATAGAGAGACAGACAGACAGAGAAAGAGACAGACAGAAACAGACAGACAGCAACAGACAGACAGAGAGACAGACAGAGACAGACAGACACAGACAGACAGACATAGACATGTGTGTTTGGGAGAGGGGGGGGGGGTTGTGGGACGGGTTCAATTTATCTTTTGCTTTAATATACAGAGCTACAAAAGATATGCCGGCACATACCTTCTCTCCTCTTCTCTTTTCCACCCCCCCCCCCTCCCATCCAACCCCTCCCTCCATTATCATCTTACTCATGCACGCATGCTCACAGATGGCAGATGATTCGATCAACAACAAGAAAAAAAGAAAAAAAAAGAAAGGCCCCATCATCTGGTCCTTGTCCTGACCTGAATTTTTAGCCCTGAGTAAGTAAGCAGCAAGCTTGCAAAAATCTTCAGAGCAATTTGCCCCCACGTCCAAAGGACTACGGGATAGGTGAAGGGGAAGGAGAAGGAAGGAAGGAAGTTTATGGTGCAGGAAAAAAAAAGTGATTTGTTAAATCTTATTGTTGTTAAATTGAATATATATATATTTTTAAAATCAGTGATGGGTAGGGTAACAGCATAACTAGATTTTGATGCACGGTGGGGTGGTGGGAGTCGCAGAGAAATTGCGTGATAAAGTGGTAATAAAATTAATAGGCGGATTATGGTTGGTGTGGTGGTGGTGGTGTGACTGGTGGTGATAATGATGATGATGATGATGATGATGATGATGATGTGATGATGATGATATACTACTACTACTACAACTACTACACTAACTACTACTACTACTACTACTACTACTACTACACTACTACTACTACTACTTGCTCTCTCTCTCTACTAGCTACATACTAACTACTACTACTAACAGTTGAGACAATAACAATGATGTGATAATATAATAATAAAAATAACGATGATAGTGACAATGATTCGGGGGAGAGAAGAAGAAAGAAGAAGAAGAAGAAGAAGAAGAAGAAGAAGAAGAAGAATTGGTAGACCTCATATTCACACTCAAGCTTTAAACTTTTACAGCATAAGAGGCAATGAAAATATAGTTGGTGGGGGGGGGGGGGGGGGGCAAGCTTTATTTTTCAGACGGTTGGATGCATACATGCACCTACGAAGATAGCACACGCATGCACACACACCACAACACACACACACACACACACACACACACACACAACACACACACACACACACAACACACACACACACACCCCCCCCCCCCCAACACACACACAAACACACATACACACACACACACACACACACCACACACACACACACACACACACACACACACACACACACACACACACACCACACACACACACACACACACACACACACACACACACACACACACACACACACGGAAGGAGGGAGAGGGGGTTGAGGGGGGTGTAGCGAGGGAGGGTTGTCAGAAAAAAAGGTATCTGAGCGCACACAAGAGGCACACATGATATCGAACATGCGATCAATACAGCTATTTTTAAGGGCCTTAAACACAGACAGAGCAGCCAAATCATCATGATTAGTAGCCTTAAATCATACAAATAATTTCTAAGGCCTTAAATCATACAGAATAGATTCTAAGGCCTTAAGTCATACATAATAGATTCTAAGGCCCTTAAATATACAGAAAGATTCTAAGGCCCTTAAATCATACAGAATAGATTCTAAGGCCCTAAATCATACAGAATAGATTCTAAGGCCTAACCTTATACAGAACAGATTCTAAGGCCCTTAAATCATACAGAATAGATTCTAAGGACCTTAAACCTACAGGCAAACACGTACGTATGCAAGTCACAAGGACAGTGTTATGCTGACACGTATTTGCCCTAGGGGCTGATACTGATGCAGATTTGAACCCTATCTGATTTGATTTGACTGCCTACAGTGGATCGTGGTCTAGAGGTAAACGCACCTGCCTAAGAAAGCGAAAATTCCCGGTCGGAAGTGTGTCGTGGTTCAAAACCCCTCTTGGAGCCCAAACTTCTCTCTACCCCCCCCCCCCCCATAAACCATCCATTAGACCATGAGTGGTGGTCTGGGTGCTAGTCAAAGTCAAAGTCAATCAATGTCAAAGTCAATTTTTTTTAATTTCAAGATGGTACATTGAATAATTATTGATTTGCTTTTTTTTCTTCATCTTTCGGATGAGACGATAAAC
>CM060316.1:57767541-57800041 GCA_030674155.1 Stramonita haemastoma
AGAAAAATAAAATGTGAAATGGTTTAAACCTCTTCAAATTTTGGATATGTCACTAACAAAATTAACAGGATTTAGACATTTGTTTTTAGATTTTTCAACATTTACTTTTTCTAAGTTTACATGATAACAAACCTCTGTGTGTGTGTGTGTGTGTGTGTGTGTGTGTGTGTGTGTGTGTGTGGTGTGTGTGTGTGTGTGTGTGTGTGTGTGTGTGTGTGTGTGTGTGTGTTTGTATGATGGAAGTACCGTAATACCTGATTCAAAGAGGGATGGCATTGGACTAAACTGGTCGCTTTGAATTACTGGAAATAACCTCTGCCAGGCTGGAAGTGGCTAGTTAGTAACCAACCACCAGAGGGTCACAAAGAGTTTTATTTTGAGGTATTTGTAAAATAAAGTTACCAGATGATGTAAACTTCTTGCTTTCAGAATTTTTGAATATTTGAGCAAAGATTCCAAGCCACTGAAATTTTTGAATATTTGAAATATGACAAATACTTTTTTTTATGTCAAGTTTTGTTGAAAGTGGTCAGAGCACTCGCTTTCCCAAGCTAAGGTTAAGCAGCATCGAGTGTGGTTACCAAGTGGATAGGGTGACCGTTTGCGCGCCTTGGATTCAGTACAGTCCCCCAGTCCACCCAGCTGTAAATGGGTACCTTCCCTCTTTAGGGTCAGGGAAGGTAAAGCAGCGAGGAGAGGAGATGGGTACCGCCCTTAATATGCTGCCTCCTAGAGAAGCTGAGGTCACTGATGCCTTGCTCCCTTACGACCACAAAGGTTATGGGACATCTTTACCTTTTACCTTTGTTGAAAGACTGATGTACAGCGATCTGTGGACTGCAGACTGTCGCAGTGCTCCTTGTGCAGCTGCATACGAGGCCGACATGGGGATTCTCGAAATAAATGACAGAGAAAAACTACATCGCATTGTAATATATAGGGGACGGGACAGCTCAGTGGTCAAAGCATTCGCTTTCCTCAAGCTAAGGTTAAGCAGCATCGAGCGTGGTTACCAAGTGAATGGGTGACTGTTTGCGCGCCTTGGCTTCAGTACAGCCCCCCCCCCCCCCCCCAAGCCCACCCCAGTTCACACCAGCTGTAAATGGGTACATACCCTCTTTAGGGTCAAGGAAGGTAAAGCAGCGACGGAGAGGAGATGGGTACCGTCCTTAATGTTCTGCCCTAGAGAAGCTGAGGTCTCTGATGCCTCGCTCCCCAACGACCACATAATTATGTTATTGGACACCTTTCTCCTTACATAATATATATATATATATATAACACCAATAATGCTACCGATAAAAAAGAGGATTTAGAAAGGAGGGGGAGGGGGATGCGCTGCGTAGATGAGTTCATGCGAATAAAATAAAGACTAGTTATGGAAAGTACATTCTAGCACAGGTCTGAAGAACTACCTTCCAAAGTCCAGTGGTGTGTGTGTGTGTGTGTGTGTGTGTGTGTGTGTGTGTGTGTGTGTGTGTGTGTGTGGTGTGTGTGTATGGTGTGTACATGCGTGCGAGCACGCGCGCACGTGCCAGAGCGCGCGTGACTGTGTGTGTCCAAACAAAAAAAATCCTTTTTACAAAGCCGAGAAGAGATATTGCAATCTATAAGCATCAAAAGAAAATGTTTAATCTTTATATAACTGATATTATTGCTTTGATTTCACATGGAGTGGGCGAAAGGCTTTTGTGAACATCTAAACTGATTTGCATGCTCTCTCTCTCTCTCTCCTCTCCTCCTCTCTCTCTCTCCTCTTCTCTCTCTCTCTCTGCTCTCTCTCTCTCTCTCTCTCTCTCTCTCTCTCTCTCTCTCTCTCTCCTCTCTCTCTCTCTCTCTCTCTCTCTCTCTCTCTCTCTCTCTCTCTCTCTCTCTCTCTCTCTCTCTCTCTCCTCTCTCCTCTCTCTCTCTCTCTCTCTCTCTCTCTCTCCCTCTCTCTCTCTCTCTCTCTCTCTCTCTCTCTCTCTCTCTCTTCTCTCTCTCTCTCTCTCTCTCTCTCCTCTCTCTCTCTGCCACGTGCGAACGCAGCACACAGCACAATAAGCTAATCGCGTGTAGGCGTGATAAAATGATTTCAATGCTTAAGTCAGCTACAAAATGGACATTGTAAGGATTCTTCTTTCTTGCTTTCTCTCCTTCTCCTCTCTCCTCTTTCTCTCCCTCTCATTTTCTCTCTCTCTCTCTCTCTCTCTCTCTCTCTCTCTCTCTCTCTCTCTCTCCTCTCTCTCTCTCTCTCTCTCTCTCTCCTCCTCTTCCTCCTCATCCTCTTCTTCACAATCAATAATCATATATAAGCGATCGCCATTAAAAGTCTTTCAAGGGAGATCACGCCCACTCCATATCAAACGTTCACAATGGTGACTAGTAGCCGTTCTTGTTTTGCGATTCCACTTTTGTCCTCTGTTTTGCATTCAAAGGGAGGATTATTGCCTTTGCCATTAGTCGATAATGTTTTTCGATTCTGCGACTTTTCTGTGTCCTTAGATGTTTGTGTATTTCTGTCTGTCGATTTGTGTGTGTGTGTGTGTGTGTGTGTGTGTGTGTGTGTGTGTGTGTGTGTGTGTGTGTGTGTGTGTGTGTGTGTGTTGTGTGTTTCCCTCTCGCTGTCTCTCTCTCTTTCTCCCTATGTGCGTGCGTATTGCAAAAGAAAGGTCCGCTCGTGCACGCACCACGCACGACACCACCACACACAACACACCACAACACACACACACACACACACACACACTCTCTCTCTCTCTCTCTGCTCTCTCTCTTAGCGAGCAAGGAGAGAGAGAGAGAGAGAGAGAGAGAGAGAGAGAGAGAGAGAGAGAGAGAGAGAGAGAGAGAGAGAGAGGAGAGAGATTCCCATTGATGTCTTCGTTATGTGTACAGCCAGCAGAATCTTTCTAATTCTTAAGTTTTCCGCATTCATGAAAATAACACAACCTTCAGTGGTTTCTCATTCGTCTTTTTGTGTTCGACTTTAAGCATATTAAAAAAAAAAATCATTATGGCTTACTGATTTGATGATAACAGGAATCATAATAACAAAAGAATTTATATAACGCTATATCTTGTATAAAAAAAAAAAATCAAAAGCGCTTGCGTTCGACCTGTTCTTACACAAGCAACCAATTAGAATTAATAGTTTTGACAAATTCAAATGTACACACACACACGTGCACGCACGCTCGCGCAGGCACACGCACGCACGCACACACACGCACACGCATACACATAAAAAAGTTATACACTTTGGCAGGGTGATGGGAATTTCAGCTGTTGACGGCAGGGACAGATATGAGATGAAATAGGAGGGGAACATCTTTGGTTTAAAATACAATTCAATTTGTTTTGAGGCTGGATTTAACAGTGTCATATGTAGGCTTTTGGGGAAGAGAGAGAGAGGGCGGTCATTCCAGATCGGTGCACCAGAAATAGAAAAAGAGCCACGACCAAAGGTGGATTGATTGAATCTAGGTATTCGTAAGCACAGGGTATCTCCAGCCCAGCGGAGGGAACGAGGAGTGTACAGGTGAAGACATTTACAGAGGTAGGAGGGTGCTGTTTTGTGGAGACATTTGTAACAGAGGGTATTGTTCTTAGTTTACTCTCTGTGGCACAGGCAGCCAGTGAAGAGATTGCAAGACAGGAGGAATGTGGTCAGATTTTTTTTCTTTCTGATGACTGGTTCGAACTGCAGAGTTTTGTATGCCTTGAAGGGAGCGGAGAGATGATGATTTAGACCAATATGAAAAGTTCTTCAGACTCGTTCACTTTTTATGTTAAGATAATGCTCACCCCATGCACCACTCTTCCTTATGGGGGTAAAATGGCTTTCTCTGTAAATTGAACACTTCCATTTTAGCTTGCTGTTATCCAATCATGCCTCACTTTAGATGCCTAACCCATTTTTTCTTGGAAAATAATTTTTTTGTATAATATCATTTGGAAATAACAAGAAAAATAATTTTATTTTTCATGGTTTACTCGATGTTTTGCAATTTATTTTTTCGTTGTGAGACATGGAATTTGCTCTAATCAACTCCGCCAGAACATAAATAATCAGCAACTCCACCAGAACATGAATAATCAGCAACTCCGCCAGAACATGAATAATTAGCAACTCATGACGTTGCATGTGCTCTGCCTGAACATGAAACTATCGTAACCCATTGACGTTCAGTCACTCCGTCAGAACCTGGATAATTAGCAACTCACAACACATTTACAGTAAACTCTGCCAGAACATGAATTATCATTTCCTCATGAACTGATCTTCATTATCCATGTTACAGGGCGCGGGGCACACCATTTCCCACGTGACCCGTTCGTCAAGATTTTCTTGTTACCGGACGACCGTACGTGCCGTACGTCCAAAGTACGCAAGAAGACCCTGTCGCCTGTTTTCAACGAAAACTTCGTTTTCCCAGTAAGGCTTCTCTATTGGATGACAACCTATTCAGTTTCTTACATTTTTTCCCTGCTTTCCAGCCCCACATCCATACTTTTAAACATTTTTTAAAAACACCTTTCTTCTTCTCTACCGTCTCCTTTCTTCTTCTTCTTCTCTCTCTCTCTCTCTCCCAACAGTCCAAATTCGATCACATACCAAAAACAGATTTTTAAAGAAAGACAGCAAAAAATGACAGGTAAACTTGCAAAAGAAAACAACAAGATCAAACAAATAATTATGAGGTTTTTTTTTTTTTTTTTTTTTTAGTTCTTGTTTGTTGTTATTTTTTGTTGTTTAGGGTGGTTTTTTTTTTTTTGGGGGTTGGGGGGAGGGGGGGTGTGATTTGGGGAGGGGTTACTTGTTTGTTCATTTTCTACTTTATATCAAAAGTTTGAAAATGCCTGCATCAGTTAAAGAAACAGGAGGTTCAGAAAGGAGGGGTTTGGGGTTTTGTTTGTTGTTGTGTTTTGTTTGTTTTTGTGTTGTTTTGTTTTTTGGTGTGGGGGGGGGATGGGAGGAAGGAAATATATATAGAGCCTACACAGATTCTGTCCACAACTGTTTCTTTCAGGGTGATAAGTTGTCAGCTCTTTCAAATTGTACAAGCGAAAATATAGTTTCCTTGTGTGAAATTTCTGTTCGATTTTCTTTTGAAAACCCATTCATTTCTGATTCTCTTTGTTTGTTTTAAAACTATTTACAATTTTTTTTAATCCTCATCTATAAAGACAATCACACCATTGCTTTTTTGTTTTGGTTTAACATGATTTGTACTGATTTCAGGTCACAGCCGATGACGTCAAAACCCGTGTGCTGAGGTTTTCTGTGTATGACGTGGACAAGAAGAAAGTACGTCACTCCTTGGGTCACGTCATGGTGCCGCTTCGTGACGTAGATCTCGGTCACGTGGACACTTACTGGTCTGACTTGGAGTCCATGCCGCAGGTGTGTGTGTGTGTGTGTGTGTGTGTGTGTGTGTGTGGTCATTGAATTCATTTGATGTAAATCCTTTTCAAAATGATGGAGAAGTAACTGTTGTAATGTGGGTACCTGCATTTGTTTCTCTCTCTCTCTCTCTCTCTCTCTCTCTCTCTCTCTCTCTCTCTCTCTCTCTCTCTCTCTCTCTCTCTCTCTCTCTCTCTCTCTCTCTCTTCTCAGGTAGACAAACAGACACAGACATGCAAGAGACACACACAGGCACACTGAATAAAACTTCGGTTATGTTGTTTTTTTTTCTCTCTCTTTTTTATTTTTTTTATTTTTTTACCAGAATAGTCATGGCTCTCCAAAGCTGTAAGTACCCAATACACATATAGATCCAGATTCCTTCACCTTCTCCCCCTTCCCCCTCCCTTCCCTTTTCCCCTGAATGTGAGATCATCACAACAAACGAAATTGAATAGGTAGCAAGCAACAGATCCAAGTGTGAGAGATCATGTCAACGTATTCTCTATCAGTAAAAAACACCTAGATCAGTAAACTTATACCTGTCAAGAAAACCACCAGCATATCATTTAATGGCACTGTGAGTACTTGTATTTAGAATATCAGCCTTTTTTTTTGTTTTGTTTCACCTTCTTTACCATAAATAGTCGTCTATGTCATTTCAATGATACTTTAGACTGTATTTTGAAAGGGTTTCCAGTTTTAAAATAGACTCTGCTTTAGCGGTTAATGTAGTGGATTTCGAAATGATTGATGCCTTGACGTCAATGTGGTGTGTGTGTGTGTGTGTGTGTTAGGAGAGGATGGGAGAGAGAGAGAGAGAGAGAGAGAGAGAGAGAGAGAGAGAGAGAGAGAGAGAGAGAGAGAGAGAGAGAGAGAATGGTGGAATTGACAGATATCGGTGAAAGCGTACATACAATAAGAGAAGAAAGAAAGAAAGAAAGAAAGATAGATAGAGAGAGAGAGAGAGAGAGAGAGAGAGAGAGAGAGAGAGAGAGAGAGAGAGAGAGAGGGGGGGGGGGGGTGGCAGGCAGGCAGACAGGCAGCACACTGATAGAGAAAGAGATTAAAGAAAAAAAAGCAATGTATTTGGTTGGGGTTTTTATGCAGTAGACGGGGCGTGTGTGGTGTTGTTTTTCAAAGATTACTGCCCCAACCTTTAAGAGAGGCTCTGAGCAAAGATAGAGCTGACGTGACACAGCAATCTTGAGAGAGAGAGAAGAGAGAGAGAGAGAGAGAGAGAGAGAGAGAGAGAGAGAGAGAGAGAGAGAGAGCATTAACAGGCAACATTCCCTGACAAAGAAAGGAAGAAAAGACAAGTCAATGCCACGCCATGTCAGTTTCACGTATCATCGTCGTCATCACCTGAGCTATTTTTAGCAGTAGACGTACGAAAATGGATAGTGGGGCTATTGCACTCAGTGGCAAGAGAGTAAATTTATTATCTCCAAAAGGTATAAATACCCGATGAGGTATCAAGGAGACAGACTATTCATCTATTCATGTTTCATGCACTGTAGATACAACAGTAGGCGGTTGCTGACATACTAACATGTGTGAGCACAGCACGACAGTAGGCTGGCTACTCATGTGGAACTTGTTACGAGCTTATAATTGTTTTATGTAGGTTGAAAGAAGGATAAAGACAGAAAGAAAGAAAGAATGAATGAATGTTTGGAAGTATGTCATAGCCTCACGTGTACAATCACGCATGCTATCGTGTTGCATTAAAAAAAAAAAGTGTGGGCGTTCAAAAATACATGCACACGCACGCACGCGCGCGCGCACGACACAAAACACACACACACACACACACACACACACACACACACACACACACACACACACCACACACACACACACACACACACACAACACACACAGTCTGTGAACATTATAAAGCTGATTGTTTATTATTGTTTTTTCTGTTGTTGTTGTTGGGTTTTTTTGATGATTTTTTTCTTTCCTTCTTCTTTCTTTGTTCTTTCATTCTGGCATCTTTGCTCTTTGTGTTCTTTATTCTTTTTTCTTTGTTCTTCTTTTCCTTTTCTTTCTTTCTTTCTTTCTTTCTTTCTTTCTTGCATCTTTTGACGACTTTGTGTTTCTATACACTGCCCTCCCCACCCTCTCAGCCCCCGTTACATTTGGTCGTCCATTTTATTCTTTCTTTTTCTTCTCTTTCGTTCTCGTGTTCTGGTCTTTTCAGTCTGGAAACAGTGCCCATAGATCTGCCTTTGCTGGTCGTAAAGTGGTATTTGTTCTTATGAGTAGGCAAGTAGCAATGCATAAATGTAAAAAAAGCAACACCAAAGGCTGTTCCTAACCCTGAAGCAAGTTATGTGACGTCAGCTGTGCCTCTGTTGCCGCTAGTGTGACACCAGCTGTGCCTCTGGTTGCCACCAATTGACGTCAGCTGTGCATCTGATTGCCACTAATGTGACGTCAGCTGTGCCTCTGATTGTCACTGTGACGGGCAGCTTGTGCCCTCTGATTGCCACTAATGTGACGTCAGGTGTACCTCTGATTGCCACTATGTGACGTAGCTGTGCCTCTGATGCACTTATGTGACGTCAGCTGTGCCTCTGCTGGTTCAGTTCATTTTATCCTTTTCTTGATAAACAACCCACAGAGTGAAAACAATGCTTGTGATTTTACTCTGTGAGAAATAGGAGCCTTGTATTTTCGTCAGTGCAGAGAAATCATGTGATTGTGTACAGCGTTACTTCCTTCCTCCACCGTTTCATTGGAATGCTAGACTCATTTGTGCCAGGTTGAAATTGTATAACATGCCAGCGAACTGTCGATTGGCTTGAAGTACGCTCCAGCGGCACAGTCCAACCTCTTACCACCAACTTCCAGTTCCCTACCAAGTCTTGGGGTAGGCATCTCCTCATGAGCGAGATACCCCTCAAAAAAAAGAAGGAAGATTGGATAAATAGGACGTAGTCTGCTGGCGGAGCACATGTCCTATCCATCGCAAACACCTCCGTTTGACTTGCATGGAGATGGGTTCAGTTTCTGTTCTTTGGTGGAGTTCTTCATTGGTGATGGTATTCGGCCAAAAGATGCGTAGAATGCGTCTGAGGCATCTGTTTTGAAAGACATCAAGTTTGTTGCTGATGGTTTTGGTCATCTTCCATGACTCTGATCCATGAATTGGAATAGCAGAAGATATCTGCCAGTTGTTGAAATTGTTTCACAGTCCCAGCGAAACTATCCGATTTAGGGACTGTGGTCACCGCAGGTCACGAGCGCATCACTCTTGACCACCAGGCTATCCGTTCCCACTACTCTAGGGGTAGGAATCCCCATGAGCAGATACCCCCCCCAAAAAAAAGAAGAAAAAAAAAGAAGAAAAAAAGACCAATGACTCGAACCTGCGCTATCAAAATACACTCCAGTCAGGAGTGCTAACCACTAGGCCTCTCTGCTCCCTCACTCTATAAGTTTTGTTTTCTCCCTCCACTGTTTCCTCTGACAAAGTCACCTATTCTCTTCGCGCGAATTTCTAAAAGTTAATGATCATCACTTGTGACAGGATGTGATCATTATCGTGAATGAGCTGGAATATGATCAGTGAAAATGATGACCATCTTTGACAGGTAGCAGTCTCATTGATGATTATCTTTTGACAGGTAGCAGTCTTGTTGATGATTATCTTTGACAGGCGCCTATTATTGTGTAAGATCATGATTTTCTTTCCACAGGCCTTGTCCTCCATGGGGGACCTGGAGTTAAGCCTGTGTTACCTCCCCCAGACGGAGAAGATTAAGGTCGGAGTCATGAGGGCGCGCAACCTCAAGCACACAGATCTGGATCCCGAAACACGTGAGTTTTGTTTTGTTTTGTTTTGTTTTTTGGACAGGAGAGAGAGAGAGGAAGGGATGTGGATGAGAAAGAGAGAGAGAGAGAAAGGGGGAGGGGGAAGAGAGAGAGAGAGAGAGAGGGGGGGGGGGGGAGGGGGAAGAGAGAGGAGAGGGGGGCGGGAAGAGAGAGAGAGAGAGAGAGAGAGAGAGGAGAGAGAGAGAGAGAGAGAGAGAGAGAGAGAGAGAGAGAGAGAGACAGACAGACAGACAGACAGACAGACAGACAGACAGACAGACAGACAGACAGACAGACAGACAGACAGACAGACAGAAGAGAGAGAGTGTGTGTGTGTGTGTGTGTGTGTGTGTGTGTGTGTGTGTGTGTGTGTGTGTGTGTTTGTGTGGGCAACCTTCCTGTATATCTGTCCGTCTGTCTGCTTGTCTGTGTGCCAGTCTGCCTGCCTACTTCCTCTTTGTGTTTGCTGAAAATGATGACATCTTTTATACATAATCCTTCAATTGAAATATTGATTTATCTAGAATCTTTTATTTCATTCCTTTAGTCAGAGGATAATGGAATAAGCACTGGCGTGCTTTTTTTATTTGAAAATCCAGTCCCCTTGTGTATGCAGTTTTGTCAATTTTGTCATCCGTTCTCACCGGCACACATTGGCCTACTCTTTCGAAAAGCGAAACGGGTTTTAACATGTGCACAAGGTGGTACTGCGTGCGTTCGCACGCGGGACCTCAGTTTGTAGTTTTATCCGAAGGACTTCAATCACTGAGCAAGACAAACAGCTAACACCTTCTAAACTCACACCATAGACAAAGCACTGAAGCAAAACACAATTAAAAAAAAAAAAAACCCCACTAAAACAGACACCCCCAACAAAATACCCCCCCCCCCCAACAAAAAAAAAAAAAAAAAAAACCGTCACAAAAAAACCCCTCAAAAACACACAACCCCAAACAACCCCATCTCATTTCGAAACCAAACCCCATCTCTCTGCCTGATGTCTGGCAGGATTGTACCTGAGACTTCAACTGTTCTACGGACGCAAGATCCACCGGACCAAACGCACCAGCTCGCGACCCAGCTCTCTGGATCTGACCATCCACGAGTCTCTGTCCTTCTCCGTCTCCGGCAAACAGCTCGAGTCCTGTCGCCTGGAAATCGCGCTCATGATGACGTCACAGCGCCGCTCGGGGTTGGCGCATGACGTGGAGTACGGGCGTGTTGTGATTGGTCCTTTCATGTACGCGCGAGGCGAGGAGCTGATTCATTGGCAGGAAATCATGGCGCAGCCTCGCTCTGTCGTCACGCGATGGCACGCTCTCACTGCCTCGCCTACGCAAGAATGACAGTGGTGATGATGAGGATGAGATGATGATGTCATAGCAACGAAAACGTCATGAGGCAAAAAAAATTTTGTTTGGTTTTTGATCAAGTGTGATCGTTTTTTTTTTGTTTTTTTTTTTTTTTTTTTTTGTGCTCCTGGAGCAATTTCATCCTATGACGGTTAATTTTATATTATTTAATCGATTTTGTGTATTTTTGTTGATTACTTGTTTGATTTATTTATCTATTTATTTGTTTATGAACTTTTAATAAAGAAACAATGTTGCACTTGTTTGTTTATTTATTTGATCTATCTGTTTACTAACCCAGAAAGTTATTGTTCATTTCTGATTTTACGATTATTTTCGTTTTTAACGAAAAAAAAAAAAATTTTTTTCCATCTTGTTCAATTGAGATTTATTCATGAGTTTATATATAAAGTTATATATTTATTTATAATTTTTTTTATATAAAAGTTTATTTATCTATTCCGATAAATCAAAATGGAAATTGTAAGTTCTAGAATTTCAGAGGTGGTGATGGAGGGAGGGAGGGGGCCCTGGTTATTTCCTAACTGCTAATTTTATAATTAAAACAAATCGTCCATACAGAAGGAACCCAATTTCTCTTCTCAATGTTGTTATGTGGTTTTTAGATAGATTCAGCGACGATGGACACTGTTTTGTATGTTTTATACAGCACGTGGTCTGGAATCGCTGTCTGTGAATCGTGTTTTAGCACCACCAAGGCCCAGAAGAACATATCAGTGTTGTGTGTTTGCGTTCAGTATCAAATCAGTAGTCACCTTGAATCTTGTTTGTGTCTTTCTGTGTGGAGCACAAGAGCGAGGGATTTGAAGGGTCCAAGTTGTGGAGACAGTTTGAAGACAACAAAAAATTTGCGATGAAAATAAAATAAAAACAAAAAGAAAGAACAGCAAGTAAAAAAAAAAAAACAACCAACCACCCAGCAAATGTAATCCACGTTGTCTCTCCGTGTGATACATGTTTTTGTGCACTCATATACTCATGCGCGCGCGCGCGTGCCTGCACACACACACACACACACACCAGCCACCACACACACGCACGCACACCACCACCACACAACACTTCTACTACTAGCACACTACTACTACACACACTACTACACACTACTACACTACTACTACACTACTGCTCTCTGCGTTATACTACTACTACTACTACTACATACTACTACTACTACTAAACTATACTACTACTACTACTACTACTACTACTACTACTCTACTACCTTTACTTGTAGTTTTATATGATAAATTGAAAAGAACATAATAATTATAACCCAGAGTTTCTATAGTGTTTGTTCAGGTTTGCAAATACAACAGATATTTAATGTGTACAAAAATAACAGGCAACACTATTTTAGGCATTGATTTAAAGAAGAAAAAATTGTAACCTGTCGTTATCTCACACCACGCTTGATTGAGGCTACAAGTTGTCTTCGTTTTGTTTTTTTCTTTGAATCACACGCCAAAACACAAAAAAATCCCACTGAACAAACAAACTTTGACCAGATGCCAAATGGTCTTGTAGTTAGTGAATGTTAGCTGTTTGGCCGTTAGTATGGCCAAGAGATGTACGCAGAATAACACAACATGCCAAGTGTTCTTGTACTAGATTGTGAGCTCTGTTAATGTAGGCGTCAGTATTGCGAGAATGTACGCAGAATAACACAACATGCCAAGTGCTCTTGCACTAAACCACGAGCTCTTTTAGCTGTCAGCATTGCAAAGAGCTCCGTAAGCTGCCAGCATTACAAGAGATGTATGTAGAATTACACAAAATGCCAGGTGTTCTTGTACTAAACTGTGGGCTGTGTTAATGGAAGCTGTCAGTAAATGTATGTAGAATAACACAAAATGCCAAATGCTCTGGTACTAAACCGCAAGCTCTGTTAGCTGTCAGTATTGCAAGAGATGTAGGCGAAATAACACAACCATCGGTCCAGCTTTCAGCCCTAGTGCATATTCTTTTCAGTTAGTTCTGACTGGAGAGTAGAAATTTCAGTTTTATTTGTGTACAGAAAAACATCTTTCTATATTATCAAAAACGAATATTGAATTAAGAAGCCGATACACTTTCATGTCACATTGCTGTTATTCAAGATGGTTGGAAAGGCTTAAAGGTCGAGTTAAAAGCTGGTAAGAACAGATTACACTGGCAGGACAGATTCTTTCCTTTTTATGTACAGTAGCAGAGAGCTGGTTTAAGTACTGATTTCTTGTCTACGGGCTGATTTCAAAACACCATTTTGGAATTGTCCATGACAGCAATGCCCAGAAGAGAAGTCACAAGAAACAGTTCCAAACTCAATGGTCACAACTAACCTATTATCTTATAACACAAGTTTGCCGAAAGTAAGAAAATGCGAGAATGCTACGGTTTATATAGCCTTTTTGTGTTTGAATCCACACTCCATGCCCTGATTTCGTGGTCAACAGTGTGTTAGCTGGCAGTCTGATGAGTTCACAACATTCTTTGTTCTTGCCATCTTGTTCTTCTCCTTGTTCTTGTTGTGGTTGTTGTTCTTCTTCTTGTTTGCTGGCTATGTACTGAGTTCATAAAATCTTTGTTCTTTACCTCCTCCTTCTCCATCTCCTCATTCTTATTCTTCTTCTTCCTCTCCTTCTTCTTCTTCCTCTCCTTCTTCTTCTTCTTCTTCACTGTTGCGACCATACCACCAATCTGGCTCTGGAAATAATTACCATGGTTTAGTCCACCACTAATTCCACTTCTGGAAATAACCATGGTCATTCCTTTTGTCCACCATGAAGTGTAGAGCTTCTAGACAGATACATGGGGAGAAGACTGATCGTTTGCTCTACACCTGAAGCCTCTCCCGTGAAGGTTGTAGATCTAGATGTGTAGGACTACTCCAGGAGAGAGTGAAAGCCTTTCTTAGGCTCTTTCCCTTTAGAAGTTGCTTTCTCAGGCTCTTTCCCTCCAGAAGTTAGCCTTTCTAGGCTCTTTCCCTTAGAAGTTGCCTTTCTAGGCTCTTTCCCTCCAGAAGTTAGCTTTCTAGGCTCTTTCCCACCAGAAATAGCTTTCTTAGGCTCTTTCCCTCCAGAAGTTAGCCTTTCTCAGGCTCTTTCCCTCCAGAAGTTAGCCTTTCTTCAGGCTCTTTCCCTCCAGAAGTTAGCCTTTCTCAGCTCTTTCCTCAGGTCTTTCTCAGCCTTTCCTCCAGAAGTTAGTCTTTCTAGGCTCTTTCCCTAGTGCTCTCTTCCCTCCAGAAGTTAGCCTTTCTCAGAAGTAAGCTTTCTTGGCTCTTTCCTCCAGAAGTTAGCTTCTCTAGGCTCTTTCCTTCAGAAGTTAGCCTTAGGCTTTTAGAGTAGGGTCAGAAGTTAGCTTCTTAGGCTCTTTCCCTCCAAAGTTAGCCTTTCTTAGGCTCTTTCCTCCAGAAGTTAGTCTTTCTCGGGCTCTTTCCTATGTCGTTCCCCCCTCCCTTCAGAAAAGGTCCATGGCCTAAATCTGAATTAAACTATTCGTAATTGTGTTCATGTTCGCATTCAGCGAATGGACATGCCTAGAACTCAACAAAATTTTGAGAAAGGCAGAACAGAGAGAGGAGTGGAGGGAACTGGTTGTCAAGTCTTCAGGGGTGCCCCCACGGTCGCCAAAGGGATAGGTAGATAGTTCGCATTCTCTCTCTCTCTCTCTCTCTCTCTCTCTCTCTCTCTCTCTCTCTCTCTCTCTCTCTCTCTCTCTCTCTCTCTCTCTCTCTCTCTCTTCTCTCTCCACCTTTTACACTACGGTTTGATAATGGAGCACATTTGCTATTGAATTGTGTCCTTGAACAACGTTTTTTGTATTTTGCTATCAAGAACGTGTCAGTAACAGTGTTTCATATCTTGATGGATATATTTTTTTTCTCCATAATTTATTGCTGATGACTGTAGTATTGAATTATTGAAGTGTGTATTTTGAATAAGGTGAATGCCAGCGCTTTGATGTGTTTTCACAAGATAAGCGCTCTATAAATTTCATGTGTTGTTATTATTATTTATTATGACTATTATCATTACTTATTTTTGAATAAGCTAAGTTATTCAACTGCACAGTGCACTTTTTTGTGGCTTGGTTTGTCACGAGTTGTGTATCAGGGTTCTGGGGTAGAATTTCATCAGTATCGTGTGCAGACTGGTTCATATGTGCCTTCAGCTGGGAAACTTGTTTTCACTGACATTGGTTTTTTGTAGACTGATTAATATCAGAATATTTATTTCGATTGGATCATGACTTGTTTCCATTGCATGCCTTATCAGTTACCTCATTCTCTCTCTCTCTCTCTCTCTCTCTCTCTCTCTCTCTCTCTCTCTCTCTCTCTCTCTCTCTCTTCCTTTTGTTTCCCAGTCTTCAAGATATTTAGGCGCAAAATGAAGGAATAGTATGGTATAAACTTGCAAATTACACCCATGAAAGAAACCTTCAACAATAGAAAGGTTTACAGCAATTAAATTGTCAGTAACATTCCCTGAGGGTGATTCAATCACCTTAAGTCACTTCTTATTGAAGTTACTTCCCACATTCCTTCAAACTCTATCGCACTCATTCCATCTCTCCCTGTCTTTTACCCCCACGTTTTCACATTTAGGGACCGGATAGCTCAGTGGTCAGCATTCCCTCTCCCCAAGCTGAGGTTAAGCAGCGTACATTCCCTCAGTTCACCCAGCTGTAAATGGGTACCTGCTCTCTTTAGGGTCGGGGAAAGTAAAGCAGCGAGGGAGAGGAGATGGGCGCCACCCTCAATATGCTGGTCCCTGGAAAAGTGAGGTCTCTGACACCTGGCTCCCTAACGACCACATAAGTTATGGGAAAACTTTTACCTTTACCGTAAAGCGTGATTTTAGCTGTGAAGGGAAGTTGCAGTTATGATTGCCAGTTTGTAACGACATGACATGGTTGCCGAAATGTGGGCTGTTGGCCTCAGTATTTACCAGTCTGGAGGCAACAAACTGCAAGCGAGCTTGTGACGACATATTAACATGGCTGCCAAAACGTCGACTTTTTACCACAATATTTGCCAACGAGACAACAGCTAACTTACTACTAGGGTTAGTTGCCCAAACTGGTTTCATGCAACAAGATATGATTTTAAAAAAAAATATTGACAGGCAGAGAAACTTTCTGTCTATGTATTCATCTTCTGGTGTGTCAACTGTTCAGATCTCTGAATGGCTATGGCCTTAAAACGCGCCAAAAGTGACCGCTTTTACAGATTTGTTTTTAATGGTGTAGTGTCTGATTTTGACTGAGGACACACCAGCATTTTTTAAAACTGTCTTATGTACAAACTTACCATTTGTAGGGGGGGGGGGGGGGGTTCTTTCCATTGAAAGAGAGTTGTCAAATAACTCAAACTCCAGTAGATCGAAATTCTTTGTTGTTGTTATTGTTCTTAAGTTAGGCTTTTAAGGGTACATGGTTATAAGCTGTAAGATTTCAAGCAATAATATGTTTTTGGGGTACATTTTTTTTATAGTCTTTTGGAGTTTTCAAAACAAAGAAATGAAAGACCATAGTCGCTGATCTCCAGTATAAACAGTCTTTTTTTATTTAGGAATTGTTTATTCTAGCTTTTCCCCTACCCACTACCTATCCTCTTCCTGAACAGAATTTATGTTGCTGTTGTTGTCGTTGTTGTTGTTGCTGTATATTTAGTTGCTTTTTTCCATCATGTTTTAGTCACGTTTCATCCTGGTGCAGATGGGACTTAATACTAAATAATAAAAATATGGTATAGCTAAAGTATTTTAAATATAAACTTAATCAAGAGTGATTAAATAGTTGAAAGAGTAAAAGAAGTATTTGGATGTATCTTCACATGTTAAGCTATACATTTACCTCTTTGAAAATACATTCAGACTTTAATCTACATAATATCATATTTCAGTCAAACATGGATTTTTAAACCATATGAACTGTTAAAAACCATAATTCTGCCACACATTGGTATTTTCAACAGCATACGTTTTATTTTGATAATGTACAAATCAAATTGCTATGTATTTCAGAGGAGTTTTCCCCCTTTAACACCTGAAACCTCTTTTTTTGGAAGGAAAGGAGAAGGGGGGGGGGGAGGGGTTAAAAACCACACATGCCAAATTCTGCTGTGATTATACATATTGTCACTTAAGACAGATAATTCAAGGTTAAGACAGGATGATTAAGTCACGTGGAAACTTCGTGACCCCCCCCCCCCCCCCCCAACTTATGTTGTTTTCAACTTGATTCGACATGGAGAAAAAGACAGTAGAATATTGATAGTTCTACCCCAAGAAAAGAGATCCTAATAACTCCCCCCACCCAGCCCCCACTCCTCGTCCTTGCTTTCTGCCCCTCTCTCCCCTTTTCTATCACTCTCTTATTCCTCTTCTCCAGTTCCACGAATGAGTCTCGTGTCACTTTGAAACCTTTTTTATGAGTTGGGGGCTATATTACTCTATGTAATGACCATTTTGGATGAAGTGAATGTCATTGATGAGTCCAGCCCATTTTTTGTGAACTGATAACAAAGCAACAAACGTAGCTGTCATGAAAATACTAGGATCTGTATCCTTGCCCAGTGCATGAACACAAAACATCATAGCAACATGCACAGTGCATTATCACCACCCCAGAAATGACCGTATTTGTATTAAAATGGACAGGTAAAACGATCAAGCAGAAATGCATTCATGTAGGAACTGTTCATTTATTCATACCATTTCTCTGTGTGAAATTCGGGCTGCTCTCCACTGGAGAGAGCGCGTCGCCACAAGAGCAGCGCCACCCATTATACTGTACATCCCAATGAAGAATCATTGTTAATCGTGGATTAGCATATTGTCTACAAGCTCGCGTCGCCACAAAAGCAGCGCCACCCATTATACTGTACAGCACGGCGAAGATTCATCCTTAATCGCGAATTAGCATTTTGTCTACAAGCATATTGTTGTTGTTGCTGCTGCTGCTGCTGTTTCAGTTACTTAGTTTGTGAGTGACATATTGCCTGTATGCATATGTAATAATCAACCTTAACAATCTGACATGACAAAAAAAGCATTGACTTAACCGAAAAATAGTGTTCATGTTTTGAAATTTTAAACTTTTTTTATATTATCGCAAAGTGTTCATGTTGAATAGTGTGGATTATAATAATATAATAATGTGGGGGGAAGTTTTAATAATCATGTCACCCTAATGTGTGTGTTGTGTGTTTGTGTTCTTTGTGTGTGTGTGTGTGTGGTGTGTACTGACATCAGTGTGTTCAATGCCAAACGTTCATGCAGTAGTGAGTGCTAAAAGCAGCATGGTGGGATGGGGGTCTTTATGTCATTAACTGTAGTCATTAACATGTCAAGTTCATTCATTAATCAATGTGTAGGTGGAGGTGATGTGTAGGATCACAGTCCTGTGTGATGTGATGTTGGTGACGACAAAATAAAAGAAAGGGTAATTCGATGATTATGCTTGTGTGTGTGTGTGTGTGTGTGTGTGTGTGTGTGTGTTTGTGTTGTTGTGTGTTGTGTGTGTGTGGTGTGTGTGTGTGTGTGTGTGTGTGTGTGTGTGTGTGTGTGTGTGTGTTGTGTGTGTGTGTGTGTGTGGTGTGTGTTGTGTGTGTGTGTGTGTTTTGTGTGTGTTGTGTGTGTGTGTGTGTGTGTGTGGTGTGGTGTGTGTGTGTGTGTGTGTGTGTGTGTGTGTGTGTTGTGTGTGTGTGTTTTGTGGTGTGTGTGTTGTGTAGTGTGGTGTGTGTTGTTGTGTGTGTGTGTGTGTGTGTGGTTGTGTGTGTGTGAGAGAGAGAGAGAGAGAGAGAGAGAGAGAGAGAGAGAGAGAGAGAGAGAGAGAGAGAGAGAGAGAGAGAGCAGGGGCAGCAGACAGACAGACAGAGAAGCAGAGAGACAGACAGAGAGAGAGGCAGAGAGAAAGAGAGAGACCAACAGAGAGAGATGCGCGCATTCTTTGATCTATTTGATGTTGCTGTTGTTGGTAATGATGAGCGCCTGATGCGTGCACGTACATTTGTGTGCGTATGCAATATAATATATATATATATATATATATATATATATATATATATATACATATATATATATATATATATATATATATATATATATATATATATATATATATAAGTACACAAAAATATGTGTGTATTTTCTGCATGCATGAATGCAAACACGCACGTGTCCGTACACGCATCCCCCCTCTCTGTCTGTCTGTCTGTGTCTGTCTCTCCCTCCCCCCCCTCTCTCTCTCTCTCTTCTCTCTCTCTCTCTCTCACACACACAACACACACAGAGTAAAACAACAACAACAACAAAACAAGAACAACCAAACAACAAAGAAACAAAAAAGTTCCCCACCTAAACAAGAAATATTTTTTATTCATTCTTTCTGCTAATTATCTTTTTGAACCGCTCTCATCAGTAAAAATAATCACTCTGTACCATAATTTAAATATGACAAATCGTAAACGTGGAAACATAGCTCCAATCCAATCTAATCCAGTCCAGTTATTTATAGCCCTGCCGACCACAGAGCCCATATCAGGGCTGTCTACCTCGTAAAGGAGACATCGCTAAAACGATTAAGACAATGAAATTAAGACTATTAAAAAAAAGTACTTTTTTTTCCGATATTGCATAAATCAAGATTGATTATTGATTTAAATAAAACAAAAGTCATCAAGTAAAAATGTCATACTTCTCAGATTTTGTTTTAATTACATCATGGTGTTGTTGTTTTTTTGCATACTCTGAAATGAAACATTATACAAAGGGATGTTTGTCTTCTTCATGGGTGTGTCTTGGGCAAATCGAACCTGGCGGAGCCCATCCCTCTCCAGATCGGATTTATTTTGGGTTGGGTTTACTCCCCACATGTGGCAGGTAGTACTAGCTTACATGGTTACCAGTAGCAGAGGAAGCCCCTGCCCTGACTTTTGGGGCCCTACGAAAACCTTCTAACAACCGTAAAGAAGCGTAAACTTAAATGATACGGGCATGTCATAAGATCAAAATGACTTGCAAAGACAATACTGCAAGGCACTGTCCAAGGAAGAAGAAAAAGAGGCAGACCGAGAAAGAGATGGGAGGGCAGCATCAGCGAATGGACAGGCCTAGAACTCAACAAAACCCTGAGAAAGGCAGAACAGAGAGAGGAATGGAGGGAACTGGTTGTCAAGTCTTCGGGGGTGTCCCAAAGGTCGCCAGACTACGGGATAGATAGAGAGACATAAGGATTTTGGACCAAAGCAGAGAAGTTATAGCTGAAACTGTTTAAGAATGGATGATATTTTTTGTTTTGCTATACCACTCTATATTTATTTTTGGAATACTGATTCAACACATTAATGATTACACACCCTGTCTGTCAAAGAATTCCCACAATTCTCTCTCTCTCTCTGTTTCACGCACGCACGCACGCATGCACGCACGCACACACACAGAGTCTTAAAAACAAGTACACTTAAAAAAAAAAACACGGCAAGAAGCAGTGTTTGGGAGACAGCAAGCCTTTAAGGTCTCACAAATGTTCCAAATAAAGGAGGATTTATCTTGTCTCAACGTTTGTTTATAATCTTGATAAACCAAAGTAATCAACCAATAACCAACCTCAAATAACCCACTAGGTTTTTACACAAAAAGACAGAAAGATGGTGTAAATGAAAGACAGACTCAACAGAGTAAAGGATAAAAAAAAAGCAACCATCTGTGGTGAAATTAACTTTAGACTGTGCATCATACAATCAAGATGGAAATGGGACCTGATTTCTTAAAAATTTTGAGCAGTCAGTGGCGCACCAGCATATCAACAGCAAATGTCCCACATAGATTGACCCAGGAGAACGTTTTTACATTTTACACCGTTTTATGTCACGCCAGATTTCTCTGCGTGAAATTTGGGCTGCTGTCTCCAGGGAGAGCGCGCCCGTTGCCACAAGTGCTGCGCCACCCATTATTTTCTTTTCTTTTTCTGTCTGCAACTGTATTTGTTTTCCTATCAGAGTGGATTTTTTCTACAGAATGTTGCCAGGAACAACTCTCTTGTTGCCGTGGATTCTTTTACGTACACTAAATAATTATGTGTAACACACGGGACTTCGGTTTATTGTCTCATCCGAAAAACTAGTACCTAGACCACCACTCATGGTCTAATGGATGGGGGAAAAAGTTTGTCAGTCACAGCAACCACTTGTGCAAAAAACAACAACAAACCCTTGATGCCAAGGATATCAGATGCCAACTTTTTTTCTAAGGCCCAGCTACACAAACGGCCTCTTAAACCCAATTTTACCCTAGCTGATTTGTGCATTTTGTTCTCAATCTTATCTAACCAGGCAAGTTGCGTTTTTCTTATCTTTGTGAGACTACCAAGATTCATTGTCAGTAATAAGAGAGACAATCCTTTCATTTCATCCACATTTATCTTGAAAAGTAAGGTCCCTTGGAAGGGGGTACAATGTACTAGTTTATAGCGACTTTCAACCGTCTTTCTCTTCATTGGTGATACAAGACACATGGTTAGCCCTCTCCAGTTGTGGCATCAAAACAATCGTCTGATTCAAAAGTGGACCCTGTAGTATTGAAGACCAACTGCTCTCAGAGTCTCCTGCTTCCATGAATTCTGGGGGACGGGATAGCTCAGTGGTCAGAGCACTCGCTTTCCCCAAGCTAAGGTTAAGCAACATCGGGCGTGGTTATCAAGTGCATGGGTGACCGTTTGCGTGCCTTGGCTTCAGTACAGTCCCCCCCCTCCCCCCCGCCCCAGTTCACCCAGCTGTAAATAGGTACCAGCCCTCTTTAGGGTCAGGGAAGGTAAAGCAGCGAGGGAGAGATAGGTGCCGCCCTCAACATGCTGGCCCTTAGAGAAGCTGAGGTCTCTGATGCCTCGCTCCCCTACGACCACATAGGTTATGGGACACCTTTACCTTTTTTACCTATCCAGAGATTAACAATCAGTTCAAGCAATATTTGAATAGTCTGTAGGAAACTGACTTAGAACAGCTGCTTTAAGTGCTTTGTCACACCAGCTAAATACCCAAACCAGCTTTTTTCCCCTTTGATTTTGCACCGCAATCCTACTGGTTAAGTCTGTTCTCACACAGCATTGAAGAAATCAGGCAAATAGCCCATGATGCTGACAGTTCTTCACAGTGATCTCAGATTCAATCTTTTTTTGTTTCGGCGGGGAGGGGGGTATTTTATAACTATTAAAACTTCATAAAAATATTCATTAAAAAATTTATCAACTATTCAGCATGAAAATTATACCTGAATGAGAGAAAACACGATTTCAATCAAAGATAATCAAAATCCATCAACAACTTTCAATAAGCAAGGGAATTTACAAACAGACCCTGCTTAAAAAAAATGAAAACGCACAGAGTGCACAAAGACAGGAAAAAGACTACACTTTTCAAATCTTGATCTGATAATTTACAAAATAGTGCAGATACACATCAAAAGCAAAGTATTTCATTCATAAAAAACAGGTAACTCACACGCCATCAACATCTTTAAGCAAAGATGCTCATAAAAAAAACGGGTTCGTGAATATTGCACAGAAAACTGATATGTAACTGTTCATCTCAAAAGCATACATTTTCATGATCATTTGATAAAAAAACAAAAAACCCAGTGTATTCAACATTTTAAAAAAAAGCAATCTCATAAATGCACAGACAGACGAGTATAAAACAGCTTGAATGATACGAAGTACATGAGCCTCATCACAAATCTCTACACCCACACACAAGCTCCTGCATAATCAACGTTTTCAACACCATCATTTTGACAATCACACTAAGACACACAAGATAGGATTCCACCAGTCTGGTCAACAGTTCTCACGTCACTGTTTTCTCAGGTCAGTGGGGTCAGCAAACACCAGAAGGACTGACTGACTGACCAACACACCAGCTGACCGTTAAGGCTCAATGTGTCTGATTGTGGATACGCACTCCGGAAAAAAAACAACATGATCAAAATTCCAGTTTGATACTGCATTTTCTTCTACTTCCAACAGTTACACTATCATCCATCATTATTTTCTTTGATATGTACATGATCACAATTCCAGTTTTATGCTGTATTTTTTCTACTTTAAAAATTAAGCTGTCGTCAATCACTTTTTTTTCTTTGATATGTACAGCAACAAAAATCAACAATCTTTTAAAATACATGTTTATAGGCGTGAATTAAAAAATATTAATGAAATATTGACGAAGGCTTCTTGAGACGTTTATAAATGAAGCAATGAAACGATTGTGGAAATGATTTTGTTCTGATAATTATGTACTGATGAATGGGCATCAATGATCTACAGTAAAAGTGCATCGAAACATTTGAAAGATGTCAAAGCAGCCCCAGCCCTGTAAGACTGTAGACCAAAAACAACCACAATAGTAGGCTACTACCATCATATAAAACATCAACCACAAAACTCAACATGCATACATTCATTTCAATCCAGTCCAATATAATCATGTCGTTCATTTCAAAACCATGTAAAACAATGGCAAGATTACTATGAAGTTGACATAAGTTATCAGCCAGATTTTATCCAAAGGCATTTAACGTTTAAGTTCCATGTAGGCTGCAACAACAAACCCGGTGTGTACGAGTAAGTCAAAATACTTCTGACATAGACGTACAAATCAGGCCATGAGCTGTCTGCTGAAAACAGCTTCTTCAGGTTATTCCTGAATGAAGATTCATGGTTTGTTGCACATCACAGACTGCTTCTTTCATTTAAATCAATATGACGACCCGGGTTCGAATCCCGTTCAAGGGGATTTTTCCCCTGGTGTTAACATCAGTGCAGACTCCACTCTCCCAAAAAGTCCTTTGGATGAGACTATAAACTGAGGTCCCATGTGTAAATGCACGCAGAACATCTTGTACACATGTTAAATCCTGTTCTGATTTTCAAAAGAGGAGGCCATTGCGTGCTGGTGGGAACGGATGACAAAATTTACAAAACTGCATACACACAGAGGCTGGATGTAAAAAAAAGTATATAAGTGCTTATTCCATTATCCTCGATATCAGAGAAGGAGTGAATAAATAAATAAGAGCAATCTACAACAGAAATGCATGTAAGACGTGTAAGCCTAAATGTCAACAGCTCAATGTTCTTATCTACAGTGATTTCAGTCTGAGGTGAATACAAACCAACCACTAGCTTCTCCACTGCCAGCAGCAGATATCAGAAACTGAACAGAGTCAGCTAACAGCGATCAAAGGAACAACACACGTGACAGAATAAACCTTCATTCAACTAGGGATGACAAATATTGTGCGTCTACGATATTTTTACCAATTTATGATGCACCGTTTAGTAAAAAACCTTGGATTCGCTTTACCACACCTTTGCACAAAATCTCTTCCGCAATCTCTTTCCTCTAGTCTCTTTTCATGTTTAGAGCCATAAAATGTTAACGAAATATCAATTTCTTAAAACTGAAGATGTGCTTTAAGTGGGTTTTTTTTTCAATTATACATATGGCTGCAAATACTATTAATAAAAGTATTATTTGGATTAACACGAATTTGTGTGAATTGATTTGAATTGTGTGGACCAGACAGTTGTGAAATAAAATGAAATGCCAATGACGACGATTGTTGTCAATACTGATATTACAGTTCCATGGCCGAATAAAACAAAATCTCATACTACCTATCACAGCATCATGAAAATGAACAGTTGCAAAGAAAAAGGGTCACCATCTTCAGAAATAGTGAAAGGAGATCTCAGCAAGCTGGATGCTGCAAACCGACTCCTTTCTTCAATGATGCTCTTTAAGCACCTACACTTTTCCCGCTAGGTATCATGATAAATAGTGATCCAGACGAAAGTTGATCAAAATGAGTATACAGACGAGGGTTATGGAGATGATTCACAATGTTATCACTTCTCAAGGGTGGTGGACTTAAGGCATGATGACGCTGAAACAGACGAGAGAATAACTGTAATCTGTTAGGCACTCTGAAGTCCATGTCCAGCACAGGTGATAAACAAAACGCAAAGCGCGTGGTTACAGGCGTCTCCTTTGGCCAGTTTTCCTCAGTCCACTCACAAGCACGTTGCTTTCACTCCGGTTTCACATGACCATCCTTTACAACAGAACCTCAACTCCCATCTTGATGACAGCCCTTCACACGTCCGTGTCATGCCATGCCTGACATCACAGTTATCGCCAACAGGCCTGGCCACAGCCATGGGCAAAAGACACGTGGATCAACTGACCGGATTTATATCATTTTTAAAAAATTATAGGAAGTATAGCTCCAGATGACAGTCAGCAACACTTGCACAGTTCCCGCTGTTGAAAGTATTGAAAGAACGAGGAACATTCATAAAACATCAAACAGTCTCTTGCCTCTTGCACAGCTTTGATTTCATATATTATCACACACCACACCCACACACACTGGAAGTTCTTTCTAAACGAAGGCAGACAATGGTTTGATGGGTGAAGGTGCAGACAGACAGACAGACAGACAAGAGAGGGAGGGTTACAAAGCCGTGGATACCCGAGGAGAGGCGCTGGCCCTTCTGTCATAGTCTTCTGCCCAGCCGTCCAGCACGCTGTCCTCTGCTTGGTACTGCGGGTTGACAAATCCTAACGCTTTCGATCCGCCGGCCTCTGCCTTAAAGAGTGGGTTGACCTTCACTGCTACGGGTGACTTTTTGGCCCTGAGGCTATCCAGCAGCTTGGAGGTGGCGCTCAGGTAGTTGGTTTCTGACTCGTTCCGCGAGCCGTTGGCTGTGACTTGGGGTCTGCTGGCTGGGAGAGAGGATCTGGAATTCCCAGCTGGCGGTGTTCCATCACTGGGAGTTTCCTTGGCTTCCTCGATGTCTTTCCGTGGGTCTAAGATGCTGCCAAAGGACACGCGCTTTTGATAGTCAGGTTCGGGGTCTTCAGGAGGGTCCTCCATGTCCGCAGCGTCTTTAGGTTTCCAGTCATCACAGGCATGGGGTCCTCTTGTGTCCTGGCTGCTGCTGGATGCCTTGTCCTTGGGGATGGTTCCATTCCCTGTTTTCTCGGAGACGTTTTTCAGCATCTGTTCGATGACTTTTCCATGTTGAAGTCTCTCTGCCGTTTCTTTCCGTACATTTGCGTTCAAATCCAGTTTCGGCGTTCTTTCAAGGGTTCCTAATGGAGGGGCAGAACTGGGAGAGGTTTTGTTGTTAATGTTTGGAGCAGCGCCTGTGAGCTTTGTTGGCTGGTTTAGGGAAGAAGTTGAACGGAGACCGTTGCTGGCAGGAGTTGGACTTTTACTTGTTGAAGATTGCATGCTCTCTGTTGGCGCTGTCATGGGCGACACCTTGTTTTTACCGCTACGCTTGGGTTGTTCTTCAGAGGAGAAAGAGTCACTGGGATTCTCCATCCCAGAATCCCCATCGTTACTTCCCGCAGACTTCCCCTCTGACGTCATCAAGGCCTCCAGCTCCTGGGCCGCTGTGCGCTGCAACACGTCACGGCGTAACAGCAGGGTGTCCATACCCGTGCTCTCGTTATCAAAGTTCATGACGCACTCCTGCACCTCTGTCACCACGGGTCTCACCGCTGGAGCTGGTCGATACCTGAAGCAGCAATACAAAATCAAGTCAAGTCAAAGTCAAACTCAAACAAAGTCAAAGTCAAGTCTAAGTCAAACAAAGTCAAAATCAAGTTAAAGTGAAACAAAGTCAAAGTGAAACAAAATCAAAGCCAAGTCAAAGTGAAACAAAGTCAAAGTGAAACAAAATCAAAGTCAAGTCAGAATCTTTATTAAAAAAAAAACTATTACATATTTCAGGCACATTACATATTTCAGGCACATGAAGAAGCATACACAAAACCATCTAAATCATAATCCGGAATCGAATTATCAATTACATCTTGATTTAAAATAAGAGCACTTGTGAGTTGTAAGGGCTTTGATAAGAAGCAATGATCTCTGGGAGCAACTTCCAGAATACGCCATTGTTCATGTTGTGATTTTTTTTTGGTGTGGTTTGAAATATAATATCAGAATATCACATCATTTGAATAGAGACATATTTGTATTTCAAATCAAACTGTTGAGACATTTCCAGAGAGTTATGATAACAATGTAACAGTGGTTGCTCTTTGTCCCTGCAAATATTTACCCCTGATACATCGAGTTTATGTTGATCACTAAACATGCAAGGGATACTTAAAAGAACGAAATCATATGGTTAATGAAATAAGCTACTTTTCCCATGTGTATAAAACTCCTCTCTCTCTCTCTCTCTCTCTCTCTCTCTCTCTCTCTCTCTCCTCTCTCTCTCTCTCTCTGTGCTACTAAAGATCCTTCCCTTTTCTCCCCCCCCCCCACCCTGCCAATTTCAACCGATATTAAATCATTACAGGAAACAAACCATATTGCATTTTTCTTTGGAAAAATGTCAAGTCTCCTTTAAAATAAACATCGGATTCGTTGCATATCATATTCAAACAAGAGCCAGTGACTTAGGCCTACATCACTGACAGGTGAAAAAGATGAAGAGTTGATCTTCTTTTCCGCACGTTATAGAGCACATCATGGAGAAGATGTTAGCGCACCTCAAAACATACACCACACCACAGCAAAACACCATACCATGCAACTCGCTATCGCACGACCACCACACAATTCATCATACCATCTCAAACTGCATGATATCCCTGATCTGTATGATCTATCCCACCACACCACCTTACATCTCACCACAATACATCAAACATGTTACACACATTGCCATAGCTTCTTTTACATGCACACACACACACACACACACACACACACACACACACACACACACACACACAACCACTAAATGGTTCATTGCCTCATCTAACCTCCCCCCCACCCCACCCCCCCAACCTCTGTCTAACCCCGCTTAAAACCAAGCTACTCAGTGCCACTCAAGTCTTTTTGCAGCTGTGGGTATACTTACGTCCCAGCAGGGAGTTCCAATTTAGGGGCTACTGGCGACTCAGTTTGGAACCCACGCCTTTTAGACAACAAGTCTGATGCTCTAAACCACCGAGCTGTCCAACTGCTCACCCCCCCCCCCCCCACACACACACACACACACAGCCTCCACCCCTCTCCCTTCACCCGCCTCTTCTCCGATTCAAGTGATGACCTCACTTACCTCAGTACAGCATCCTTGGAAAGCACAGACAGAAAGGACAGACATTGAATGTCATCAGGGTTTATTATGAAAGTTGGTGTTGTTGCTGTTATGAGTTCCCCAGCTTAACACCAGCTTAACACTCTGGGGTCATCCCACCTGGGAATCTGTGTGTGTGTGTGTGTGTGTGTGTGTGTGTGTGTGTGTGTGTGTGTGTGTGTGTGGTGGTGGTGGTGCTGTCTGCTGTCTGTTTGTCTGCGTCTCTGTCTGTCTGCTGCTGCTGGTCTGTCTCTTCTCTCTCTCTCTCTGCTCTCTGCTCTCTCTCTCTCTCTCTCTCTCTCTCTCTCTCTCTCTCTCTCTCTCTCTCTCTCTCTCTCTCTCTCCTCTCGTCTCTCTCTATCTCTCCCTTTCGTTCTCTGTTTGTCTGCACAGTTCATGACATAGAGTACTCACAGTTTATATTCAGATCCTAACAGTCTACAAAGCCAGAAATGGTTGAAAAAGTAGGGCAATTCAAAGGAAGACAAAAATAGCATTGACAACAATGATAACATTATCAAAAATTCAAACTAATAACTCATGCTTCTTACCTTGACTTTTAATTATATGATAGATAATATCAAAGCGCTGTGAACAACAACAACAAAATCAAAGTAATGATTTTTGCTGCTAACCTTGATGATAATGATAACAATAACTTCTGATAATGAATAATATCAAAGCGCTGACAACACTAACAACAACAAAATCAAACTAATGACTCTTGCAGCCGGCCTTAATGATAATGATAACAATAACCTCTTCATGAAAGATAATAACAAAGCGCTGACAACAACAACAATAAAACCAAACTAACGATTCTTGCAGCCAACTGCGATGATTATGTAGATAATGATAGCGATAACAATCCTTCTTGTAATCGAAAACAACGAATAGGAAAGGGCGACGCCATAAACAAAAAGACTGGGGTCACAACGTACAGTATCATCCTACAAGCGTAAGGGCACAACACAGATATAAAACCTGAATTTAAATCTGGTCATATTACTTGATACCTGCTTCTTACAAGATCAAGTACAATAATGATAGTAAAAAAGGCAAAGGTAAAGGTGTCCCATAACCTATGTGGTCGTAAGGGAGCGAGGCGTCAGAGACCTCAGCTTCTCTGGGGCCAGCATATTGAGGGCGGAGCCCGTCTCCTCTCCCTCTGATAGTCATTGTTAAAAAAAAAAAAGAATCAAGAGGTTTTTTATGGCTAGCTTATACAGCCATTCTAGATATGAAGAACTACCATTGAAAATGTTTGAAGGTTTTAACTGGCCTTTAAAAACCATAAGCGTGGAGAAAGCAAAATCAGAAACTACACGTAATACATGCTTGGCTTCCTCACGAAAACAATCACGCACATAGACAAACAATCACGCACAAAACACTCCTCTCTCTCTCTCTCTCTCTCTCTCTCTCTCTCTCTCTCTCTCTCTCTCTCTCTCTCTCTCCCCCCTCTTTCACACACACACACACACACACACACACACACACACACACACACACACACACACACACACACACACACACAACACACACCCTCAGGTGTAATAAAAGAAAAGCACCAACAGTAAGCAAAGAAACAAAACAAAACAAAACAAAATTCCCTCACCAGCATAAACACTTTGCAATAAAGCACAGACTCAACAACTCAGACTCCAAAAATGTCAACACTTTTGCAATAAAGCACAGACTAAGCAACCCAGGACTACAAAAAACGGCAACACTTCTGCAATAAAGCACAGACTAAACAACTCACACTCAAAAAACGTCAACACTTTTGCATAACGCACAGACTAAACAACCCAGGACTCAAAACTCAACACTTGCAAAAAGCACAACACTCCAAACTCACACTTTTGCAATAAAGCACAGACTCAACAACTCAGACTCCAAAACGTCAACTTGCAATAAAGCACAATCACTCAAACGTCAACACTTTGCAATAAAGCACAGACCACAACTCAGACTCAAAACGTACTTTGCAAAGCACAGAACTCCACATGTCAACACTTTTGCAATAAAGCACAGACTCAACAACTAGACTTCAGGAGTGTCAACTTATCACCGCGGTAAAAGCCACTTCTTCCAAAGACCACTTTGAAGCAAGTTTACGTCTATGCACCACAGAACAGTAGGCCTACAGAAGATGTTGTCTGCTTCATAGAAAAAAAAGAAGAACACAAATATAAATATTTTCTTGCTTCAATATTTAGGAATCTAGGCAGAACAAGTTTACAACAATGAAGCAAACTACGATTAGACTGGAAAGGGATTTAAAAAAACAACAACAAAAAAACAATGAGGAAGTCTCACTCTGATTCACGCATGTTTTTCAGGAACATCCGGGGATTGAAAACACGTCCTTCATCCTCAGGATCCATGTCACTGTTTACCATCACACTGAGATTAGTCCGCCACCAAGAAATAGTGCCCCATCCATAACACTTTCATTCACTAAACCTCAAGAATGTCTTTAGTTTTTAAGAAGAAAAAAAGGATTTTTTGGGTCTACTACATATATTTCTATTCTAAAAAATCAGTTTTGTGCAAATTAGTCCGCTTCCGTGAAATATTGTCCCTTGGTAGATAATACTTCAATTCCTTCAAGTTTACAGATATAATTCATGTCACTCGATTCTACAGAAAAAAAAGGGGGGGGGAGGGAGGGAGGGGTGATAGTCTAGTGGTTAGAGCGTTGAGCTCGTGATGTGACGGCCCAGGTTCAAGCACCACTGAGACACCTGTTTGAGGTGAAACCAGAACACACAAGGTTTCGGGGTTCCTTGTTAAAAATATGACTTCCCACCATTTCAATCTATTTTTTATGGCTCTTTCGTGCAAGGTCAAACGAGACAGAATTCAGATCTTTCCCTCAGATAAAACATAAAAGCGATGATTTCTTTTTTCGTTCCTCGAATAGAGCCCTACAGTTCACCAATCGGTGAGATTAATTTTGCGTATGCGACCGTTTTTGCCCACCATTAATTAAGGTAGCCGCATTCCGACGTCAGGGATCGATCCTAAGTCTGACACTACCAGACCTGTTATGTCGCAATTACACCACCACCACCACCACCACACACAACAACCAACCACCATCAACACAACAACAACCCCATCAACAACAACAACAACCATCAACAACACAACAACACCATCAACATCACCACCACCACCACCACCACACCACCAACCAACCACCACACCACCACCAACCACCACCACCACCACCAAACCCAACAACACAACAACACAACAACAACAACAACCACTCACAGCTCCAGCGGCTCCTCGGGGTCGGCCACGAAGGAGGTTTCCTGGATCTTGTCGGCCAGTTCCCGGGCCTCCTGCTCCAGTTTCTGCCGGGCCCTCACTGCCGCCTCCTCCCTTCTCTGAAACTCTTTTTGTCTGCAAACACACACATACAGACACACAGACACAGACACAGACACAACACAACACAGACACACACCACACACACACACACACACACAACAATGATGAAAAAAACCCACAAATTTATTGCTTACTCAATGTACCATCTGGAAATAAAATTTTGACATTGACTTTGACACACGCACCACACCCAATAACACACGCCCCCCCCCCCCCCCCCCCCCGCCACACACACACAAAATTAAGGGGGGAGGGGGGGGAAGGAAATTTATTCTTTACTCAATGTACCATCTGGAAATAAAATTTTGACTTTGACTTTGACACACGCACCACACCCACACACACCCCCACCACCCCACACACCACCACCACCACCACCACCCACACCACCACCACCACCCCCCCCCCCCCCCACCCCCTCCCCCCCTCACTTTCTCCACGCCTTGATGGTGAGGAGGATGGCGACGAAAGAGCCGAGGAAGATGAGGGAGGCCACCACAATGACGGCCACCTCCGCCTCCCCCATGGCCCGGCGGGTCTCCACCCGTACCCGGGTAGGGGGCGGCGTCACCGGGATCAGCTCCACGCTCTTCAGGCTGAACAGGGCCTGGATGGCCGCCACGTTGACTTTCACCCGCCTGCACACACACATGCACATGCACGCACGTGCACGCACGCACGCAGGCGCACACACGCGCGCGCGCACACACACACACACACACACACACACACACACACACACCACCACACACACACACACACAGATTTTTGTTGTTGTTGTGTTGTTGACTTTTTTGACTTCCTCCACTTATAGGTTTAACTTCTTGCTGTTATTTGTGGGAAACGGATGACAACATTTTTACAAAACTGCATATATAAGGGGACTGGATGTAAAAAAACAAAAAAAAACGCATGAGTGTTTATTATTTCCATTATCCTCGAAATAAAAAAAAAAATGAGGGTGGGGATGGAGGTGGGAGGGGGGTTTGTGGAGGTTCACACTGAATTTTTTTTTTTGGAAGTGTGTCTTATGTAAGTTGAAGGGGGGGGGGGGGGGGGTTAGCCCCTAGTCGTAAATTGTATACTGAGCATATTATACCATACCACCGGCCACCTGCCTTTGGGCATGCAGGGGTGGGGGGTGGACGGGCTTGCACTGAAAATTTCCAGGAAGTGTTCTTATGTAGGTTGAACATCGGGGCAGCCCTTGTCATAAACTGTATACTGGGTGTAGTATCCCACCGGCCACCTGCCTTTGGAACACACTGGACTGTGATATCAAAGGTCGTGGGCTATCCTACCGTTTGCTGTGGACCGAAAGTTATGACCCGTTAAGCAGCTTGTCAGTTGCCTTTGATGGGTGAGGACCGTC
>CM060316.1:57812541-57815041 GCA_030674155.1 Stramonita haemastoma
TCCCCCCCTCTCCCCCCGATCACAACAGACAGACAAGACAAAACCAAACCTTACTGACCGTAAGAGGACTGGTTCAGGAGGGTGAAAGTGACCTGCCAACCCATCCCCCCACCACGCACGCTCCCCCCTGCCCCCCCCCCCCCACCCCCTCCCCCCCCCCCGCCCACCTCCCCCCCCCCCCCTATCACAACAGACAGACAAGACAAAACCAAATCCTACTGACCGTAAGAGGACGGTTGAGGAGGGTAAAAGTGACCTGCCACCCCCCCCCCCCAGCCCCACCACGCACGCTCCCCCCTGCCCCCCCCCCCCCACACACCCCCCCCCCCCCCCCCCCCCCCCCCATCACAACAGACAGACAAGACAAAACCAAACCCTATGACCGTAAGAGGACTGGTTGAGGAGGGTGAAAGTGACCTACCACCCATTCCCCACCACCACCACCTACCCCCCTCCCCCCCCCCCCCCCCCCTTCCCCATCACAACAGACAGACAGACAAGACAAAACCAAACCCTACTGACCGTAAGAGGACTGGTTGAGGAGGCTGAAAGTGACCTGCCAACCCATTCCCCACCTCGGTTAGAGCTCCGAAGTTTACCAACGGTCACTCACGCTCCCCCCCCCCCCCTGCCCCCCCCCCCCCCCGCCCCCGCCCCCCCCCCTCCTCCCAATCACAACAGACAGACAGACAGACAAGACAAAAACCAAACCTTACTGACCGTAAGAGGACTGGTTGAGGAGGGTGAAGGTGACCTGGTCCGTTACTGCCGGTGTCGCGGTCAGTGACCTGGAAGGTGAGGAGAGGACACGTTCTTCAGGTTCTCCGGTACACTCACGGCGTACCCCGACCCTCCTGAAAACTCCGGGGTTTGTCGTTCACGTCCTCTACCCGTACCAACACCTGGAAGTAGGAAATGAAATAATAATGAGAGTGAATGGAGAGGATGGTTGTGGTGGTGGTGGTGGTGGTGGTGTGTGTGTGTGTGGGTGGGGGTGGGGGGTGGGGGTGGGGGGTGAGAATGTGTGTGTGTGTGTGTGTAGGGGGGGGGGGTGAGAATGTGTGTGTGTGTGTGTGTGTGTGTGTGTGTGTGTGTGTGTGTGTGTGTGTGTGTGTGTGTGTGTGTGTGTGCGTGTCTGTCTGTCGTGTCTGTCTGTGTCTGTCGTGTCTGTGTGTCTGTGTTTGATTTTGCGTCTGTTACTTAAGCTGTGTGTGTGTGTGTGTGTGTGTGTGTGTGTGTGTGTGTGTGTGTGTGTGTGTGTGTGTGTTGTGTGTGTGCGTGCGTGTATGTCGTGCTGTGTTGTGTGTGTTTTGTCGGTGTTGTCGTACTGTGCGTGCGTGTGTGTGTGCGTGCGTGCGTGCACGCGCGTGTGTGTGTTGCTGACACTCACCACGGTGGTGGCAGTTTGTGAGGGCTGTGAAGACACCCAGGCCAGGACCAGGAAGGTGTGCTGGTCCGCTCTCTCCCTGTCCAGCTGTCCCGTGGTGGAAATGTTGCCCTGCACCACACACCACAACTTGACAAACTCTGCTCAACTTTCTTCTACTGTTTTACGTGGGTTGGGTTTTTTTGGGGTCGTAAAGTGGACAAGCTCGACGGAGATAGCTCCTGGATAGATGGGTTGATGAAAAATAAAAGCAAATCAATGCTTTCTTAGTGAACCATCTGGAAATAAATATTTGACTTTGACTTAAAAATAAAAACTTGTTCACCACCACCTACCTACCAGGCAAATCAGTAGGGTTTTATTGTGTTTATTTTTGTTGTGTTTTTTTTTCTCCATTCCTCGGCTAGAGCTCCGAAGTTTACCAATGGTAACATTTTGTGTATGCGACAGGTTTGTTTGGGTTTTTTGGCCCACTACTATTATGGTAGCCGCGTTCCGACTTCGGGGATGGTTTTTACACACGACACCAGTGTGGATGATGCTCTGTGGGTGTTTGTTTGTTGGTTGAAATTATATTATAGTCCCAGCAGAATTATCCGACTTGGGGACTGTGGCTTAAATGGTACGGGTATGTCACAAGATCGAATGGACTTCCAAAAATAATACTGCAAGGCACTGTCCAGGGAGGAAGAAAAAGAGGCAGACCAAGGAAGAGATGGGAGGATAACATCAGCAAATGGACAGGTCTAGAACTCAACAAAACCCTGAGAAAAGGCAGAACAGAGAGAGGAATGGAGGGAACTGGTTGTCAAGTCTTCAGGGCGCCCCCACGGTCGCCAGACTAAGGGATAGATGGATAGGATTGTGGCAGCAAGTCATCCCACTGCAGCGCCTGGAGCCATCCCAAAATTAGTACAATTCTATGAAACAGTTGCAACTGTGCCGGGCCCGAGCAAGCATAAGGGTGCTGCACGAGCCTGACCTCAAATAGACTCCGTGTGTTTGCACACGGGACCTGGGTTTATAGTCTCATTGGTGGGAGTGGAGTCGGCACTGATGTCAACTCCTCAGGGAGAAATCCCATAGGATGGGATCCTCAGTGGTGACTGGAGC
>CM060316.1:57827541-57830041 GCA_030674155.1 Stramonita haemastoma
GAACTGGAGTGTGAGGAGAAAGGAGAACAGAACCAGAACTGGAGGGTGAGGAGAAAGGAGAGAACAGAACCAGAACTGGAGTGTGAGGAGAAAGGAGAACAGAACCAGAACTGGAGGGTGAGGAGAAAGAGAACAGAACCAGAACTGGAGGGTGAGGAGAAAGAAGAACAGAACCAGAACTGGAGTGTGAGGAGAAAGGAGGAGAACAGAACCAGAACTGGAGTGTGAGGAGAAGAGCAGAACAGAACCAGAACTGGAGTGTGAGGAGAAAGGAGGAGAACAAGAACCAGAACTGGAGGTGAGGAGAAAGGAGCAGAACAGAACCAGAACTGGAGGTGAGGAGTAAGGAGCAGAACAGAACCAGAACTGGAGTGTGAGGAGAAAGGAGGAGAACAGAACCAGAACTGGAGGTGAGGAGAAAGGAGGAGAACAGAACCAGAACTGGAGTGTGAGGAGAAAGGAGGAGAACAGAACCAGAACTGGAGGGTGAGGAGAAAGGAGTAGAACAGAACCAGAACTGGAGTGTGAGGAGAAAGGAGGAGAACAGAACCAAAACTGGAGTGTGAGGAGAAAGGAGGAGAACAGAACCAGAACTGATGTGTGAGGAGAAAGGAGGAGAACAGAACCAAAACTGGAGACTGAGAGGAGAAATGAGGAGAACAGAATTGAACCAAAACTCACGGTGGCGTTATCCTCGGTGGACACAACAAAGGCATTGTCCAGGTCTCCATCCACGATGCTGAAGGTCAGAAGGGCGTTGGTGCCCAAGTCACCGTCCACAGCCGTCAGATTGCGGGAAAACGGCAAGCCTGCTGCTCCTGGTAGTTGTCAGGACGCAACATGTCAATAATGATAATAATGATAATGATAATGATAATAATGATGATAATAATAATAATATGATAATAATAATAATGATAATGATAATAATAATAATAATAATAATACATGGAATTTATATAGCGCTGTAGCTTGCAATAACAAATCAAAGCGCTCAACAGTATCCCATTCAGGTCAAGCCAAGTCAAGTCGGTTCAAGTCAAAACCAAAACCAGTTCAAAGCAGGGTCATGTTAAGTCAAGTCAGGTCGAGTTGCGACAGGTCAAGTGAAGACAGGTCAAGTGAAGATAGGTCAAGTGAAGACAGGTCAAATAAAGACAGGTTAAGTGAAGACAGGTCAAGTGAAGACAGGTCAAGCCAAAATAGGACAAGCCAAGTCAAGTCAAGATATGTTAAGAGAAAAAAAAGTCGTCAAATCGTCGCGTCAGGCTCAGTCACATCAAGTCAAGTCAAATCAAGTCAAGTCAAGCCAAATCAAGTCAAGTCAAATCAAGTCAAGTCAAGTCAAGCCAAGTCAAGTAAAGTCAAGCCAAATTAAGTCAAGACAGGTCCAGTCAATACGAGACAAGATTAGACAAGACAGGACAAGAGAAGACAAGATAAATGAAGTTAAGTCATCATGTCAGAGCGAAATACGTGTCCTATGAAGAGTAGCTGCAGAGTGTAACGTTGGACAAGCAGCCACTGATGGTAATGACCATGAAATAAGAACACACAAGAACGAGTCATTGGCTGAAGTTCCTCGTTACTTTCCACCAAAGACCCTCAAACCAAAATCAAAATGTCATCACATACACATGCCCCCACACATGCACGTACGTGCGTTGGCACACACACACACACACACACACACACACACACACACACACGTGCATACGTGCATACGTGCATACATATACATACATACATACATACATACATACATACATACATACATACATACATACATACAATGATACATACATACATACATACATACATACATACATACATACATACATACATACATACGTACGTACGTACGTACGTACGTACGTACGTACGTACGTACGTACGTACGTACGTACGTACATACGTACATACATACATACATACACACATACATACACACACACACACACATACAATACATACACGCGCGCGCGGGGACTGGATGTAAAAAAAAGAAGACGAGTGCTTATCCATTCTCCTCAAAATATCTCCCCATCCCCCCACCCACCACCACCACCACTACACGTGCGCACAAACACACGAACACATACACCCGCACGCACAGACACATAGACACACACACTCACACAGACACAGACACAGACACAGACACACACTCACCCTCTGTGATGTTAAAGACGTAGGTAGATTGTTCAAACTGAGGCGGCTCATTTGCGTCTAAAACATGGATGTAAACTTGGGCCGTACCCTATTAAAAAAAAAAAAAAACATTAAAAAAAATGACAAAAGAAATGTAAATTTGTTGAAATATTATGAGAGTTTTATAGAAATTACACAAGCAAGTGTGTGCGTGCGTGCGTACGCTCTCTCTCTCTCTCTCTCTCTCTCTCTCTCTCTCTCTCTCTCTCTCTCTCTCTCTCTCTCTCTCTCTGGGGGACGGATAGCCTAGTGGTCAGAACATTGCGCTGGCAATTTGACGACCCGGGTT
>CM060316.1:57835041-57845041 GCA_030674155.1 Stramonita haemastoma
GACACTCCGACCCGGACTTTTCGCTTTCTAGGCAGGCGCGTTACCTCTAGACTACCGATCCACCTATGTGGGCCTACATACGTACTACCATCGACATGATATGAATTTACATCAGCTAGAGGCTATTTCTGTTGACCCAAACAGCGAGCAGATCACATCTTGTTTCGTTAAGCTTTTAGAGAACACAACATATAGGTCTACATACGTATGTACAATCTATATGATATGAATTTACATCAGTAAGGGGCTATTTCTAAGAACCCTGTCAAAACTATTTCCAGAAACGAGTAGGCCAATGTGTGCCGGTGGGAACGGATGACAAAATTTACAAAACTGAATACACAGGAGGACTGGATGTAAATAGCACATGAGTGCACTATTCTTGACATAAAAAATAAAATAGATATGAATACAATAAATAAAAATAAACCACACCACATCACTCACAAACCTCACCACGACAACATCACATTAACACTAACACACTACACACCAAAACCAACTTGACACCACACTACACCACACCGCAACAACACCACACCGCAACAACACCACAACGCAACAACACCACACCAAAAACAACATCAACACTAACACACCACACCGTACCCCAACCACACTATACTACACCACGCCACGCCACACCACACCACACCAAAACAACACCACACAACCACCAACACACCAACACCACACCAACACCAACACACAACACCAACACCTCACCACACCACACACCAACACCACACCACACCAACACCACACCAAAACAACACCACACCAAAACAACACACACCAACACAACACCACACTAACACCAACACAACCACACAACACACAACACACCACCACCACATCACACAAACACTACACCCAACACCACACCACATCACACCAACATCCCCCACCCCCACCCCACCAACACCACACCAACACCATTCCTGATTCATACCGTCAGCGTAAACTGAAAGCCGCTGTCAGCGGTCATGTTTTCGCGGTCTATGGGCGAGTGAAGGGTCACCTCGCCTGTGGAACTGTTCACGCTAAAGGCTCCCCGGGAACTGTCTTCCTCCGCTACCACACTGTAACTCAGCTGTGGAGAAAACATAGGGGGTGGGAATCAGTGTAAATTGATAACATGTGCTTTCCTTTTATGTTGCGGTTTCGTACTATATACGTTGCGCTCTCTCTCTCTCTCCTCTCTCTCTCCTCTCTCTCTCTCTCTCTCTCTCTCTCTCCTCTCTCTCGCTCGCTCGCTCTCTCTCTCTCTCTCTCTCTCTCTCTCTCTCTCTCTCTCTCTCTCTCTCTCTCTCTCTCTCTCTCTCTCTCATTTTTCTTTTCTTTCTAGGTTTTCCTTTTGATGTATGTATATGCGTGTGCCTGTTTGTGTGTGTGTGCGTGTCTATGTGTGTGTGTGTGCGTGTGTGTGTGCGTGTGTGCGCGCGCGCGCGCATGTGTGTGTATTGCTTTCCATGCATTTCTATGTCATTACGTATATTTTTCCTTTTATTGCTGCTGTTGGACTGTAGTTTATTTATTTTGTTTTCTTTTCTTTCTTTTGAGGGCTGGATGTAAACAAGCTTGTAATGCTTAATCTATTACCCTCTGAAAAATAAAATTTGTTCAAATTTGTTCTCTCTCTTTCTTTCTCTTAGTATAATTATAATTGATACTAATTGATAATGATATAATTGATACTTGCACTTGTTTTTCCTTCACTACTTTTTTCTCAATAGTATTGTTGTTGTAGTTTAATTTAAAGTCTATTCACACTTGGTGATATTAGCACATAGAATCTTCTTCTCAATAGTATAATTATGTGTGCGTACACACACACACACACACACACACACACACACACACACACACACACACACACACTCTTTTTTTCTCTCTATATCACACACACACACACACACACACACACACACACACACACACACACACTCTTTTTTTTCTCTATATTTCACACACACACACACACACACACACACACACACATACACACACACACACACACACACACACACACACAATACACACACATACACACACACTCTCTCTCTCTCTCTCCCTTTTCTCTGTATCACACACACACACACACACACACACACACACACAACACACACACACTTTTTGCTCTCTCTATCACACACACACACACACACACACACACACACACACACACACACACGCACACTCATCCCCCCACTCACCCCCCCCCCCCCCGCCACCCCACCCCCACACACACCACCCCCACACACCACCCCTCCACCTCTTCACCCCCTTACCACAGAATCCAGATCTCTGTCCTCTGCCACGACTGTCAAAGGCAGCAGGGTGGGAATGGTGAGGACGGGGTCACCCACCCGCGCGGCTTCGTTGATCTGGCCATCATAGCGCCGCAGCTGGAAGCTGGGTGGGGTGTCCTGGGCGTCGTCGATCACCACCGTCACCTGCACAGCAGCAGTAACGTCCATCCTTAGGGGATCGGGGGTCTAGAGGTGTGTGTGCGCGCGTGCGCGCGTGCGTGCGTGCGTGCGTGCGTGCGTGCGTGCGTGCGTGCGTGCGTGCGTGCGTGTGTGTGTGTGTGTGTGTGTGTGTGTGTGAGAGAGAGAGAGAGAGCCAGAGGAAAAGAAGACAGGCAAAGTGTCATGTACTGAAAGGAGCGGACACAGACCGTGAGGCCTGGCGATCCTTCAGGACAAGGGGTGACAGAGAGAGCTCCCACTGTCGTCGTCCACGGCGATAAAAACAAACGACAGGTGAGCAGTGAAACTTACCTGTGCAGATTCTGATCCGAGAGGTGGAAAACGTGCCAGCACATCCAGGGTGTAGCGAGGTGTCGATTCCCTGTCTAAGGTCCCGTTCACCCTTATGATACCCTGAAACAAAAAAGCAACAACAATACAACAACAACAAACATGGTGACTGCTCGGGAATTGTGCTGCCTCGCCACATCTAGCTAAGATGTGCAAAATGGAGCTCACTTTTTATATCATCTTCATGCTGTTTATAGCCCTGGGGGCCGGATAGCTCTCTGGTCAGAGCACTTGCTTTCCCCCCAGCCAAGGTTAAGCAGCACAGAGCGTGTTTACCAATTGTATGGGTGACCTTTTGTGCGCGCGCCTTGGTTTCAGTACAGTCCCCCAGTTGTGAATGGGTACCTGCCTCCTTTAGGATCAGGGAAGGTGAAGCAGCGAGGGAGAGGAGATGGGCGCCACTCTCAATATGCTGGCCCCTAGAGAAGCTGAGGTCTCTGATGCCTCGCTCTCTACGACCACATACGTTATGGACACTTTTACCTTTACCTTTAGAGCTCTACCAACCACGGAAGCCATATGCGGGCTGTCTGTCACCTCAATCAGTTTCATGGGCTCCAGTAACATTCACCCCAAGTTCAAAACTAACACCTCCTAATTCATCTTCATACATCCAACACGGTAAACTTGAAAAAAAGAAAAAAAATTACTGGAGCTCAACATTTGCACCATTTAGAACAATGACACACGTTTGCACCGGTTCCACTTGCGCCATTTAAACGATTATGCCCTTTCAGCAGCAGTAATGTACACCCACGCATTTTTTCCCCCTGGAGATAAGATCAGTGCAGACTCCATTCTCTCAAAAACGCCTTCGGATGAGACTATAAACCGAGGCCTCGCGTGCGAACAGAAGTGGAACCTCTCTCCCACTTTTCTTAAGAGTAGGCCATTGTGTACCGGTGGTAACAGATGACAACATATACAGAAGTGCATGCACACGGGGACTGGATGTAAAAAAAGTACATAAGTGCTTATACCATTACCCTCGATATAAAAGAATAAATAAATTAATTAATCAATTAATTAGTTAATTGATTAATTAATAGATATATAGAATAAAGACACATGGACTACAGACTAACCCACTCTGTACTCATTGACATTCATTCATTGACATTACGGGGGGAACGGATAGCCTAGTGGTCAGAACATTGCGCTGGCAATTTGAAGACCCGGGTTCGAGTCCGGTCGAGGAGATTTTTCTCCTGGAGTTAACATCAGTGCTGACTCCCCTCTCCCCAAAAGCCCTTCGGATGAGACTTTAAACCGAGGCCCTGTGTGCAAACGCATGCAGAACATCTTGCGCACACGTAAAATCCTGTTCCGCTTTTCGTAAGAGTAGGCCATCGTGTGCCGGTGGGAACAGATGACATTTAAAAAACTGCATACACACAGGGACTGGATGTAAAAAAGCACAAGAGTGCTTATCCCATTATTCTCGATATAAAAGAATAAATCAAAAATCAAATCAAATCAATCAAAATCAAACTATCACTACAACAGAACACATGAACAATCACTACTTTCACAACTCTATCCATATCCCTCTCTGAAAGACCCCAACCAAGCTGCCCTACCTACCGTCTCTGGATCGATGACGAAAGGAAGCAGGGAGCCATCTTTGAAGGCGTAAGTGACGTTGGTGTCATCTTGTGTCGTGTTCAGGTCTGCCACCACGTGACCGTTAGCCTCGCTTTCGTTCACGTGCACGGTGAGGAAAGGAGGACAGAAAGCGATGACGTCATCAGAGGAGACAATCACCGTTAGTGTCGTGGTAGCGCAGACCGATTCGTTGAGGGCAGAGCAGGCTTGCAGTCCTAGCACGTATGTGGCGGGATCGAGTTGTGCTGCTAGCGAACAGATGATAGTGATACTGGGTGAATGGCAGTAGTTTCTTCAGCATAGTGCCACCTGTAGTGTGTGACTCTTCCACGGGGTGTTAGGGAAGGGACAAGTCAATGACCCTTACCATGTCCATGATGACCACAACAACAGGATGTGTGATGTGTATAGGATGTGCTTATGGGTGTATACGGGATAGCTCAGCGGTCAGAGCACTCGCTTTCTCGCAAGCTAAGGTTAAGCAGCATCGAGCGGGGTTACCAATCAGATGGGTGACGGTTTGCGCGCCTTGGCATCAGTACAGTCCCCCAGTTCACCCAGCTGTGAAAGGGTACCTGCCCTCTTTAGGGACAGGGAAGGTAAATCAGCGAGGGAGAGGAGATGGGCGCCACCCTCAATATGCTGGCCCCTAGAGAAGCTGAGGTCTCTGATGCCTCACTCCCCAATGACCACATAGGCTATTGGTACATCTTGGTTAAGGCTGTTTGACTTCAACCCCGTAGGTCCATGAAGTCGTGGGTTCGTACCTCTGTGGCATTTGGTTAATCAAGAATGGGGATTTTTATGATCTCCCAGGTCAGCTTGAGGTGCAGGTCTGCTAGTGCCTCAATTCCTTTCGTAATTGTACACATACAGAAAATCAGATATGCTCGTACAAGATCCCGTAATTCAGATTAGGGTTCGAAGGGTTACGGAAACACAAACATACCTGGCATACATCCCCGAAGTCGGAATGTAGCTACCTTCATGTTGGGGGTGATACTGTCACATATACAAAATCTCACCATTGGTGAACCTCGGAGCTCTAACGAAAGAACGAGCTCTGTGTGTGTGTGTGTGTGTGTGTGTGTGTGTGTGTGTGTGTGTGTGTGTGTGTGTGTGTGTGTTTGAAGTCAAGTCAAATTTTGATTTCCAGATGGTACATTGAAAATCACATGTGTGCGTGCGCGCGCGTGTGTGTGTGTATGATAGGAGATGAGTTTCACTTCATAATGGAATGTCCAAAGTTTTCTGTGCTTCGGAAGAATGTCCTACCTCATGAATATTTGTATCCAAGATCCATGTTCACATTTTGTAATTTGTTCTCTTCTGATAAAAATATGTTATTAAAACTTAGCAAATTCATACTTAAGAGTAAAGTTGCATGATATTAATGAAAAGGTTGACTATATTTTTATTTCTGTGAAAAATTCTGTGTATGAACGTATTCTATTAATGCAAATTATATATGTTACAGTTGATTTTGTTTGAAATCCTCCATGCCCCAGGAGGGGTCAAAGGCGAATTAAATCTTGAATCTTGTGTGTATGAACGTATTCTATTAATGCATATTATATATGTTACAGTTGATTTTGCTTTCTGAAATCCTCCATGCCCCAAGAGGGGTCAAAGGCGAATTAAATCTTGAATCTTGAATCTTGTGTGTGTGTGTGTGTGTGTGTGTGTGTGTGTGTGTGTGTGTGTGTGTGTGTGTGTGTGGTGTGTGTGTGTGTGTGTGTGTGTGTGTGTGTGTGTGTGTGTGTGTGCGCGTGCGTGTGTGAACGATTTTCCAATAACAATAATGATAGAGCAAGAAATGTAATGATTAACAGGTGATGGGGTTGATAGTTCTAGGTGGGGTGGTGGTGGTGGTAGTCATGCCGCTTAAGGCAGAAGGGGGTGGGTGGTGGTGAAGTTGATGATGGTAGAGATAACGATGGTGATGGTGATGATGATGGCGGGTAATGGTGATAGTAACGGTGATGCTAGCAAAAACTGAGGTAGTGGTGGTGATGTTGACTTAATCCCATTTATCTTATGAATGATTCGGAATGCCAGGCACGAACTATATAATTATGTGTGGGTCCTTCACTCATCTCTCTCTCTCTCTCTCTCTCTCTCTCTCTCTCTCTCTCTCTCTCTCTCTCTCTTTTCTCCCCCTCCCATTGTGCTTATTCTTTTCCCTCAATAAAAATTTCATTCATTAAATTTCCCCCCTCCCTCCTCTGTCCCTCCCTCCCTCTCTTTCTAGCTCCACATCCTCACTCCCCCACCCCCCCACCACCACCACCACACCCTTATCCACCCACCATCCCTCCCCCCCTCCCCCGACTCCTCGACCGACACTGCACTATCACTAATCGATAAATAAATCCTTCGGATGAGACTGTAAACCGAGGCCCCGTGTGCGAACGCACGCAGAACATCTTCGCACACGTTAAATCCTGTTCCGCTTTTCGTAAGAGTAGGCCATTGTGTGCCGGTGGGAACAGATGACAAGATCTACAAAACGGCATACACACGGGGACTGGGATGTAAAAAAAAAAAGAACATGAGTGCTTATTCCATTATCCTCAATATAAAAGAAATTTTAAAAAATAAATAAATCGATCTTACTTTTCCTCCGAAGCAGCCCAGTCTGGTTCTGCAGCTCGAAGAGGTCGGTGTGGTTGAGCAAGGTGTACACGACACCGGCGGGGTGTCTGCTGGCGGCGCTCACGATGTCCTGGGGCCGTGCGTTCAGCTGCATGTCGCACTTGCGGCTGGCAGACAGGTGCACCGTCGGCAGGGCCTCGGGCCACTGCGGGGCTTCCACCACGTCCGAGATTCGAACCTGAACTGTGGCGGTGTCGTTTTTCGGCTCGTAGGAGTGGTCCGTGGCGGTGACGACGAAGCTGTGGGAGAGGAGAGAGAGAGTGTTGGGGAGGGAGGTCGTGAGGGTGGAGGTGTGGTTTCTGTCTTCTTCTTTTTCTTTTTCGTCAGTATGGTGTTAGTCAGTAGTAAGGTGGTTTATATGCACGCACGCACGCACCACACACTCACGCCATGCAGCATGCACGCCAGCACGCACGCACGCGACACACACACACACACGACGCGCGCATCACACACGTACGCACGCGCGCATACACGTACCACGCACGCACGCAACACACACACACAACACACACACACACACCACAATATAGGTGGATCGGTAGTCTAGAGTTTATCTCTAATATAATATAACGCACCTGCCTAGAAAGATCGGTTGGTCTAGAGGTAACACACCTACCTAGAAAGCGAACAGTCCGGGTTTCAAGTGTGTGGTGGTTCGATCCCCGTTTGTGCTCGAAACTTTTTCGCCGTCCACTAAGCCGTGAGTGGTGATCTGCGTGCAAGTCTTTGGGATGAGACGATAAATTGATGTCCCGTGTACAATAATCATTTAGTGCACATAAAGGAACCCACAGCAACAAGAGATTTGCCCTTGGCAAAATTATGCAGAAAAAAGGCCACTCTGATAGGAAACCAAATACAAATGCAGACAGGAAAAGTATATATAAAAAAAATAATAACGGGTGGTGCTGCTCTTATGGCGACGCACTCTCCACGGGGGGAACAGCCCGAATTTCACGTAGATATACAATACAATAAAATACAACACGATATACATACACATGCGTGGACACACACACACACACACACACACACACACACACACACACTCACACACACACACACGCATGCATGCCCGCACGCACGCACGCATACACCACGCACGCACGGACACACACACACATGCAAGTGACGTACTATAAGCCCTCTTTTTGGACTACTTCATCAAAACCTCCCTACCGCCATCTTACACCACAATGCTAACCAAGGTAAAAAAAACACACAAAAAACACCGCAAGGCAAGGCACCAACGACACGACACTACCTGTAGCTATCCTTCTGCTCAAAATCCACCCTGGTCCGCAGCGACAACTGCCCGGAGGTGGGGTCCAGGAGAAACGGGTCCTGCCGGTCCCCGCTGCTGCTGAGGGTGTAGGTGACCCGCCCCGAGGATCCGGAGTCCGGGTCCAGAGCTCTCACGGCGCCCAGGACGAAGCCCGCGGGCTCCTCCTCGCTGACGTTGAAAGTGTACAACAGCACCCTGGAGTTGGAGGAATCCACAAACACCGGGGCAGAGTTGCTGTCCGTGATGACCACGTTCAGAGTCGTGGAGTTCAACCTCGGGGGTGCTGAATTGTCCGAGACTGTGATGACCATGTCGTACTCTTTTTGCAGCCGGCGGTCAAACGGTGCGGCGACGGTGATTTCTCCCGTGGACGCGTCGATGTCAAATTTTCCGGCAGCGGAAGGGCCGAGGAAGAACAGGAAGCTCCCTCCTTGGGTGACGTCGCGGTCATGCGCAGTGACGTTAAGTACCGATGTTCCGACGGTGGCGTTTTCCGGTATATGGACGGGGTTGGACGGTAAGGTTATCTGCACAGAGAATTGAACAGTCTGTTTTTAAACAAAGTCAATGATATTCGTTGTAATGCATAAGTAACAGCTGCCTCAGATTTAAGAAATCGTTCACAACATGAAAAAGTAAGCAGTTTTTGAATATGATAGCCCAAAAGAAATAACCCTACAGACCAAGCTGTACAACCCACAAGAGGAACTGGAAAGGACATGCCATTATTTTTCCCAGACACATCTGACGATGTATAGCGAAGAAGAAGAATATGATAGCGTTAAAGAAAGTTTATATTCTTCTTGTGATTTAACTCTATTCCCATTTCAGTAGTTAAAGTGTGCTGGATGGCTGTGATCTTTTTGGCTTAAAACCATGTCAATATAATCAGCATTTGATTTAAACGTGGCGCTTATATATATAGCTAAACTAGATTATAATAATAATTTGTTATTTTGAGATAATGAATCATTCTTGAATCTTGAGTCGTGAGCCCCAACTAGCCCTAGTTAGCGCATGTCATACACAGTAAATAAACGTACACATAAGACACAAACATGAGAAGCCAGATATTTCCATGGAACATGGCAAACACTCCAAAAACATGAAAGTGATTTTTTTGGAAGATAGGGCCCTTCTTCTTATGATTGTTTTTTACTTTTTTCAAACTATGTCTGAAACGCGGGCGAAAAAAGGCAAGCCCACCGAAGTTGGTGATGAAAACAAACTTGAAAAAGGGTTATTGCAATGGCAAGAGAAATCTACAGAAAAAATCATATATATCACCTCATTGGGTAACTGCTCATGAATGATGAATGATGGACAGTGTGTTAGACACTACTCGCTGTGCAAAGCCTAAAACTCCATCACAACCACTCAACGAGCGAACAAGTGCCCAAAGCCGCCAGATGACCACTTTCCTTGAAACTATTTCCTGGTTTGACCAAGTCAAAGTCTGTCAGATATTGTAGCCTTTACTCTGCAGGCACAAGGCGTGTTTGACGAAGAGGAAGAAATGATATACAGATAACCCTAATGGAGTCTCTATCAAGGATCACTGACACGTAGGGCTGTCAGAATCTTGGTGCCTTCCTTTACTGTACCCCAACAAAAGTCAACACATGCATAT
>CM060316.1:57850041-57860041 GCA_030674155.1 Stramonita haemastoma
ACATTCAGTCCACGTGTGCATGCAGTTTTGTATACTTTGTTATCGGTGCCCTCTGTGTGTGTGTGTGGGGGGGGGGGGGGGATGGGTGGGTGGAGGGGGGGAGGGGGAGGTGTCAGACTCATGGTCACAGTGACATGGACAGTACAGATAGACACAAAGACAGACAGACAGAGACACACCACATACCTACCCCTCTACCCCACCTCCACACGAACCTCCCGCCTTTCCACACCTCCCCACCCCCACCACACACCATTTTCTCAACAAACAAAAACTAAACAAAAAAAGATATATCAAGAAATCCACAACAACAAAACACCCACAAACCCAACACATCCATTACTTCAATAGCAGCCGACTCACTGTCAAGACATCGTCACCCAGAGTAGCGTTCTCTTTCACGGAAATGACGTAGTCGGTCTGGGTCAAGGCCGGCGGGAACTCGTTGACTGGGGTCACGAGCACCGTGACGTCAACCGTGGACCGATGGGCCCCATCCGTGACTTCCACCTGCAGGATTCGATTCATCTGGGCCCCTTCCGAGTCCAGGTCCAGTGACCCGTTCACCAGGAGGCTGGGCGGGTCTCCCTCCAGAGTGAAGGCTGTGTAGTAGCAGTAGTGGTGAGAGGGTCAGAGGGGAAAGTAATGGAATCATTTTACAGATTGGGACGAGAGGTCTAAATAAGAGGGGGACGGGATGGCCTGGTGGTCAGAGTGGTGCGCTCGTGATCTGCTGACCTGGGTTTGAATCTCGTTCAAGAGGATTTTTCTTCTTAATTTAACATCAGTGCCGACTGGGTTGGGGGGGGGGAGGTGTGTGTGTGTGTGTGTGTGTGTGTGTGTGTGTGTGTGTGTGTGTGTGTGTGTGTGTGTGTGTGCGTGGTGTGTGTGGAGAGAGAGAAGAGAGAGAGAGAGAGAGAGAGAGAGAGAGAGAGAGAGAGAGAGAGAGAGAGAGAGAGAGAGAGAGGCATAAATAAATAAAATAAGTACATGACTGCCTATTCCATTCTCCTCGAAATGAAAGAAGTAATTTCTTTTTTAAATATACCTTTAAACAATTTTTTTTACTTCTTTTATTTCGAGGAGAATGGAATAAGTAGTCATGTTCTTATTTTACTTATTTATTCATTTTATTCATTCTTTTATATCGAGGATAATGGAATAGACACTCATGTGCTGTTTTCATACATCCAGTCCCTGTGGGTAAGCAGTTTTGTCAGTTTTATCATCCGTTCTCACTGGCACACAAAGGCCTTCTCTTTCTGAAAAGTGGATCAGTTTTAACGTGTGAGCAAGATGTTCTGCGTGGGTTTGCAAACGGGGCCTCGGTTTGTAGTCTCATCTGAAGGACTTTTGGGGGAGTGGTGTGGAGTGGTGTCGAGTCGGCACTGATGTTTGGTATATGGGTACCTATCATTATCCTTCTTTAATCGTTATAGAATGAGGAATAAGTGTGGTGGGTATGACTTCCAGAGAAGAATCGGGGCGTGGCTTTACGTTTGGTTGGGTCAGTATGTCGTATCGTTTCTTGTATAGCTAGCCCTCTCTCTCTCTCTCTCTCTCTCTCTCTCTCTCTCTCTCTCTCTCTCTCTCTCTCTCTCTCTCTCTCTCTGTGCATCACCACACACACACACACACACACACACACACACACACACACACACACACACACACACACACTTGTTTAATTTTTAAGGTTGTCGAAATCATGTGGTGTTAGTTAAATGATATTGATGAAATGTTTTGGGTTTTTTTTTCTCCTAGATAGATGGCTTGAGTAAAAAAAATTAAATCAATGCTTATTCAACGTACCAACTGGAAATAAAATTTTGACTTACACACACACACACACACACACACACACACAAAACACACACCACACACAACACACACACACACAGTCCAGGCTCACAACCGTCTCACCATTTTGGCCGCTGATGAGGCTGTAAGTCAAACGATCGTTATCTCGATCCGTGGCCCTGATGGAACCCACACGGTCACCCGTCTGCGCTGTCTCCGCCACGCTGAAGTTGTAGGAGGCTTGTGTGAATACCGGGGCATGCTGGTTCACAGCTAATATGGACACGGTCACTCGAGTGGACCGAGACCTGCAGTAAAGGGGAAAAAGTAGGAGTATAGTCTTTTTTTTTATTTGTGTGTGTGTTTTTGTTGTTGTTTTTGTTTTGTTTTTTGTTGTTTGTGTTGTTGTTGTTTTTTTTTGGGGGGGGTTCTTTAGTGCAGGGGCTTTCCAGTTTTAGTGATTTAATACGATGGGAAAAGATAAGGATGGATATCATGTCCACTTGTTCTCGCTACAAATATATATTATGCAACTGCAACGTCTGCAAGCAGATGGAAAGGCAGCTGTTCTACGATGGGGGATAACCTCAGCAAAAAGAAACACAAATTACCTCCCATCATGAATAGTGTCCGCGTAATGCGAGTCCTATTCCCTTAATGTAAAACAAGTTTTATGCCACATTATTCATCTGTAACACTGCAGTTTTATTTTAGAATGTTATATAACAAGTTTTACTCTTTTTTTTCTTTTTTAAAGTACTCTCCATGTGTGTGTGTGTGTGTGTGTGTGTGTGTGTGTGTGTGTGTGTGTGTGTGTGTGTGTGTGTGTGTGTGGTGTGTGTGTGTGTGTGTGTTGGTGCGTGAATGAGTGAGTAAGTACACATGTGTGTAGGAGAGTGGAGAGGAGAGAGAATGAAAATGAAGATTGACAGGTGTGGAGGCAGCGATCAATATAAGAAGCAATGGGTCTGAAAACGTCAAACTCTTTGGTCATTTTCTTGCATAGCGTTTCGATTCGGGGATTTCAGTTTTCTCAAGAACTTGTCCCAGCATACAAGACACCCCGCATATGCTATAACTCGTGAACCAAGAAACCTACGCATCTGACGCTTGACCTGGTGCATGGCCGAATGCAGTTGTAAAACCTCCAGTGCATGTTGATTATCCTCATATTCTCACCACCCACGAACATACAGGGTCTCCTTGGTCGTTTGTAATACAGTTATGAGTGCATACACTGGGGTAAAGAAAGGGCAGGTCTGAAGAGCCAACACCTTAACATGAAAGATTGTACAAACTCACATTTTAATCCACTAGTTAACAGCCTAGATTCGAACCCGTAACTTCAGGACAGGACATTGAGAAGCTACCGTTTTAACAACTTGGATATAACACTTGTGGAACCTTTCAGTGTGGCATGGTTGACAAGGCAGACAATTGAACAAACAAAACGTACTATGTATGTAAAGCCGCTAGCTCACACAAAAGCGCCGCGAGTTTTCATCAAAATCTAAAGAATGATGTGTCACATGCTAATCTCCAAGGTTACATTCCAGCTTTTGCTTCAGAGGTTCAAGTAGTGTCTTCTATAGACTATTACCCGGACTTTTTTTTTTCGTCGTAAAAGTATGAAAAAATTGCACTATGTAATCAGGTTTCGGATTGAAGATACAGAGCAATATCCGATTGTCAAAAGAAAGTTGGAAATGATCATCAAAATTAATGATTGCTTGTGTTTCCTACAGTATTGACACCATGCAAGCATAATTATAGCCACAGGGTGGGGGGGGGGGGGTATTTTATTTTATTTTAACTTGCTAATTTTTATTTACAAATAATAGAGGGCTGAGGAGGTAGGCCTACAGTGTCAGCTAGGGAAAAAAATCCAACTCATCGAACTTGTGCAAAATCAATAGATCTAGAGCTAGATCTAGTCTTTCACAATCAGTGCCTTTTTTATTTGGGAGGGGGAAGGGGGGTTATGATAGAGCTGTAAGCGTGTTTAAGTTTGTACAAGATAACAAACAAAAATAGCAACCTGGCAAATATATCTCGGGTATGCCTTGAAACTCACCGCTGATATTGCGAAGACGCATTGTCGGCTGCTTGGATATCAAGGAAGACAACTCCCACGTTTTGTTGTGTCAGATTTGCTGTAAGAGTAATGACGCCTGTCGACGGGTCCACAGAGAAAAGGTTGAGCACAGAGCCGTTGGATCGGTGTGTGGCCACAATGGAGAACACAACTTGGCCGTTTCTCCCACTGTCCTCATCGGTAGCATTCACCTACAGGGGAAAGGGGGGGGGGGGGGGGGGGGGGGGGGGGCTTGTATTATTATGTATATAAAAAAACAGTTTTGTCGAAATCTGGTCTGCTGTCTCTGTCTGCCGGTGTCTGTCTCTTACACACACACACACACACACACACACACACACACACACACACACACACACACACACACCTCTCTCTCTCTCTCTCTCTCTCTCTCTCTCTCTCTCTCTCTTCTCTCTCCCTCTCTCTCTCTGCAAAGATACGCCCATGGAAAAAAAGAGAAAACTCAACTCAACAATAAATCATCAAAGAAAGATATATATAGATAACTAAATAAATGAATAGGAACACACACGAATACAATGAATAGCTACACAGAGGAACAATAATTAAGCAAATGGATGAATTAATAGATGAATAACTAAATAGATAAACGAATGCATAAATAGATAACTAAATTAAAAAAGCAGATAAATAAATCAGATAAGAAAAAAGATCAACCCTAGAAGTCGGAATAACCCCTACATTATTGGTGCCCCTCCCCCTTAAAAACAAAACCCACAAAAAACAAACAACCAACCAACCAACCAACAAAACAAACAAAACCAGTCACATAAACAAAATTTCAACATCGTTGAATTAAACCTCGGAGCTCTAGCTGAACAACGAAAAACAAAAAAACAAAAAAACCAAACCCCAAACCAGCCACCCCCCTGTATAATCATACTAGCCTACCTGCCCAATAGCGGTGCCAGCCAGATGGGTTTCGTTGAGGTAGAAGTGGTAGGGAGTTCCCTGAAAGACGGGGCTGTTGTCGTTAGCGTCTAGTACCGTAATGAAGACTTCGCTCATGTTGCTCTGCCTCCTCTCCGCTGTCTGGTCCTCTTGGGCGTACACCTGTCACGATCAAACTGCTTTCAACTAACCAGTTGGTGGTGGTGGTGGTGGTGGTGGTGGTGTGGTGGTGGTGGTGGTGTGTGGTTGAGAGAGCGAGAGGAGGAGAGAGAGAGAGAGAAGAGAGAGAGAGAGAGAGAGACAGAGCAGAAGGACAGACAGAGAGACAGACAGACAGACAGACAGAGAGTGTGTGTGTGTGTTGTGTGTTTGTGTGTTTTGTGTGTTTGTGTGTGTGTGTGTGTGTGTGTGTGTGTGGTGTGCGTGTGTGTGTGTGTGTGTTTGTGAAACAATCGATAATCAATCAATCTTATCCAGTTGTTGCAGGCCATAAGACTTATTTGAATACAGAATATGAAAAAGCAACCATGGAGCAGTCGAGACGATATAATACAGTAAGCAAACAGTCTTTTGTTGCAGGCACCGAAAGAGCTACATGTTTTTGATCATTAGATATTCAATTACATAAACTGCCAAGTTTACAATCAGTTTGTCCGAAGGATTTGAGCACAGCATCTGGACCTTAAAGCCTGATGGAAACCAGTGATAATGAAGGGGGATATAACGCTTATGCAAAGTTGCATATTTTGGACAAACGAGCAAAAAATGACACAACTCTTCAATGGCAGATCCATCACACTGAAAACAATAAGGATTTACAGGTGTTTTCTTACAACGTGGAATTCCTTTCAGTTGCAGAGTATTACTTCTTAAAGCAAAGTACACGGCAGTTTTCAAAGGAAACCAGGAGTCCTACATAATTTACTCTACATATCTCAGTATGGTAATTCAAAAATATATGGATAAGATATCAATGAGTCATGCCAATTTTGGCGATATGTGTCCAAAAATCTGGTTTTGAAAGTTCTGATAAACAAAGAAACATCTCCAATATTTTGCATTTTCCAGGCATGTCCAAAACTATTTGAACATAAAAGATCTGATGTGGGTTACCCAGTTTCTTCTACCCATCTGATCATGTTTGAGCAACATGAAGTAACACTGCTTGGGATATCTGTTATCAGGTATGGCGAGAAGTCTGATCCAGTATTTAATCATTCGTGTAAAAGTATCAATGTATATTTAATATCTACCACATTCACCCATAGCAATGATATTTTTTACATCTCTCACTCACTCACTCACTCAGTCCCATGTCCCAAAGGACGTAGGGGGGACATGAGAGAAGACGCAACAGAGATCTTTTTCCATGCTTCACGATCCTGTGTGGCTAGTAGGAGGTGTTGCAGGGGTTGGGCGGTCCAGTCTTTGATGTTGTCAACCCATGATTTCTTTTGGCGGCCTCTTCTTCTCTTGCCCTCGACTGTTCCTTGCAGGATGGTTTTTGCTAGGGTGTTGTGTCTTGTGGTGTGACCAAACCACATCAGCTTTCTCCTCTTTATGGTGGAAAGCAAAGGCTCTTGGGGGCCCACACGCTTTTTGATTTCTTCTTTCACATAGTTATTGGTCTTGTGTTCTTTGTATGATATTTTGAGGAGTCTTCTGTGGCACTTGTTCTCGAATGCTTGGATTCTCCTCTCTAACTCTGCTGTCAGAGTCCATGATTCACAGCCATATAGGAGGATAGATATCACATCTCTACCAACACCTAAAATCATTTTACAAATTTTGATATGCACCTATTCATCCGATCTACTATATTATCGAATCTCAGAACCATACAACAGAATTGGTTTACTTTGGTGTCAAAAATTCTTAACACAGAAGTGACTATTAAGCCTGAAAAACAATCTTTTAATCCCTGCAACTGCTCTGAGAGCTTTGCCAGATAAGTTATCTATTCAGCATAACCAATTCAAAGTAGACCCAAACGTGATTCCTAGATAATTATATCACGGTTAATTCATGATTTACTTACCTGATAGTACCATTTTTTGCAGTTTAAAAAATATCCACCATTTTTTTAAAACAACCACTTTTGTTTTGTCCAGTTAACTTTTAGACCCCATTTGCAGCAATATCTTTCAAGGAAATTAATTTTCTTTTTAAAATCACCATAAGCAATCTTATTGGTTTACGTTAAAAGAAATATGCTAAGCTAGCATAGCTGTTTGATAAATCTATGCCATGGGCACCACATACATTCATTTGAACTTCGGAAAGAAACATTGAGAACAACAAGGGGCTCAGAATACATCCATATTTCACTCCATATCAGTGTGATGGTACTGAGAGGTAAGGAATAGACAGGTTAGGGAAGGAGCGGAACAACAATTCTAAAGCAACAATTCTCAAGCAACGAGTTGGGCAACAGAAGACTCAGGGGAAGACGGTAGCTGGCTGGTCATTCTTTATTTGTTACTCAGCATTCAGGTACAGGCGAAGACCGTCTTATGAAGAAGACAAAACCTCTGACTTGAGGATGCTTATTTAAAGATACAAAGTGTCTCGCAATTTACAGGTGTCAGAAAACAGTAGTACTGCACATCAATAAAATTACATGGAATATTATCTAATCAAGTCTCCCGTCGCGCTAAGTCTAGCACACTACATCTCGCATACAAACAATATTATTTACAAAATCTCTTACTCATTCACACACACACACACACGCGCACGCACGCACACACACACGCATACACACATGGGAGATAACTCCCCGTCGCGCTGTCTCACACGCTAGCTCGCTGTCTCGCACGCTAGCTCTACGGGTACTAGATCTACTGCGCCTGGCTACATCTCCCCCCCTCCAACTCTGTCAGCGTCCGCGCTGACAAACATATCAATGCTATCTAGACAAACCTATGAAATTCAACATACTACTAGAAACATTTCTTCTGCCAAATAAGCAAACTGACATTATTAAATCTAACTCTTCACTTCCAAATAAAATGAACCACATTTTTATGCTTCTATGATAAATGTTATTTCAACAGTATAATCATAAAACAGACAGTGGTATTAAACACTTCGAAAACAAAATATCCAACACAATACACAGCTTAGGCATTTACGATCCATGTTATTTTAACAAGTAGAGTCGTAAAATACAGAATGTTCTCATCTCCAGTGCTTGCAATGCCACAATCTAGTGAAGATCTGATATATAAACAGGATTCTTCATAGATAAAGATTTTTGCATTGACAACAATAGCTACAGGCGACTACAGAAAATTTGTGTTTGGACAAATTTCTTCTGCGAGTCAGAACAAGTAGAGCCATCACTGACAACAGAGGAATTGCTATTTAAGCAAAACACCTCAGAGTCGAGCTCTTTCCACTAACAACAGTTCCATTACAAAGCCTGTTTTAGTCATACATTTTGGTTTTTCCGACTTCTGACTGAACGACAGGCAGTAGGAACTTATTTAAACATGCTACATTCAATGTTTCCACCCATAAAAAAAAAACCAGCCTTGTGTTTTAACAACATCACTAAAACTTTAACATACAAATGCTTATAAAAAAATTAAATTCTTTTTTTTTTTTTTCAGGATAGATTTCTTTCGTTAAACTTCCGCCAATTATAAACAGCTATTTACATACCAAAGTAGAACTGTCTTTGGCTCCTCCCTTCAAGGCCAGTCGCGAAGAACGTCTCGGGGCTGGGACTGGAGGAGCAACACACATGCCCACAGGTTCAATGTCACTGACTGACTCCGACTTTCTGGTAGCACACACGAGTTCATCGTCACTGTCCGACTCACTGTCAGAGTCAGTCGAAGATGGGGTAGGCTGGTGCGGCGGCTCGTCCAGCTCTACAGGTGTCGTTACAGGTAGAAGGTCCTTACGATGTACAATCCTTTCGGCACCACCTGCCACTGGCTGCACACGGTACACATGCAGCTCATCGTAAGGACGCGACGTCACTAGGTGCAGGTCTTGTTTCCAGAAGTCCTGGATCTTGTTTCTGCCCACCACACGGTTGCGAAGGTAGACGTATTCACCAACGTGCAGAGCATGATCCGAGGCTCTCTTGTCAGTGAACCTCTCCCGTTTGCCGGCAGTCTCCTTCAGCTGCTGGTAGGCTTTCTGGTGGGCTTCCTGGAGGCGCAGTCGGTGCTGTCGGACCCAGTCGACTGTGCCGGCCGAGTCTGGGACTTGACACCCCAAGAGGTCATCAATGGGCAGCCTTGGTTGACGTCCGAAGAGGAGGAAGTGCGGAGCGAAGCCCGTGGAGGCGTGGGGCGTGTTGTTGTACGCCTGCACCAGCTCTGGGAGGAGTGCAGGCCATCTGGTCTTCTTCTCCGGGGGCAGGGTGCGCAGCAGGTTGTGCATGGAGCGGTTGAACCGCTCACACTGTCCGTTCCCCTGCGGGTGGTAGGGCGTGGTGTGTGACTTCTTGATGTTGTAGGTCTCACAAAGCTCTCGAATCAGGCGTGATTCAAAGTCTCTGCCTTGGTCGCTGTGGATCCGCTCTGGTACCCCGTAGCGCTGGAACCACTCATTGATCAGAATCCTGGCGACAGTCACTGCTTCCTGGTTCCTCGCAGGCACGGCCTGAGTGAATTTCGTGAAAACGTCCGTCATTACAAGGACGTTCTCCCTGCCGTCGCTTGCCTGGTCCAACTTGGTGAAGTCTATTGCCAGGACTTCCAGTGGTCGTGAAGCCAGGAGGTGACCCGAGGTGGTGTTTACAGTAGGGGGCTGTCGACCCAGCATGCAGCGTTCGCAGGACTTGATGTAGTCTTTGACATCTCGGTGCATGCCCGGCCAGTAGACTCTGGAGCGTAGGAAGCCAAGGGTGCGGTCCAATCCCTGGTGGCCCATCTGGTCATGCAGGGACACAAGGACTTCTGGTCTCAGGGCACTTGGAAGGACCAGCTGCTCCAGGGTCCCATGCTGCTGGTCTTGTATGCACCGATACAAGATGCCCTCCCTCAGGGCTAGGCGGGGATGCTGCCGTTGTAAGCATCGCTGGTCCCGGTCCTTTCCAGTGGGAGGTCTGGAGGGCCAGTGCTCCAGGAAGGGGGAAATGAGGGGGTCTCCTTGTTGGAGTTCAAGGATTTCAGACTGGGATTTTAGAGTCGTGGGGACTTTTTGGGTCGATGAGGGAGTCTCAGGGACAAGGGG
>CM060316.1:57865041-57887541 GCA_030674155.1 Stramonita haemastoma
CAGGGGCGGGGTGGGCGCCGCCCTCAATATGCTGCCCCTAGAGAAGCTGTGGTCTCTGATGCATCACGCCCTACGACCACATAGGTTATGGGACACCTTTACCCTTTTTACCAGAGCAAGAAGGAAGGGGGGGGGGGGGGGGGGGGGGGGGAGGGGGGGGGGGCGGGGGCGGGGCCGTGGGGGGGGGGGGGGGGCGGGTAAGAGGGTGGTATAAGTGGGAGGAGGCGGGGGGTGGGGGACATATCCTTACCCTGATGTTGAGGGTGAAGGTCCCAGGTTCAAACTTCCCCCGCAGTTGGAGAGAGCCGTTGGAGAGGACTGTGACTCTGTTGGCGAGGCCCTCGGAAGCTGAACACACACACACACACACACACACACACACACACACACACACACACACACACACACACACGCACACGCACATACACACACACGCACGCACATACACACACACACACACCACGCACACACGCACACGCACATACACACACACGGACGCGCGCGCACACACACACACACTACACACATAACACATACACACACACATACACAACACACACACACACACACACCACACACACACACACACACACACACACACACACAGGTATGTACAAGTGGTTACAAGCGCATCACATTGTTAGCCAACCAAGCAATCAATGTGTTAGGCAATCAATCATCAACCAAGTAATCGACCGTTCATTTAATCAACCAACCAATCCATAATTGATTGATCGACTAATAAACGAAGCAATCTATCAACATGACCAACTAACAATCCCACTAAAAACTAACCAACCAAACCCAGCCTACAGTCAACCAGATAATCAATCAATCTTTCTATCTATCGACCAGCCTGTCAATCATACAACCCCGCCAATCCATCAACTGATTAATCAATCAACCACCTAGCCAACCCAGAACCTCAACCAATCTACCGCTCAACCAGCCAGATGACCAGCTACCACACTACCACACCCCCCCACCCCCACACCAACCAACCAACCAACCAACCAACCAACCAGCCAATCAACCAACCAACCAACACCAACCAACTAATCAACCAACCGACCGACCAACCAACCGATCGACCAACCAACCAACCACCAACCAACCAACCAACCAACCAACCAACCCACTCACCCACCAACCAACCTACCAATCGACCAACCAACCAACCCACCCACCAACCAACCAACCTACCAATCGAAACCACCAACCAACCAACCAGCCAACCCACCCACCAACCCACCCACCACACCAACCAACTAACCAACTAACCAAGCCGCCACATCGCGAGGTCAGTGTCTGCGCGCTGCTCCCTATCGTACTCACTGGGGTCCAGCATCAAAAGCACCTGTGCCTGCAGGGTATCCCCGTCCTGGGCAGAGAGAGCAGGCTCTGTGGAGACCAGGGTGTCCCCGTACACCTGCAAGCCAGTTTCGAAGTTGTGGGGGTGTGGTGTGGTGGGGTGGTGGGGGTGTGGTGTGTTTGGGGTGACGTGAGATGTGGTGGGGTGGGGGTGTGTGGTGGTGGGTGTGGGTGGGTGTGTGGTGGGGTGTGGGGGTGGTGTGGTGTGGTGGGGTGGTGGGGGTGGTTGGGGGTGGTGTGGTGGGGTGGGGTGAGTTAGGGTTTGATGGGGTGGGGTGTGATGGGGTGGGGTGTGGGGTGGGTGTGGTGTGGTGTTGTAGGGTGGGGTGTGGTGGTATATGGTGTGGTGTGTGGGGGGGGGTTATGGTGATGTGGGGTGGTGGGATGTGGTAAGGTGGAGGTGCAGTGGGGTGGGGTGGGGTATGGTGGGGGTGGTGTGGAATGTGGTGAAGTGTTATGGTGTTGTGTAGTGTGGTATATCATCTGTGTTGTGGGGTGTAGTGTGGTGTAATGTGGTGTGTGGTGTGGTGGGGTGTGGGTGGGGTGAGGTGGATAGGCTGTGTTGTTTTCGATGTGTTCTGTTGGTTTAGAGTGGACTATGTCGTGTTAAAGAGTAGAGTAGAACAGAGCAGAGCAGAGCAGAGCAGAGTAGAACAGAGCAGAGCAGAGTAGAGTAGAGCAGAGCAGAGCAGAGCAGAGCAGAGCAGAGCAGAGCAGAGCAGAGCAGAGCAGAGCAGAGCAGAGCAGAGTAGAGTAGAGAAGAACAGAGCACAGCGCAGCAGAGCAGAGCAGAGTAGAACAGAGCAGAGCAGAGTAGAGTAGAGTAGAGCAGAGTAGAGCAGAGCAAAGTAGAGCAGAGCAGAGTAGAGCAGAGCAGAGTAGAGAAGAACAGAGCAGAGCAGAGCAGAGCAGAGCAGAGCAGAGCAGAGCAATGAAGAGCAGAGTAGAGCAGAACAGAGCAGAGCAGAGCAGAGCAGAGCAGAGCAGTGCAGAGTAGAGTAGAGTAGTGCAGAGTAGAGTAGAGTAGAGTAGAGTAGAGTAGTAGAGTAGAGTAGAGTAGAGTAGAGTAGAGTAGAGTAGAGTAGAGTAGAGTAGAAAAACACAGAGAACAAGAAGAAGAAAAAAGCCCATTAAGTTTCAAAGAGGGGTTCAGCAGTCAGCATTCCTCGTGAAGACAGACTCTGTTTAAAATCTGAACTCCACGAACGAGCCACCCCGATCAACAAGTTGATGTTGCCTCTACCCCATCTTTCAATATTTTGTTTTGTTTCGCTGTTGTCCTCGTCGTTGTTTTCATTATTATTGGTGACACCATCGATAATTCTACAACTTAGTTTTTGTCCTTCTATTGGTTGGGTTAGGGTTTTGTGGTTGTATTTTTGGTCGCGGTGACTTACCCCTTCCGGAAGTGCCAGAGTGTAGGTGGCGTTGTGGCTAAACTTGGGGCCAAGGTCGTCCACGTCTGTGATGTTGATGATGAAGGTGGCATAACTGGTCTTAGACGGGGTTTCCGTTTGCAGTTCCTGCAGAGTCATCAAACATGTAAGGTCGTAATCCACAGCTGCAGATTCGGACTAGATCACTGTAAATGCTGTTGTGCTTCAGCCTTCAAAACACCACTGCATCCACAATAACCTAAGATACGTTTCTGCGAAAACTAATTTCTGAAGCAAATCTGACGTGATTTAACCAAATAAATCTTTTTGCAAGTAAGATTTTTTTTAGAGGGGGGGGGGGGGGGGAGGGGTAGTAAAGAAAACGTTTTACTGACCCTACATTTCTCTGATGTCTGATATTCCGTCTCTCGTTTCTCGTTTGCTCCACGCCTAACTCCAGGATGCATGAGCTGACAAATAGTTCAATGATCATCGCGTTTTTATCCTAGGGTTATTAATTTCCTTCCTAGGAGTACTACTCTTTCCTCTTGGATTACCACTTTTCCATCTTAAGGTTATCACATTTTCATCTAAGTTCATCACATTTCCCCTCTTAAGATCATCACATTTCCCCTCTTAAAATCACCACATTTCCTCTTCTTAGGATCATCCCATTTCCATCTTAAGATCATCCCATTTCCATCTTAAGATCATCGCATTTCCATCTTAAGATCATCGCATTTCCATCTAAAGATAACTATCCATCCATTTTTGTCACTGTTACGTTTTTCTATATTTCAGAAGAAAAATAGGTTTCAGGAGAAACTCCAAATTTTTAGCGCGACCTTGACCGTGACCTTGGATGCTATTTTGATTTTATTTAATTTTATATTTTAATTTTGACCTTGGACGCTATTTAAAAATACGGTCTAATGGTTCGTGCGCGCTTCTCTCTCTATGCATCTCTGTGTCTGTCTGTCTGTCTGTCTGTCTGTCTGTCTGTCTGTCTGTCTGTCTGTCTGTCTGTCTGTCTGTCTGTCTGTCTGTCTGTCTGTCTGTCTCTCTCTCTCTCTCTCTCTCTCTCTCTCTCTCTCTCTCTCTCTCTCTCTCTCTCACCTCAGCCGATATGTTCAGTATATAGGAAGTAGGTCCACTTTCATAGTCCAGAGCACGAGTCAGGATCACCTGGTATCCGTTAGTGATGGTAAAGGGTGATGAATTCTGCAGCCAAAACATAATCACACACGCTGTCACGATAAGGAAAATACAAGTATGATATGGAACGACCACGCACGCACGCACGCACGCGCGCGCGCGCGCGCGCACGCGCGCGCACGCACGCACACACACACACACACACACACACACACACACACACACACACAACACACACACACACACACACACACACACACAGTAGGCAGAGACAGAGACAGAGAGAGGAGGAGAGATATATATTAAATTAAATCAAATCAAATCAAATTAAATCAAATCAATCAAATCAAATCCATTTTTTTCTAGGATAATTGATAAGCACCCATGTGCTTTTTTTTTAACATCCACTCCCCGTCCTTATCAGGGATAACATAAGAAAAAAAACTCTAACTAAACAAAGAACAACAATGATAAACCAAATAATAAAGAGAGAGAACAAAGAATAATGAACAAATTTTATTGCTATTTAGCGAGAGAGAGAGAGAGAGAGAGAGAGAGAGAGAGAGAGAGAGAGAGAGAGAGAGAAGACAGACAGACAGACAGACAGACAGACAGACAGACAGACAGACAGACAGACAGACAGACAGACAGACAGACAGACAGACAGACAGACGGACAGGCAGACACAGAGACACAGAGGCAGAGAGCAATAAGGTGCGCTGCTATCAGTATTAATAATAATAAAAATTTAATAATAATAATAATAATAATAATAATAATAATAATAATAATAATAATAATAATACATGGAACTTATATAGCGCTATATCTTGCAAAAAACAAACCAAAGCGCTTGCATTCGACCGATACAACACAAGCAATCAAAAACAATTAATAGTTTTAGAACATAGCAGATTCGAATGTACACACTTACACACATAGTAACTTAACTCACATTGTGGATCTTGTACAAGATCTGGTTGGCCGTAGGGAAGTCTGTGTCCACAGCTTTGCCCGACAGATCGTACACTGTGCTCTGTACTCTGGCATCCTGCGGAAAAATGGTGTAGTGTAGTGTAGTGTAGTGTAGTGTAGTGTAGTGTAGTGTAGTGTAGTGTAGTGTAGTGTAGTGTAGTGTAGTGTAGTGTAGTGTAGTGTACTGAGCTGTACTGTACTGTACTGTACTGTACTGTACTGCATTGAGCTTACTGTACTGTACTGTACTGTACTGTACTGTACTGTACTGTACTGTACTGTACTGTGCTGTGCTGTGCTGTACTGTACTGTGCTGTGCTGTACTGTACTGTACTGTACTATACTGTGCTGTGCTGCACTGTACTGTACTGTACTATGCTGTACTGTACTACACTGTATTGACCTGTACTGTACTGTACTGTACTGTATTGTGCTGTGCAGTGCTGTGCTGTGCTGTACTGTACTGTGCTGGACTGTGCTGTACTGTTATGTATTGTACTGCACTGTACTGTAGTGTACTGTACTGTCCTGTAGTGTACTGGACTGTGCTGTACTGTTATGTATTGTACTGCACTGTACTGTACTGTGCTGTAGTGTACTGGACTGTGCTGTACTGTTATGTACTGTACTGCACTGTATTGTACTGTGCTGTAGTAGTAGTGGTAGTAGTAGTAGTAGTAGTAGTAGTAGTAGTAGTAGTAGTAGTAGTAGTAGTAGTAGTAGTAGTAATAATAATAATAATAATAATAATAATAATACATGGAATTTACTTAGCGCTATATCTTGCAATAACAAATCAAAGTTGTAATGAGTTATGCTGTACTGTACTGTACTGTACTGTACTGTACTGTACTGTACTGTACTGTACTGTACTGTACTGTACTGTGCTGCACTGTATTGTGCTGTGTTGTGTTTTATTGTATTGTTGAGTGTTATTTTGTCTTATAATGTATAGTGAGTGTTGTGTTGGGGTGTATGGGGTGCTTAAGGAGAGGTGGTACCTTTGTAAACCTGGCAGTAGCATCCCTCGGGATGGACGGGAGCACTGGTCCTCACTTGGCACTCAACTCTCACTTCTGGGTCCGGGTCCTTAACCCACCCACACCCCGGTAACCGCTTCTACCGGCGGGCGAAACGTTGTGAGGGGCTGGTGCATTCTTAATCACCAGTAGGAGTCTTGGAGAGGAGATGGGCGCCACCAAGCTTCCTCAAGCCCACTGCAAGGACATGATGAGAAAAGCAAAACAGAAACACATGCCGGATCGGTCGAGGCCCGGATCAACAACGACCGCGCTACCCACTGCAAGCCTCCAGGGTGGGAGTGACAAGTGTGCCACTGGAGCAGAACTAACCCTAAAGCTTCCAGCTAAAGGGGTAACCATTGGTACATGGAATGTTAGAACTCTGTACCAAACAGGAAGAGTACAGGAACTCACACATGAATTACAGAGGTATAAATGGGACATCCTAGGGCTTGCGGAAGTCAGATGGACTGGCTTCGGAGAAACAACCACACAAGACGGCCACAAAATATGGTACAGTGGAGATGAGAAACTACACCAACACGGAGTAGGCTTCATTGTCAGGAAAGAGATTGTGTCAAGCATCATCAACTGCACACCAATATCCAGCAGACTCATCTCAATCAGAGTTTCTGCAAAACCCCAGAATCTCACCATCATCCAAGTGTATGCTCCAACATCTGACTACAATGATGACCAGATAGAAGAATTCTATGAAGAACTTGAAAACGTCATCTCCAAAACGCCCAAAAAAGACATCCTTATTGTGGAAGGCGATTGGAATGCTAAGGTGGGACCTGATGCCTATGACACCTGGGCAGGAACCACAGGACGCTTTGGACTGGGAGAAACAAATGACAGAGGACAGCGGCTGCTGGAATTCGCAAAGAAGCACAAACTAACTCTGGCTAACACACTCCACCCTCACAAGCCATCTAGAACATCAACCTGGCACTCACCAAATGGTCTGATTCATAATCAAATTGACTACATTCTGTCACCCCAAAGATTCAAATCCAGCATAAACAAGGCAAATACAAGAACATTCCCAGGAGCTGACATTGGCAGTGACCACGACCTTGTACTTACCACCATCAGGCTGAAACTGAAAGCAAAACAACAGCCAAAAAGCCCACGCATAAGATTCGACCTGGAAAAACTCAAAGACCCAACAGTGGTTGAGATCTTCCAAGCCAACATTGGAGGAAAGTTCGCCGCACTCACAGCCATTGACAATGATGTGAACACATTAGCCAACAACATCAAAGAAGTGCTAACGACAGCAGCAGAAGAAACATTAGGCAGAAGCAGAACAAAGAAACAACCCTGGGTGACAAATGAGGTTCTTGACCTCTGCGACAAAAGAAGAGAACTTAAGAAGCAAAAGTTCACAAGTCAAGAAGCCAACAACAAGTACATGGATAGCCACAGAGAAGTGAGGAAAAAGATGAGAGAAGCCAAAGAAGCGTGGATAGAAGAACAATGCAACAACATCGAAGATGGAATGGCCAAGGGAAACAGCAAAACAGCTTACAACACTCTGAAAGCACTAACGAAAACCACACAGCCTAAAGCCTCTGTTATTGAAGACAAAGAAGGAAATCTTTTAACGAAAACAATGCCATCCTCCAGCGCTGGACAGAATACTGTGAGGGATTGTATAACTACCCACTACGCCCAGATACCAACATAGTTTCCAACAAACCCCCTGAACACCAAGATAAAGACCCACCAATACTAAGGTGTGAAGTAGACACAGCTATTAAGCAATTGAAGAAGGGGAAGTCCCTGGAATCGATAACATCCCAGCTGAACTCATAAAAAATGGAGGGAATGAAACAGCAAGGCGATTCACAGACTTTGTCAGAAGATCCACGACACCAAAGAATGGCCAAAAGAATGGACACAGTCTCTTGTAATACCCCTGCCAAAGAAAGGAAACCTCAAGCAATGCCAGAACTACAGAACCATCAGTCTCATAAGCCATCCTAGCAAGATCATGCTGCAGGTAGTCCTCAACAGACTGAAAAACCAAGCAGAAAAACTCCTGGCAGAAGAACAAGCGGGCTTTAGACCAAAACGCAGCACAATGGAACAAATTTTCAACCTGAGAATTCTGATAGAGAAGCATCTCCAACACCAAAAAGACTTGTACCACAATTTTATAGACTTCAAAAAGGCCTTTGACAGGGTATGGCATGACGGCCTCTGGCAAGTACTCAGGCACTTCAACATTGACAACTGCCTAATTGAAGTCATCAAGGCTCTGTACGAGAATGCAAGAAGTGCAGTTTTCATGAACAACTATGTGGGCGAGTTCTTCAAGACCACGGTTGGAGTCCGCCAGGGCTGCCTTCTCTCACCTGTACTCTTCAACCTCTTCCTCGAAAACATCATGACAGAGACACTGCAAAACCACCACACTTCCATCTCCATTGGTGGAAGACCCCTTTGCAACCTCAGATTTGCAGATGACATTGACCTCATGGGCAGCAGCAAACAAGAACTGCAAATCCTCACAGACAGTCTAACAGACCGAGCGAGCGCATACGGCATGGAGGTCAGTACAGAGAAATCGAAGATCATGGTCAACAGCGCGAGTAATGACAGCACGGAAATAAAGATGAATGGAGAAATATTGGAAGAGGTGAGCCAATTCAAATACTTAGGCTCCATCCTAACAAAAGATGGCACATCAAACAATGAGGTGAAAGCTCGCATTGCAACAGCAACATCTGCTCTAGTCAGACTCCAGAGGATCATCAGAAGCAACAACATCAGCTTCTGCACCAAATACCACCTCTACAAATCCCTCGTAATATCTATCCTCCTATATGGCTGTGAATCATGGACTCTGACAGCAGAGTTAGAGAGAAGAATCCAAGCATTCGAGAACAAGTGCCACAGAAGACTCCTCAAAATATCATACAAAGAACACAAGACCAATAACTATGTGAAAGAGGAAATCAAAAAGCGTGTGGGCCCCCAAGAGCCTTTGCTCTCCACCATAAAGAGGAGAAAGCTGATGTGGTTTGGTCACACCACAAGACACAACACCCTAGCAAAAACCATCTTGCAAGGAACAGTCGAGGGCAAAAGAAGAAGAGGCCGCCAAAAGAAATCATGGGTTGACAACATCAAAGACTGGACTGCCCAACCCCTGCAACGCCTCCTACTAGCCACACAGGATCGTGAAGCATGGAAAAAGATCTCCGTTGCGTCTTCTCTCATGTCCCCCTACGTCCTTTGGGACATGGGACTGAGTGAGTGAGTGAGTGAGTGTTGTGTTGTACTGTGCTGTGCTGTGTTTGTCTTTGTTTATTTTTTTATTTATTCTTTTATATTTTATATCGAGGATAATGGAATAAGCACTCATGTGCTTTTTTACATCCAGTCCCCGTGTGTATGCAGTTATGTAAATCGTGTCATCTGTTACCATCGGCACACAATGGCCTACTCTTACGAAAAGCGGAACAGGGTTAAATGTGTGCGCAAGATGTTGTATTGTGTTGTGTGTAGTGTGTTGTGTTGTGTTGTGCTAGCTGCATTGTATTGTGCTGTACTGTACTGTCTTGTATTACATTGCATTGTATTGTGTTGTGCAATGTAATGTGCAATGTAATGTGTTTTGTGTGCACACTGCTGTGTTGTGTTGTATTGTGCGGTTTTGTACTGTCTTGAATTATGTTGTATTTGATCTTTTTCTTCTTCTTCGTTCGTCGCCGAAATGCTCAGACAGCAATTATCGTTGTCTGTTATGATTATGAGCGAAAATGCAGACACACAGATAAGACAGACAAAGAGCCAGGCAGACAGGAAAAGCAGGAATCACAACTCACCTCTCTGACAGTCGTGGAGAAGGACGTCTCATTGAATTCAGGCGGATAATCATTGACTGGTGCTACCACAGCGATGACAGTGGTGCTGCCGTAACCCTGACACACACACACACACACACACACACACACACACACACACACACACGCACGCACGCACGCACACACACACAACACACACACACACACACACACACACACACACACACACACACCCCACACAAACAAACCACTATATGATTTTCAATGTGTAGGTCAACACAAAGCACAAGATATTCTTGACAGCAAATGGTTCAAGTGAGAGAGCGAGAGAGAAAACAATGAACAATGAACAAGATTTATTCTTCAGGCCACCAGCCCCCCAAAAAACAAAGCATAGCAAAACAAAGCAAAGTGAATAAAACAAAAACAAAATAAAACCTCATGATAAATGTGGCAACTGCCAAAAGATATCAAATGTGAACAAGTGTCCTTTTAAATTAAACAACTGACCTCTTTTAAATGCTGTTATTTTGTTTGTCAATTCTCCAAGTTTTCGACAAAATCCTGCCTTATTTTTAAGGCATTGAAAAGATATAAACTTAGCTTGCGGGGGGGAGGGAAGAGAGAGAGAGAGAGAGAGAGAGAGAGAGAGAGAGAGAGAGAGAGAGAGAGAGAGAGAGAGAGAGAGAGAGAGAGGAGAGAGAGAGAGAGAGAAGAGAGACAGAGACAAAGACATAGAGACAGAGAGAGACAGCGACAGAGAGAGAGAGCAAAACAAAGGTTTATGGTGGCTCTTTCTCCAATGTTAGCGGTGCTGACACGATAGTCAAATACATCTGTTACGACCATTTTCAGGACAGTGCTGAAAAGTGTGGGAGATAGAATGCAGCCCTGATGTTTGTTAGATGGTACTGAGAGAATAAAGTAAAAAAGGAGGGAGACGAAGCGGCAGTCAGAGAAAACGACTGGAAGACAACATCAGAGAGTGGACAGGCCTTGGGTGGAGTGATCTGCTACGAAGGACAGAGGACCGCGAGGAGTGGAGGAAGCTGGTTGCAAAATCTTCAGTGGTGCCCCCACGGTCGGCGGGACTACTGGACAGGTGAAAGTGAAGGTAGTCTCAAGTCTCCACTAGCTTTTGCTTCCTTTTGCTTCAAACAAGTGCAGGTAGCCATTTACAACTTCTCAATTATTTTGAAAATGACTTATCAAAGATTCAAAGAAAAAAAAAGATTAAAAATAAATGTTAGGGAATAATGTCTTTCAGTGGCAGCATTTTAGGCGTTCTTGAGTAAGAACCATGCCTTTGGCCTGACCTGGCTCGAGTTTCGGCTCCTGGATGAGCCTTTATCAGAGGTCTCGGCGGTGATTGAATTTCCACCTGCTGTGGTACCATACAGCAAGACACTTTTCATAATTTTAAAGTGTTAATTGCATTCACAAGAATATTTGATACCCCTGTGGTCTTTTGAAGCTGCCATCAAAAGACGATGATAAAAAAGGGAAAGAAAATATGCTTAGAATGTATGTCGCCAAAAAATGAATAGGAGAAAATAAACACCTAGTCAATCCTTTGCCTTTTGCTTTATATGAAAACTCCTTCATTGCGGCCTATATCGCCTCCCACCAAACTCTTGTCAAATGCCTTGTTGAAAACTGACCTCAGTCTCCCAATCGTAAAAATGTGGACTGAAGATAACAGTTCCTTAATTATGACAGAGCGTGGATTGACGATAACAGTTCCCTAATGATAGAGGGAATGACGACTGAAGATAACAGTTCCCTAATGATGATACTGGGAATGTGGACTGCAGATAACAATTCCCAAATGACGATGGACGATACATAGACTCAAGATAACAGTTCCCTAATGATGACAGAAGGAATAAGAGCTAAAGATAACAGTTTCCCTATGAGATAAGAAGATAACAGTTCCCCAATGATGATAGAGGGAATAAGAACTAAAGATAACAGTTCCCTTATGACGATAGAGGGAATAAGAACTAAAGATAACAGTTCCCTAATGATGATAGAGGAATAAGAACTAAAGATAACAGTTCCCTAATGATGATAGAGGAAATAAGAACTAAAGATAACAGTTCCCTAATGATGATAGAGGAAATAAGAACTAAAGATAACAGTTCCCTAATGATGATAGAGGGAATATAAAAAACTAAAGATGAGAACAGTTCCCTAATGATGATAGAGGAATAAGAACTAAAGATAACAGTTCCCTAATGATGATAGAGGAAATAAGAACTAAAGATAACAGTTCCCTAATGATGATAGAGGAAATAAGAACTAAAGATAACAGTTCCCTAATGATGATAGAGGGAATAAGAACTAAAGATAACAGTTCCCTAATGATGATAGAGGAATAAGAACATAAAGATAACAGTTCCCTAATGATGATAGAGGGAAGTAAGAACTAAAGATAACAGTTCCCTAATGAGATAGAGGAAAAACTAAAGATAACAGTTCCCCTATGAGATAAGAAAGATAACAGTTCCCTAACGATGATAGAGAGGAATAAGCACTAACAGATACACAGTTCCCTATATGGAGATAGAGGGATAAGAAGCTAAAGATAACAGTACCCTATAGATAAGAATAAGATAAGTCCCCTAGAGATAAAAGAACAGTCTCCAACCACCTCTAGAAGATAGGAAGGGGTCAGAATCAAGCCTGCCATCCATCATAAACCAAAGACGAGTATAGGATGAACAAATGTGTAAAGAAGCGTGTGAGGGACCCCATATACAAGAAAAGAGCTTAACCCCTAACAAAACAAAGACAGACTTAACCCCTCAACAAAAACAAAGAGAGACTTAGCCCCTCAACAAAAATAAAGAGAGACTTAACCCCTCAACAAAAGCAAAGAGAGACTTAACCCCTCAACAAAAACAAAGAGAAACTTAGCCCCTCAACAAAAGCAAACAGAGACTTAACCCCTCAACAAAACAAAGAGAGACTTACCCCTCAACAAAACAAAAGAGACTTAACCCCTCAACAAAAGCAAAGAGAGACTTAACCCCTCAACAAAACAAAGGGAGACTTAACCCCTCAACAAAAACAAACAGAGACTTAACCCCTCAACAATAATAAAGAAAGACTTAACCCTCAACAAAAAGCAAACAGAGACTTAGCCCCTCAACAATAAACAAAGAAGACTTACTCCTAACAAAACAAACAAAGACTTAGCCCTAACAAAATCAAACAAAGACTTAACCCCTAACAAACAAAAAAAAGACTTAAACCCCTGAACAAAAGCCAAAGAGAGACTTAACCCCTCAACAAAAGCAAACAAACGACTTAACCCCTCAACAAAAAACAAACAAGACTTCACCCTGAACAAAACCAAACAAAGACTTCACCCCTGAACAAAACCAAACAAACAAAGACTTCACCCCTGAACAAAACCAAACAAACAAAGACTTCACCCCTGAACAAAACCAAACAAAAAGACTTCACCCCTGAACAAAACCAAACAAACAAAGACTTCACCCCTGAACAAAACCAAACAAACAAAGACTTCACCCCTGAACAAAACCAAACAAACAAACAGAGAGAGACTTAACCTCTCAACAAAAAACAAAGAGAGACTTAACCTCTTAACAAAAACAAGAGAGACTTAACCCCTCAACAGAAGTAAACAAAGAGAGACTTAACCTCTCAACAAAAGCAAAGAGAGACTTAACCCCTCAACAGAAGTAAACAAAGAGAGACTTAACCCCTCAACAAAAACAAAGAGAGACTTAACCTCTCAACAAAAGCAAAGAGAGACTTAACCCCTCAACAAAAGCAAAGAGAGACTTAACCCCTCAACAAAAGCAAAGAAACAAAGAAAGACTTAACCCCTCAACAAAAGCAAACATACAAAGAGAGACTTAATCTTTGAACAAAAAACAAACAAACAAAGAGAGACTTAACCCCGAACAAAAACAAAGAGAGACTTAGCCACTGAACAAAAAACAAACACAAAAACAAAGAGAGACTTAACCCCTAAAACAAAAACAAAGACAGACTCAGCACCTTAACAAAAACAAAGACAGACTCAGCACCTTAACAAAAACAAACAAACCAGCAAACATTGAGAGACTTAAGCTCTTAGCCAAAAACAAAGACAGACTTAACCACAACAAAAACATACAAAGAGAGACAACCCTTAAACAAAAACAAACAAAGAGAGACTTAACCCCTCAACGAAAACAAAGACAGACTGAGCCCCTCAAGAAAAACAAACACACAAACAAAGACAGACTTAACCACAACAAAAACCTACGAACAAACAGAGATTTAGCCCCTCAACAAAAACAAACAAACAAAGACAGACTTAACCTCTCAAGAAAAACAAACACACAAAGACAGACTTAACCCCTCAAGAAAAACAAACAAGCAAACAAAGACAGACAGACATAAACCCTATAAAAAAAAACTACCAAAGAAACAAACAAAAGAAAACAAAACGCTTCTTACCTGTGGGCGGGTGCTGTCAGCACAGATGACATGCCCTGTCAGTATTTGATCTCTCAGCGTCTGTGACAAATTTAGAAAAGGAAAAGAATCATACTGTGCATGAAACGAAATCTCACATTGCTCACTTGCTGATTGAATAAAAAAAGGATGACAGACAGATAGACAGACAGACAGACGGACACACACACACACACACGTACACACACACGCACTCACGCACGCACGCACGCACACACACACACACATACACACACACGCGCCGGTGTGATACTCAGACAGACAAACAGACAGACAGACAATCAATAGGACAAACAATCAAACAGATGCATAGACACACAGACAGACAGACAGACAGAACAATCAGACACTCAGACAGACAGACAATCAGAGAGACGACAATCAGACATACAGACGGACAATCAAACAAATACCCAGAGAGACAGACACTCAGACAGACACTCAAACAGACAGACAGACAAAAGACACACACTGATCACCACACACACCACACACACACACACACACACACAAAACCACACCACACAACACACACACACACACACACACACACCACATCACGACAACAGACATTCAACAATCAACAGACAGACAGACACAAACAGAAACAGACACAACACACACTCGATCAGACAGACAACACACACACACACGCACGCACGCACGCACACACACACACTCAATCAGACAGCAAATCAAACAGACAGACACAAACACACTCAAACAGACAAACACTTAAACAGACAATCAAACAGACACACACTCAAACACACACACACACACACACACACACACACACACACACACACACACACACACACACACACACACACACACAATCACACACAACCACACACAATCACACACTCAAAAAGACAGACAGACAGACACACTCTCAAACAAACAGACAGACACACTCTCAAACAAACAGACAGACAGACAGACAGATAGACAGACAGACAGACAGACACACCCTCAATCAAACAGACAGACAGACAGAGACGCTTTTTACGCTCTCAGAGCCAGCTGACCAACTAACCTCCAAGTCCACCTCCTGGGCAATGTAGAGGGTGAAGATGGGGCCCTGGTTACCCGAGGTGGAGACGTTGATAGCCAGGTAACCCCCGGCGTCGTCTGTCAGGGTCAGGTTCAGGATGCTGTTGTTGCCGTACACCCCCAGAATGTGACCTACACACCCCCCCCGCCCCGCCCCGCCCCGCCTCGCCCCGTCAAATGGTGAGCATGGTTGGTGGTGGTGCTGATGGTAGTAGTGGTGGTGATTGTGGTGATTATGATGATGATGATGATTTTGTTTCCTTCCTTCCTTCCTTTCTTCCTTCCTCGGCTAGAGCTCCCATGTTCCCCAATGGTGATGTTTCAGAGTATGCAACCGCCCCCCCCCCCCCCCCTCTCTCTCTCTCTCTCTCTCTCTCTCTCACCTGTCCCCCACCCACCATTTAAGTAGCCGCATTCCGACTTCGGGGATGGTGTCTAAACACGACACCTGTGTGCATGTGGTTTTTTTCTTTTTAATTTTGTCATCTGTTCCTACAGGCACGTTATGGCATACTCTTTCGAAATGCAGAACGGGTTTTTAACTATGCATAAAATGGTCTGCGTGCATTCGTACACGAGGCCTCGGTTTATAGTCTCATCCGAAGGACTTTGATATTCGATTTTGTTCGTCAAACTTGGATGAAAGGACAAGGCTGAAATCGAACCCAGAACCTCACGGTTGGCTTGTTAGGCAGGTGAACATCTTAACCGTCCTGCCACCGTCCTTCTTATGATGATGACTTTGATGATGTTAATGATGATGACGAACATGATCATCATCATCAATATGGTGATGAGGGCGAAGACGATGATGATTTTGATTTTGATTTTGATAGATAGTAGTAGTAGTAGTAGTCAGCAGCAGCAGCAGCAGCAGCAGCAGCAGCAGCAGCAGCAGCAGCAGCAGCAGTAGCAGCATAGTAGTAGTAGTAGTAGTAGCGGTGGTGGTGGTAGTACTAGTAGTAGTACTAGTAGTTGTAGTAGTATATATTTTGATTTTGATAGCGGTAGTGGCAGCAGCAGCAGACAGCAGCAGCAGCAGCACAGCAGCAGTAGTAGTAGTAGTAGTAGTAGTAGTAGTAGTAGTAGTAGTAGTAGTAGTAGCGACAGCAGCAGCAACAGCAGCAGTAGCAGTAGTAGAAGTAGTAGTTGTAGCAGTAGTAGCGGTGGTGGTGGTGGTAGTAGTAGTATGTCTAAGTGTATGTATGTATGTATGTATAGTATGTAGTATGTATGTATGTATGTATGTATTATGTATGTATGTAGTGCATGGATGCATGGATGCATGGATGCATGGTGTGGTGGATATGTATGTATGTGATGTATGTATGTATGTATGTATGTATGTATGTATGAGTCTGTATGTCTGTATGTCTGTATGTCTGTATGTCTCTGTGTGTGTGTAAGTGTGTGTGTGTGTGTGTGTGTGTGTGTGTGTGTGTGTGTGTGTGTGTGTGTGTGTGTTGTGTGTGTGTGTGTGTGTGTGTGTGTGTGTGTGTGTGTGTGTGTGTGGTGTGTGTGTGTGTGGTATGCTTGTGTGTGCGCTCGTGTGTATGTATGCGTGTGTGCGTTTGAATGTTGTGTTGTGAGTGCGAGTGCATGTGTTTGTATGTACATGCACCCATGCATCCATGCGTGTGTGCATGTGTACACGTAAGCAAGCAAGCATGCACGTGTATGTGCATGCGTGTGTGCCTGTGCGTGTTTTATTTTATTTATTTATTTTATTCTTTTATATCCAGGATAATGGGATAAGCACTCTTGTCATTTTTTTACACCCAGTCCCCGTGTGTATGCAGCTTTTGTAAATGTCATCTGTTCCCATCTATTCGTGTAAATGTAGGTGTGTGTGTGCGCATGTGTGTGTGCGTGCGTACGTGCGTGTGTTTGTGTCTGTGTGTGTCTGTGTGTCTGTACGGCTGTCGCGCGCGCGCGCGCGCGCGCGCGCGCGCGGGTGTTGTGTGTGTGTGTGTGGTGTGTGGTGTTGTTGTGGTGTGTGTGTGTGTGTGTGTGGGCGCGCGCGCGCGTGTGTGTGCGTTTGCGTTCATCAGCGTGTTAAGAAAGAAAAAACAAAAACAGGCTATGTTCTTTACCCAGTGACTCGGAACCTTCCTGAAGGGTGTCTGGAAGCTGAATACACTTGGGCATCCTGAGGGGAAAAAAACAAAGGACTGAACACATCAATGAATGCTTCATGAATGGGTCACGAATAAAAAGAGAGAGAGAGGGGGGGGGGGAGATAGGGGAGGAAGGAGGAGGAGGGGGAGATAGAGAGGACAGAAAGAGGGAGAGAAAGAGAGGGGACAGAAAGAGGGAGAGAAATAGAGGAGAGAGGGAGATTTGTATTTATTCATAATTATTTTTTTATATCAAGGATAATGGAATAAGCACTCATGTGCTTTGTTTACATCTAATCCCCGTGTGTATGCAGTTTTGTAAATGTCATCTGTTCCCACTGGCACACAATGACCTTCTCTTACGAAAAGCGGAACAGGATTTAACGTGTGTGCAAGATGTTCTGCGTGCGTTCGCACACGGGGCCTCGGTTTATAGTCTCATCCGTAGGAGAGAGAGAGGGGGGGGGGAGGGGGGAGAGAGAGAGAGGGAGGAGAGAGAAATAGAGAGAAGGACAGGAGGAGGGAGGGAAGGAGAGAGAGAGAGAGGAGAGACAGAGAAGATAGAGACAGACAGACACACACGCAGACAGATGGACAACAGAATACAGAGAGAGAAAGAGATAGAGGTGGAGAGAAAGCGAGAGAGGGAGACAGAGGGGGAGAGAAAGAGATAGGGGAGAGGGAGAGAGAGAAGAGAGGACAGGGGAGAGGAGGGAGAGAGAGAGAGTAAAGACAAAGAGAGAGAAAGAGACAGCCAGACAGCCAGACATACAGACAGAGAGAAGAAGAGAGAGAGAGAGAGAGAGAGAGAGAGGAGAGAGAGAGAGAGAGAGAGGAGAGAGAGAGAGAGAGAGAGAGAGAGAGAGAGAGAAAGAGAGCAGAGAAGCAGAGATAAGATAAGAGAGAGACAGAGAGACAGAGAGAGAGACGAGAGAGAGAGAGAGAGGACAGAGAGAGACAGAGAGAGAGAGAGAGAGAGAGAAGCTTGACTTAAATGGTTGTGAGGTACACGTATGAACATGCAGAGCACATGTATTTCTGACTAGACCAGGAAAAAAATACCCAACTAAAGCAAGTACTGTCTTATTCTGTTTAAACCTTTAGTATAAAGACATTGTCCCTTGTTAATCTCTTACAACACACCACACACACACACACACACACACACACACACACACACACACACACACACACACACACCACAGCACGCACGCACGCACCGCTAACACCCTCGATTGCGTTGCGGCGTGCGCCGCGCGCGCGCGTAGGATGCTGCCTGTGAATAGAGCGTCTGCGCTATTGCCTGGCGATCTGTTGACCCGGCTTCGAATTTAGTTCGAGGGGAGTCTTTTTTCCCCTGGAGTTAACATGAGTACCGACTCTACTACCTCCCCCCCCCCTCCCCCCCAAAAAAAAAAAATCCTTCGGGTGGAACTATACAAGGTCCTGAGTGCGAATGCTCGAAGAACATCTTGCACACATATAAAAACCTCTTCCGCTTTTCGGAAGATTAGGCAATTGTGTGCTGGTGGTAACGGATGAAGGTTACAAAACCCCATACACACGGGGACTGCATGTAAAAAGAAAAAAGAGAACGTGATGTGCTTATTCCATTACCTCGAAATAAAAGAACTAAAACACACACACACACACACACACACACACACACACACACACCCCCACACACACCACACCACCACACACCACACACACACCCCAAGCAGAACGACGAGATGAGATGAGGACAGAGAAGAGAGAGAGAGAGAGAGAGAGAGAGAGAGAGAGAGAGAGAGAGAGAGAGAGAGAGAGAGAGAGAGAGAGAGAGAGAGAGAGAGAGAGAATACGAAGATTAGAAGAAAGAATAGAAACAGAGAAGGATGCATAGCACAGAAGAGAGAGATGAGAAAGAGAGGATAGAGAGAAGACAGAGAGAGAGATGATAGAGAGAGAGAGAGAGAGAGAGAGAGAGAGAGATAAAGAAGAGACAGACAGACAGACAGACAGAGACAGAGAGACACAGAGAGCAGAGGACACAGAGAGACAGACAGAGGTAGAGACACAGATGCAGAGAAACACAGAGAGATATTTTATACTTTTAATTCGAGGATAATGGAGTAAGCACTCATGTTGGGATTTTTTGCATCCAGTCCCCGTGTGTATGCAGAGAGAGAGGAGAGAACAGAGAGACAGAGACAGAGAGACAGAGACAGAGAGAAAGATAGAGACAGAGAGAGGCAAACAGAAAGTCAGAGACGCAGGCAATACATCAACTCACCTTGAAGTGACGGGTGCAGAGAAGAGAGGAGGAAGATGCAGACGATGACGACATTTCCCAGAGAAACCCACGCCATGAGGCGAAAGATGGGTCAGTGAACAGGCCTTCCTCTCAATCACCGGCATCACTTGAGCGCAATCCTGAGTTAACAGTCCATTCACTAGATCATCAGCAATCCTGAGTTACATCCATCTAGATCATCAGCAATCCTGAGTTTCACTAGATCATCAGCAATCCTGGGTTAGTCAACTAGTCCATCTTTCACTAGATCTAATCCTGGGTTAACAGTCCATTCACTAGATTGTCAGCAATCCTGAGTTTCACTAGATCATCAGCAATCCTGGGTTAACAGTCCATTCACTAGATTGTCAGCAATCCTGAGTTTCACTAGATCATCAGCAATCCTGGGTTAACAGTCCATTCACTAGATTGTCAGCAATCCTGTGTTAACAGTCCATTCAGAGCAGTCCTGGTTAACATCCATTCACTCAATCCTGTCAATCCTAGGTTTACAGTCTATGTACTGTACAAGCAATGCCAGGTTAACAGTGCATTCATTCAATCATGTCAATCCGAGATTTACAGTCCATTTACAGTCACAAGCAATGCCAGATTAACAGTACATTCACTCAATCACGTTAATCCTAGATTGCTCAATCGCCAATAGTTTTGGCCTCAAGCAATAGTACAGAACTAGTTGCAAAGCAACAGAAAACAGCAAAAAAAAATTAAAGAACTCTTCTTCATGGAAAGAACTTTGCATGTTCACAATGATATCGACTAATGTATTGGACCACATGAGCACGGAAGAAAACAACTCCAAAATGAATGTATCAATTAAGAGAGAGAAAGAGACAGAGAGATAGAGACAGAGGCAGAGACAGAGACAGACAGAGAAAACAACAGACACAGAGAGACAGAGACACATAGAGAGGGAGAGATAAAGACAGTAAATTACAAAGGGAGAGTGAGGGAGTGAGAGAGAGAGAGAGAGAGAGAGAGAGAGAGAGAGAGAGAGAGAGAGAGAGAGAGAGAGAGAGAGAGAGAGAGAGAGAGAGAGAGAGAGAGAGAGAATAACAAACAGACACAGAGAGACATAAAGAGGGAGAGATTAAGACAATAAATGACAAAGACAAAGGGATACAAAGACACAGACAGAGGGACATACAAAGAGGTAAGAGAGATGGTGAGAGCAAATACAGAGAGACATACAGACAGACAGACCGACCGACCGACAGACAGACAGACAGAGACATAGAAACACACACACACACACACACACACACACACACACACACACACACACACACACACACACACACACACACACTAAAAACCAGCCAGACAGAACAGAACAAACAGACGACACAAACACAGCCAGACAACCAAACACACGGACAGACAGACAGTACGGACTGACCGACAGAAAAGCACACATATCAGGCTTTACTGACAGCACGCAAGCTGCCCACCATTCTGCCGAAGCTTGTAGCGACCGTGTTATTATTGATTAATATTATCGATATGCCGAAACCTAACAGAGGATTTCCCACTCTCAAACACACGCGCGCGCGCGCGCCACACACACACACACAACACACACACCACGCACGGCACACCACGCACGCCACACCACGCGCACGCACGCACGCACGCACACACACACACACACACACACTCAAGGGGACGGGATAGCCTAGTGGTCAGAACATTGTGCTCACAAAATGACGACCCGAGTTCGATTCCCGGTCGAGAGGATTTTTCCCCTGGAGTTAACATCAGTGCTGACTCCACTCTCCCCAAAAGTCTTTCGGATGAGACTGTAAACCGATGCCCCGTGTGCGAACGCACGCAGAACATCTTGCGCACACGTTAAATCCTATTCCGCTTTTCGTAAGAGTAGGCCATTGTGTGCCGGTGGGAACAGATGAAAATATTTACAAAACTGCACAACACACGGGGACTGGATGAAAAAAGCACATGATTGCTTATTCTGTTATCCTCGATATAAAAGAATATAAAAAATGATAATAAATAAACGCACACACAAAGAAAAACAGAAAAGAAACACCAAACAAGGATCAATCTGACCCTAATGACGTGTCCATATTTGTGATTTCGTTTTTGTTGTTGTTGTTGTTTTTTAGACACACCTGAAGAAGGATAGGATTGGCCAGGCTCCCCACTTCACCTCCCAACAATGCACTCCCCTCCCTACTCCCTACCCCCCCCCCCCCCGCCCCCCCGAAAAATTCAGTGCAGTGTTCCAGTGACTTCTCAAGGAGTTACGAGAGAAGTCATGTTATGTAGGTCAGGTCAGGTCAGGTTAACTCGAGTCATGTCAGGTCAGGTTAACTCAAGTCATGTCAAGTCAGGTTAACTCAAGTCTAGTCAGGCAGGTATAACTCAAGTCATGTCAGGTCAGGTTAACTCAAGTTAGTCAGGTCAGGTTAACTCGAGTCATGGTCAGGTCAGGTTAACTAGTCAGGTCAGGTCAGGTTAACTCAAGTCATGGGCAGTCAGGTTAACTCAAGTCATTGCAGGTCAGGTTAACTCAAATCATGTCAGGTCAGGTTAAATCAAGTCATGTCGGTCCAGGTAAACTCAAATCATGCAGGTCAGGTTTAACTAAAGTCATGTCAGGGCAAGGTTAACTCAAGTACGTCAGTCAGGAAACTCGAGTCAGGCAGGGTCAGGTTAACTCAAGTCAGTCAGGTCAGATTAACAACAGTCAAGTACAGTCATAATTGAAACACGCTAGACTTGCAGGTCATCATGAATCGTCTAGAATTAAACAGACCGAATTGCTGAACAAACAGGTAATTTACAAAGCAGTGACAG
>CM060316.1:57892541-57897541 GCA_030674155.1 Stramonita haemastoma
TCAATTAATCTTTGCTTGAGTACACTAAGGAACCCCTGAATGTCACCAACATCCTGTTGTAGCCAAACAACATTAAACCCTGAATTATACAACAATTCCCTTAAACTTGCTGCCTAACATTTTTTACCTTTTTGATCTAGAATTTATTGCATTTCGTAGGCCTGTCTTGGCAACCTCTGGTGACTCATTTGTAGTAATTTTAACCAATATCTAACTGCACAAATATATGAGTTTACAAATAAAGGATAGCTGGCAACTTCCCCATAAACCATTTTATTTGGTGTTTTAACAGGAACTCCCAGAAAACGTTAACAAGCCATCAAATGTATTTTTTCTACATATTCTAAGCGATTTACACCCCCAGACTTCAGATGCATATAGCAATATTGGCTTAATTTTTACATAGAAAACTTTAAAATAAACCTGGTAAGAATTTTCTTTGTTTTTTTGAAAAGCTCTAATCAAACTTATTCGTGCTTTTTCCCCTTTTACACACAAATGTTCCGTACCCTGCCTATGACAAAGCTTTGTTGTAAAAGCATACCCCAAATCACAATATTTATTTACAACTTCTAGCTTTTTATCTCCTAAAAACCATTCCTCATCCTTACCCCAAAACCCCTCCTTTCCTAAAGACCATAACTTTGGTGTTATCTGTATTAATGTTTAATTTCATATTTACACAACAATTTTGGAGAAGAGAGAGAGAGAGAGAGAGAGAGGAGAGAGAGAGAGAGAGAGAGAGAGAGAGAGAGAGAGGAGAGAGAGAGAGAGAGAGAGAGAGAGAGAGAGAGAGAGAGAGAGAGAATAATCTGTATTTTTCATGGGTGACAGATAAACATTCACATACTTTTTTCATCCGGCACTTGCCCTGATTAGGGACTATCAAAAGAGAGAGGAGAGAGAGAGAGAGGGGGAGAGAGAGAGGAGAGAGAGAGAGAGAGAGAGAGAGGAGAGAGAGAGAGAGAGAGAGAGAGAGAGAGAGAGAGAGAGAGAGAGAGAGAGAGAGAGAGAGAGAGAGAAGAGAAGAAGAAGAAGAAGAAGAAGAAGAGGAGGAGGAGGAAGAAGACGGGGGTAAAATTGAAGGGTTTTATTTTCAAAACACTGTAGGCATGCAACATGTTCTTACTTACTAACTGCATTGTTTTTCATTTATCGAGTGCAGTAACGACAATGAAAGGCTGTAAGAAAAAAAAAACCCAACCCAAAATTGCCGACAAAACAACACACACACACACACACACACACACACACACACACACACACACACACACACACACACACACACACACATCGCTGGCGAAGAAATAGAAATAACATTTTTTAAAAAGGAACTATCAAAACAAACAAAGAAAGCGAAAACAAAGAACTTCACTCTTACCCTCTCTTTCTTTCCTTTACACTGCTGAGATTACAATCAGTGTCGGTGTAAAAGTTTTCCCACGAAATGTACACAACCCCTGTATGACAATACTATTGCAACCAAACTGAGACATTTACATAAACCATATCCACTGTTTTAAACACAGCAAACACACACAGGAAAGAAAACGCGCATGAATATTCAGACTTTTCGCCGTCACAGTAGTATCACATTCTCTTCAACAGACGTGTGGATGGATGACACTGACACACACACACTGACACACACACAATCTCACTATCTGCAGGGCGTTTCCAGCTCCCCAAAAAGAAGTCCGCCTATTATCACGATCAATGGGACTTAACTCGGGGTCGCCACCCCTTCAGGGGGAAATAACTAACAGGCGAGACTGTGACTACAGCCTGTTATTTTGGGCTTGTGGGTGAAAAAAAGGATAGGAGCCAAACAACTCAGAGGGAAGAGGGGCAAGAAGACACTTTTAGATGTCGTATGTTGTGGTGTCATGTCTGCCAAGAGTGTCTGCTTTTAGGCTACCTGGGGTTTGTGTTCAAAAACTTGACCGGCTGCCTCGACCATGAAGGTGCTGAAGATGTCGGCGTCACTGCATGCTGCGTCCCCCCTCAAGTGCCAAAGCTAGCGCAAAGTGACAACGTCACCTGGGGAGGGAATAGCAAATAAAAAGGCCTGTTGCGATCCAATTGTGCTCTTGTGTTCTTGGATATCTTTGTCTTCTGCAGCGTTACTAGATTAGGACAAAATTAATCATGGTGACAAGAGTCATGTTCCTAGTCAAATCTGCGCCAGGAAATGTCCACGTTTATCGATCCGTTGATACCTGCATGGAATGGGATTTCACAAGGCTTTAGTCAGTGTGGTCCCGGTGGGTTTCACCTGGCGCATGCTAGGTCCAGTGTCCTGAAGCTCGGCACTTTTGGAAAGTGCTGGCGAACATCAAGTTGTCCTAGCTAGGAAACTCTGGAGCCCGGCTCCTCGGACGTTGATGACAGCATTGCCAGACGGTCCACAATGAGTACTGCAGTTTTATCTGTCTGCGCTTCCCCACCAACCTTGGCATTCTACTTGGTCAGTGGACAAGAACTTCGAACACACACACAAAAAACAACGAAAATCCAAATACCCAGACTCTTTAACATTTCATAAGGGATCAAAAGCCGTGGTGATTTCAAGAGCTGAATATCAGATTTAGCAAGCCTCAACCAATCTGGAAAGACAACAACACAACAACAACAACAACAACAACAACAACAACATAACAACAACAACAACAACAACAGACAAAGGTCAAGCTGCAACTACCGCGTGCACTTGTCCTTTCCATCTTTCTGCGCATTGTGAGTCGCGAGCTTTAAGAGCAGGCCTGCAGAGAGAAATTCGAGCAGTTGAATTATGTTTTCGTTCCTCGGCTAGCGCTCCGTGGTTCCCCCATGGTGAAATCTTTGCGTATGCGACCGTTGAGGCAGGCGCATTCCGACTTCCGGGATACAGCTAGGAATTAAACCTACTAGTTTTACCAGGACGGTTGGGAAGTGCGCCTCCCTGCTCTCTCCGATTTTAAACTGTCATGTGTTCTTTTAATGTGCACAAGACCGTAAAGCACAGGGGTCCCACTGGTCTAGAATCTCTTCCGAAAGACGATATTCAGTTCGATATTCAAGAAAGGGGCAAGGATGGGAATCGAATCCAGAACCTCAAGGTTTACTTGTTAGGCAGGTGAACCGTCTGAACCGTTCTGCTACCTTTCTCCTTCACTTCAAGCAGTGCCACAGAACATTGCTTGGCATCAGCTTCTTCCTGGACCAGCTCACAACAGAGGAAGACTTCACTCCTCCCAAAAAGTCCTCCAGACGAGACTATAAACCGAGGTCCGTGTGCGAGCGCACGCAGAACATTTTGCGCACACGTTAAAACCCTTTCCGCTTTTTCGGAAGAGTAGGCCATTGTGTGCCGGTGGGAGGGGATGACAAAATTTACAAAACTGCATACACACAGGGAATGGATGTAAAAAAAAAAAAAAAAAAGCAGCACATAAATGCTTATTTCAAATCAAAGAATAAAAGGAAGATGAAGCAGTATCAGCGTTAGACAACCCATACACTACTCACTACACTACACAAACCTCCTTTAATCACTCCCGTTCATTAGGACCAGTGGAGTGGCATGGTTACTTCACCAGATCCCACAGCCTATCAAACTTCTTTCAAAAAACAGGCAAACAAACCAGAAGGCAGAGGGGAAATGGGTGGACATCACTGACTGGACCAAAAAATGAAGGCTTGGCCTAACCCTAGGTACTGGCATATCACCGTCATAAATGGACGGAACAGGGGTTTTCGTCAGAGCAGCGCCCCCCACGTCTACTGAGCTAAAGGACCAGTACAGCACAGTGTAGTGCAGCGTTTGTGTGTTGAAAATAGGACGGAAAGCGGGGAACCAAAAAATCCAAAACCGCGGTAGTTGAAGAGGAGTGGGCGGGGGTAGGGGCGTGGAGTGGAGACAAATAACTGTTATTAATAAACGTCAGCTTTACCTGCACGGCAAAGGTACTCCTACAATAATGTTTCTCCTTGTTCTCCTTCGACATATTTTTTTTCAAACCAACCTAAAAAAAAAAAAAAAAAGATTTAGAGTACTAAAGCACAGGTCAAACAGCTGTGTTGCAGACACAATCCATCTCTTGTCTCTTGATTATATTAATCATAAATATCGGAGTATAAAATTGTGTGTTTAAAACAAAGAAGAAATTTTGTGTCTAAAGTACTGAGCAGGCACAAAGGGGTTTACGCTAGTACGTTTGCATACACACGTACATTCGTATACACATGCAGACGTTCACACGTGTACGCATGAAGCACACACGCACCCCCCCCCCCCCCCCCCCCCCCCCACACAACACACATACTGATACTCCTTTCGAGCTGTTTTAAAATTCAGCTTTGGGAGTTTCCTACTCCCCCCCCCCCCTCCCCTCCCCCCTTTGTTTTTGCTCTTTGTGTTTGGTTTCTTTTCTCATAAATCTCTCTCTCTCTCTCTCTCTCTCTCTCTCTCTCTCTCTCTCTCTCTCTCTCTCTCTCTCTCTCTCTCTCTCTCTCTCTCTCTCTCTCCATATATATATATATTATATATATATATATATATATATATATATATATATATATATATATATCTGTGTGTGTTGTTGTTGTTGTCGTTGTTGTTGTTGTTGTTGTCGTTGTTGTTGGCGGGGTTATTTGCATGTCTATTTCTGAACTCTTCTTTGAACTTGCTAATTTTGATGATCTATCTTCAGACAAACGCGTCTCTCCACTTATTTGGCTACTACTTCAGCTATATTCCTGCTTGTCTTTCTCTGCGACACACAAAAACACAGGCATCGGGAGGCAAGTTACCAGGCACTACCAACAGCTTAACGATGCTGGGTGTGTGAGGGTTATAGATTAGCCATCAATCGCCTGCCGTTGATTGCATGCATGCATTAATTACGCCACACATAATATGCCATAGTTGCTGCAAGTTCTTGACTTACAGTGCCAAGCGTCGAAAAAAAAGGATATTGGTTGATGTGTGTGTGAGTAGGGGAGGGGTGGAGTGAGAGAGA
>CM060316.1:57905041-57910041 GCA_030674155.1 Stramonita haemastoma
GTCTTTACCTATATCCTGAGTGCATACATTCCTCAAACAAATATTTGTAGGTAAATGGCACGTCGCTTTCATGATAAGTCTAATATAATTATGTAAGCAATTGTTTTGGTTTGTTGTTCTGAACTAATGAAATGTTGTTTAAACGCATCTATCTCAGGCAACTACAGAAGAAAATTATAAGGCAGGGAACAAACAATTTTTTTTTAAAAGATAAAACAAAGGAAAGAAAAGCAAAGAAGGGGGGGAGAAAACCGGCAATGGGTGGGAAAAAGCAACGCAAAGGATAACAGATAACGAAACAATAATAAAAACCAGGAAGAAAAACAGTAAAAAGAAGGAATACAACAAGAAGTATGACTTTTTAAATAAAAAACCCAGTAAGATATAACACAGGAAGTAAGACAACAATAACAAAGAAATAATGAGGACAGGAAAAGAAGACAAATATCACCCCCCCCCCCCCAAAATGTTTACAAAAATAATTAAAAAGAAGACACTTCCTTTCTTTTTTAAAAGCTTGAACGAGAAAGGAAAAAAATAATCAAGAGAGATAAGATAGAAACGAAGTGAAAAAAGAAGACAAGATGAGAAGAAAAATGACGGGAAAAGGAAATGAATTAAATAAAGAGAACTTTGAAAGGAAAGAGAAAAAATCAACTCTTAAGGCTACTGTTTTGTTTTTTTTAACTGAAGGCAAAGACTTAACTTCACGGTCATAAAATAACAGACTGCAATAAAAGATCCTTTACTCTTTCTCTTATTCAAGGAGTACACACAACGTGTGAGTGTGTGTGTGTGTGTGTGTGTGTGTGTGTGTGTGTGTGTGTGTGTGTGTGCGTGTGCGTGTGCGTGCTTGCGTGCGTGCGTGTGTTTGTGTGTGTGTGTGAGAGAGAGAGAGAGAGAGAGAGAGAGAGAGAGAGAGAGAGAGTAGAGAGGAGAAGAGAGAGAGAGAGAGAGAGAGGAGAGAGAGAGGAGAGAGAGAGGAGTATACAGGAGAAAAAGAGAAGATAGAGAGAGCAGAAAACAGGATTAGATATACACAAACGTAGAGTAAAAAGAGACAAGATCAGAGAAGCAATAAACACATGAGATTAGACATTGCCAACGGACGAAAACTGACAGACATACGTTCCGAAATAGAGACAGGTGAAACTAAAGGCCAGGACACGCAAACAGACACAGATAGAAGAAGAACTGCGAAGAATTGCGAAGAAGGAAGAAGAAGAAGAAGAGAAGAAATATTGTGAAGAAGAAGGATACAAATTCAGGGAGGCCATCGGCCCATTCTGAAGGGGTCTGTACAATATCGTTAAATCAAAATAAATGACAATTAATTTTACAAAAGAATTCAAATTTTGCATGTAAACAATATGCTAAAACTCTTAACTTATTGCAACATTGCGTCTTGTCAGAGCTTTAGATTTGTATATATACAATGACAAAAAATTAATAATTTACCGTGGTTTCATTGGAGGATGACAACAAAAGACGTAACATAAATGCACAAGGATTACAGTAATACTTTTCTGAAATGTATCAGATGGAGAAGACGAAAAAAAAAAGAAAGAAACAAAGAAGACCGACAAGAAGAGGAAAAAGAAACGTTACTTTCTCACACTAGAGATCTTCCTTCAGCAAGCGTCACCGAAAAAAAAACACCCCGACTCTTAATTATGAACACAAACCCTACTACTACTACCTAAGCACACCTATGCACACACCCCAGTCACTGTACTATCCACCCAAACCAGTGAAAAAGCCAGACGATAAAAAACGCCTCCTGCCATGCGAGTCTAAGTGACAATCACCCACAGCGTTTGCGATCAGCAGGTGAGAGTTGCGACCCTTCTTTTATACTGTGTGGACAAGTTTGGAATGCGCGCCTCGGTGTCGCTACTTCCTTGTCTAGATAGGCCGAGTAGTATGGGGATGTTTTTGAGAAACAGGATATCTTGTGAGAAAAATCTTTCACTCTTCCTCCCCAAGATATTGTGTCAGTTAGTTTGGTGTTTGTTTTTTTGTTTGTTTTTTGTTGTTGTTTTTTGCAGGGGTATTTTTTTGTTTTGTTTTATTTTTCGTGTTGGTTTGTTTTTTTTAATAGGTTTTCTCTTTTTGGGGGGAAGGGGGGGGGGTGCCCTCATTTGATCTCAGATCCTGCCGTGTTTCTGTCAGTGTCAAAGATCCATAAAGTCTTAATCAAAGATCTCTCTCTCTCTCTCTCTCTCTCTCTCTCTCTCTCTCTCTCTCTCTCTCTCTCTCTCTCTCTCTCTCTCTCTCTCTCTCTCTCTCTCTCTCTGTGATTTGCAACAGGCAATTTTCAAGAGATGACTAGTTTAAAGTTTTATACTCTAATGTGTGATGTTGTTAAAATTATGACGTTAGGTGTGTGTGTGTGGGGGGGGGGGGGGGGGGGGGGGCTGCAGGTATTTGCCAATGATAACACTAAAACTTGTAATCTTCAACCTGTGGAATCATAAATTCTGCCGGGTTCGATTTACCAGGGAACCATGTCATGAAAATTCCTGTGATTCCTCGGGGGATAAAGGGAAGAAGACAAAAAGAGGAAAAGAGAAAATATCATCATTTTCTGTATCGTCATCGTTGTATTCTTCTTCTTCTTCTTCTTCTTCTTCTTTCTTCTTCTTCTTCTTCTTCTTCTTCTTCATCATCATCATCATCACCATCATCATCGTCATCATCACCACCACCACTACCTCCACCAACACAACCACCACCACCACCACCACCACCATCATCATCATCATCATCATCCATCATCATCATCATCATCATCATCATCATCATCATCATCATCATCATCATCATCATCACCATCATCATAATCATCAACATTATCATTGATCACCATCATCACCATCATTTCAAGTAGATTCTGGAGGACTAAGATTTCAACCATAAACATCTCGTCTCCAAGATAGGAGGCGTTGTCTATGCCAGCACTCCTTCACGGCGACAAGCGTTAAGCTTGAGCAGTTGTATCAGTTTCTCACTCTCCCTATATGCGTTTTTTACTGCCAGCCCCAGTGGGCTGTGTCAATATTTCATGATGCTTGCTGCACAGTCGTATTCTTCACTCCCGCCATCTGCTGTACCCCTGTCTTAGCCAGGAAACATAGGGTTCGTTCAGCTATGATTGTCTTTTTTTCATAATAGGTTGGTGCTGGCATTTTTCTCCACTATTTTGTTTGCTGAACGGGAAAGAAATACGCTTTGTGTAGTATAGCATGCTCAGAGCATCAGTAGGGCATGTTTTTATCATTTGGCATTTTCTGTCCATAGAAAGTGGTTTTTGTTTTGTTTTTAGCCTACGTAAATCTTTTGTTTATCAAAAAAAACCAACAAGATCAATTAAACCTGAACATGATCGAGACTAAAACATTACTCAGGCATTTCGTAATTATCGGGTTTTGTTATTACTCTTTATTTTTCTTTGTTCCTTTTGAGTATTTTTGTTGGTGGTGGTGTTTAAGAGTAAAACGTACTCTTTCCATGACATAAGTGGCACGTACACAACACATGTCATGTAACATCGTAATGAGATTCAGAGGGAGGAAAAGTTTCTGCCAACCATACACCTACAACTGGTAAAGACTTACACTGTGATTGGATGAGCACGTGGGGCAGGGTAGGCACAGCCTTCAGATTTGGCGAACACGGCACTGGCGTAGACGACCAGCGTTATATCAAAACTAGTTCCTTCATTTCAAGAACTTGCAGGCTAGGCTGGTCAGGCTCTGAAGTCGTTTTCAAGTCAGCTTAAGCCAGTGGGGGACGGGATAGCTCTGTGGTCACAGCACTCGCTTTTCCCAAGCTAAGGTTAAGCAGCATTGAACGTGGGTTACCTTAAGTTCTGTGCTACTGAGCTTGCAAGTGTCTTTCAGCACCTGTTCCAGACCTCGCTGGACATTTGCCAGATACCAGTTATTTGGAAGACTTCCAATGTTATACCTCTTCCAAAGAAACCCAATCCTACTCGGCCTAATGATTTCAGACCTGTAGCTCTCACATCACTGGTGATGAAAACATTAGAAAAGATCATAAAATCTCTCATTCTTTCTGTTACAGAGAAAAACCTTGACCCATTACAATTTGCGTACAGATCTAGAAGGGGTGTCGAAGATGCCAAATTATTCATTTTGAACAAGCTGTACAATCACTTGGAAACACCTGATTCTCATGCCAGAATATTGTTTGCTGACTTTAGCTCAGCTTTCAATACAATGCAGCCTCATATTCTGGTTAACAAAATACTTTCAAAATTTGATGTAGACAATCAACTTATACGTTGGCTGATTGAATTTTTAACTGACAGGCCACAGCGTGTTTTTGCCAACAAAATACCTTCATCAGTTAGATATACCTACACTGGTTCCCCACAGGGCTGCGTCCTCTCGCCACTTCTTTACATTCTATACACAGATGATTGTAGAAGCAGCCATGAAAACTCATTTCTGGTAAAATTTGCGGACGACAGTGCTCTTCTGTCTCTCTTATCTGGATCAGTCCTAGACCATGGTCCAGCCCTTACCGAGTTCGTAGATTGGTGTGATGAGGCCTATCTGGAGCTAAATGTTTCTAAAACTAAAGACCTTCCTATTGATTTCAGAAGATCGGAGCACACTTCTGAGAATACCATCATCCATAGTGAAGAAGTTGAAAACGTTTTGAAATACAAATATCTGGGAACTGTTTTTGACCACAAGCTAAATTGGGATGCTAACACTGACGCCATTGTCAAAAAGGGGCAACAACGTGTGTATTTTCTGAGGAAGCTTAACTCATTTTTTGTCGACAAAAAGATTCTTTCTTTGTTCTACAAGTCTTATATAGAGAGCGTTTTAAGTTTTGCTTTCATTTGCTGGTACAATAGCCTTAGCATTAAGAACAAGAATGGTCTTCAGAGAATTGTGAGAATCTGCTCTAAAATTATCGGAGAAGAACAAAGAGACCTCAGGTCGTTTTGTAATCAGCAGCTTGTA
>CM060316.1:57915041-57955041 GCA_030674155.1 Stramonita haemastoma
TAGATTTTGTCATCCGTACCACTGGCACACAATGGCCTACTCTTCCGAAAAGCGGAAAGGGTTATAACGTGTGCACAAGAAGTTATGCGTGCGTTCGCACACGGGTTCGCACCCGTGTGCGAACACACACGGGTTTATAGTCTCATCCGAAAGGCCTTTTTTTTTAGGGGGGAGGGGGGGGGTAGAGTCGGCACTGATGTTAACTACAGAGAACAAATATTTCTGTGTTGTCAATGAGTTAGTTTTGTTACTTAGGTAATATTGACGGTATGACTCTTTTCATGTAAACGCTGTTAATGTTGATTTTCTTTCCACTTCTACAGTTAGAGCTCCAAAGTTCACCAATGGTAAGATTTTTGTGTATGCGACCGTTTTGGCCCACCGTTGATTCAGCTAGCTGCATTCTGTTGAGATGATGTCTAAACACGACACCAGTGTGCATGCCTTGTTTTTTCGGTGTTTTAAAAAAAAACAAAAACATTTTGATATAATCCGTTCTCACCAGGACGAATGTCCTACTCTACTGAAAGGTAGAACAGGTATTAGTATGCACACTAGACGCTCTGTGTGCGTTTGCACACTGGGCCTCAGTTCACAGTCATCCGGAGGACTTTCAGGGGAGTGGAGCTAGTTAAAGTTAGTTAAAGTCTGTCCCGAGCCTAAGGCTCATCAGGCCGGTGCTTATCCCGGTTTCTGCGGCGTTAAGCGACTTAGAGTCATAGACTCCCCCCTGGATAGGACGTCAGTCTATCCCAGGGTTAACCCCCAATACAAGGTTGGTACCCCTTTTACACCTGGGTGGGGTGACAAAATAGCCGTAAAGTGCCTTTTCCAAGGGCACAACGCCATAGCCGAAAGCTGGGATCGAACCCGCAACCTTTAGATTACGAGTCCAACGCCCTAACCACTAGACTACAGCGGCGGCTGAGTGGAGCTAGTGCTGCTGTTAACTCCAGGGGAAAATCCACTTTAATAGGTGTCTCGGTGGTGGCTCAAACTCAGGCTTGATTCCCGACCGTTAAATCGCGAGCACAACACTCTTAACCACTAGGCTAACACCCCCAACCCCTACCCCCGCCACTCCGAACTGTTGAATTTTGGTTGCGTTTGTATTACAGCAATGTTAAATAATAATGGTTTGGGGGGTTTGGGTTTTTTTATTTCACATATACAACTTTTTCATTCAATTTTTTCCCAATCTTTTTTCTTTTTCTTCTTTGTTTCAAAATTCTTTTTTTTTTTAACCCCCCAAAATCCATCATACTTCTTAAGTATGTGTATCTTTTATGTATTGACCATGGTCTGCCGTCATTTACTAATGATAAATTATGTGGCAAAAGGCCCCCAGGGATATCAAATATTCTTGTGAATGCGATTGACACTTCAGAATTCCAAATAAGTGTCTCGCTGTAAGGTACTACAGCGGGTGAACCTTTAATTACCGCCCGAACCTCTGACGAAGGCTCGTCCAGAAGCCGAAACTCGAGTTAGGTTAGGCCAAAGGCATGGTTCTTACTCAGAAATGCCTAAAAATCCAGTCATTGAAAGATATTGTTTTCTAGATTATAAAAAAATTGATTCTGTAAATAAATCATTTTCAAAATGATTCAGAAGTTGTAAGTGCTTACCTGCACTTGTTTTTTCCCCCACTATTTCCGCAATAATAAATTATGAATCAGAAAAATTGAACATTTTCGATACTATGCCATACCATACTTGATACCATACCATACTATGCCATGCCATTTTTGATACCATATCATACCATGCCATACCATACCATTTTTGATACCACGCCATACCATTACCATTTTTGAGACTCACCTACTCTGTCAACAGCAAACATTAGTCAGCTTAGTCATAACCAACACTTAAGGGTTGGCAGATTTTTTAGCGCTCTTTAATTAACTCACGCACTTATTCGTTTAATTAACGATTCTTTATAGTCCAAATATCAATACAAAGCTTTTTGGCAAAGATGTTTTTCCATACATTATCGCCTGTTATTAATGTACGACTGACTGTGGCCGATTGGCGTGCGATACCAGAGAGCATGAACGCCACTACTGAGTGAAACCCGTGTGTGTGTGTGTGTGGTGTGTGTGTGTGTGTGTGTGTGTGTGTGTGTGTGTGTGTGTGTGTGTACCTGCACGTTATTGATTAGCTTCCACCCCCTTGCAGTCTTGTTTGAAAGGGGAAAAGGCATGAGTCCCCCCACCCCCCTCCCCCCAACACGATATTCTCATTTCCACCATATCGATCCCTCGGCCTTCCAGACTACACATACACACACGCACGCACGCCACACACACACACACACACACACACACACACACACACACGCACGCATGTACACGCACCGCCACACACACACACACAACACACACACACACACACACACACACACACACACATACACACGCGCGCGCGCGCGCGCACCTACTGGCATACATGTGTTAAGTTATGCAGTTCTGGTGTGTAAGCTGTAGGCCCCTATAGGTAGGCCTACAGTTTGACGTGGTATCTGATGCCATTCACATGGGGGGGGGGGGGGGGGGGGGGAGGGGGGGGTAGCCTTGTGGTCAAAACATTGGACTTGCAATTTGATGACCTGGGTTCGATTCCCGTTCGATGAGATTTTTCTCCTGGAGTTAACATCAGTGCAGACTCCACTCCCCCCAAAAGTCCTTCGGGTGAGACTATAAACCGAGGCCCGTGTGCGAACACACGCAGAACACCTTGCGCACACGTTAAATCCTGTTCCGCTTTTCGAAAGAGTAGGCCATCGTGTGCCGGTGGGAACAGATGACAAGATTTACAAAACTGCATACAGACGGGGACTGCATGTAAAAAAGCACACGAGTGTTTATTCCATTATCCTCGATATAAAAGAATATATTTTTAATAATAAACATGTGCGACCATGTGGGTAGGCGCCACCCACGCACGCATGCACATACGCACGCACGCACGGTCTCCCTGCCTGGGATCGAGCCACCATGGAGACGTCCGTTTTAGGGAATTTTACCACGGAGTTAACATCAGTACTTCCCCAAAAGTCCTTCGGAGGATGCTATAAACCCAAGGCCCGTGTGCGAACACACACAGAACATATTAATACGTACACGTGAAACACCTTTCTGAAGAGTAGGCTATTTTGTACTGGTTGGAGTGGATGGCAATTTAAAAAAAACAAAAAAACCGCATACCCACGGATGTTATGTTTAGACACTATCCCTGAAGTTGGAATGCGGCTACCTAAAAACCAGCTCACAAAATATGCATAGGTCTACGTATCTTGACTAGATCAGGTGTTTGGAAAATGTGGGGGTGCTTTCCTGGCTACATCTCGATAAATGTACCTGCATGGCTCAATGAACTGAAAGTACATCGCCGACTCTATAGCCTTGTTATTGATCCTTGCTTTTTGTTGCAGGCCTATTTCCTGTGATCTCAGCAACTGGTTCTATGATGGTCTCTGATCGATCTTTTTGTTGTGTCTCTGTGACCTCAGGAAATGGTATTTGATGGTCTCTGATCGATCTTTTTGTTGTGTCTATGATCTCAGCAACTGGTTCTTTGATGGTCTCTGATCGATCTTTTTGTTGTGTCCATGAGACCTCAGTAAAATGGTATCTGATCAACCCTTCTGTTGTGTCTCTGTGATTTCAGTAAAACGGTCTCTGGTCCATATTTTTGTTGTCTCTGTGATCTCAGTAAAACGGTGTGTGATCGATATTCTCTCTGTGATTTCTGTAAAATGGTCTTCGATAGTCCCTTATCAATCTGTTTATTGCGTGTCTGTTATCTCAGCAAAAACGTTTTTTGACAATCTCTCATCAGTTTTTTTGTGTGTGCTCCCATGATCTCAAAACAGTTGTAGGCCTCTGGTTAATGTTATCCACAGCTAAGCTTTCTTTTTACAAGAAGTTAATACTTTGTGGCGCTCAAAAGCCGTTACCGACAGTTCCTCATGACTGTGCTCAGTAGACAGATCGTTGTCAGTGACCTTTACTGTGTATGTTCTTGTTGTATAGCACTAATTTCTTCGATTTAATTATTCATTTTTTCTAGGTAAAAGTAGAACGGGGACGGGATAGCCCAGAGGTCAGAGCACTCGATTTTCCCAGCTAAGGTTGAGCAGCATCGAGCGTGGTTACCGGTTGGATGGGTGACCGTTTGCGCGCATTGGCTTCAGTCTAGCTCCCGCTTCACCCAGCTGTAAATGTGGCTATGTGGAAATGGCAGTAGCAGCACCGCACTGAGCCAGAGGTGGCTATGTGGAAATGGCAGTAGCAGCACCGCACTGAGCCAGAGGTGGCTATGTGGAAATGGCAGTAGCAGCACAGCACTGAGTCAGAGGTGGCTATGTGGAAATGGCAGTAGCAGCACAGCACTGAGCCAGAGGTGGCTATGTGGAAATGGCGGGTAGCAGCACAGCACTGAGCCAGAGGTGGCTATGTGGAAATGGCAGTAGCACTAATACTATTTGCATGCAAGGTAGATTATAAAAAAAAAAGGGCCTTTTATAATTAAACATGTAAGAAAATGTCATCTGTATTTTTACCAATCTTTTTAACAGCATGCTCAGTGTTGCATTATGATCTGATCTTCGCGTAGGACTTAAGTCTGTTTTATGGTTTAGTCTATGAAGAGGTTTGCAGTCAGTTGATGCCAAGACCCACCATGGTAGATGTCGAGAGGTCAATAATGGTGGTGGAGCCAAACATCCCCAGTCATGTTTATAGTGCACAAACTGCTGTTTCTGGGGTTTGCAGCATTGGGCTGTTCACACACAATGTTGTATAGCAGCATTTCCTGTATTACTGTTTTTTTTTAATTAAGGTGGATAGCATGCAGCTGGGCTCACATGTGGTGGTGGTTGTGAAGTGGTCAAAATCAACAGAAAGAAGAACCACATTGTGGAAACTGCCTTTCTAATAGGATCACCCACTTAGTTTTTGTTGTTTTTTTCAACCACATCAAAACAACTCCCTTCATTCTTAAAGTAAGCAGCTGTGGATGAATTACCTCAGTAAATCATGGTTTTCACCATTGAAAATATGAGTCGAGTACTGGTAAGCTGTGCAAACAAGTATTCTATGTATTTGTTTTATACATCAATTTACTGTTTTGCTACCTGACTGAAGTGCATGTCCAACACCTTAAGCATGGCCAATTCTGTTTTAGCTACAGCAAATTATAGGACAATCTCTGATAAATGACTAGTGCGAGCGTTCTGCTACTACTTACCATGCTTTTTGCTGAATCAAGATGTTTGACAATTATGACTTGATTAAATATGCTTTGCACCAACTCCAGGCAAACAACCCTAAAAATAACTCATTGACGTATTGTAGCTCAAGCTATAATACCTACATCTCAAAAGGCTGTGTTGTAGCTAATTATAGGACATAAAAACAAATTTTAACACTTAATCATGTTCAATCCAAGGGAAACTACATGTGCTGGTAGCTGAAGTCTCCTTTCAAATGAGTTTATTTCCCTTTAACTGTCAGTAACTGTGTAATATGCTTTTGGAACTTTTTTTTGTACACCACCTATAGAGTAGATATTTTTTCATGATAAAAATGGTGACAAAGTAGAAGTAGCCTACATGCTGAACGAGGCAGTATTGGCAAATTTTACATCAAAGTGATTCCTGAGCCTGAGGAAACATTACTGTGTGAAATCAATGTGATTCTTGTGGATTGGCTAATGGATACTTGCACCTTCTTCAGGTAAGCCTGCAAGCGGTCCAAGGTTTGTGGTTTTTAGCATTCACTTACTTCAAGGCAAAACACACACACAAAAAATGAGACATCTGTGGACAAGTATCTTTTTAAATCCTAAAAGTACTTAAATTTTACTTGACATAAAATTGCTTCGTTTCATCAATCTGAGAGTGACATTTTAACATGAGAGAGATGTGAGAGTGACATTTTAAAAATATTGTCAAAACAGCCTGTCAGTTTTATCGAGACGTGAAACAGACTGACTCTATCAAGTAAATGGTTTCCCACCAACTTGGCTGTAAGCAGTAAATAACTGGGGAAAATGTAAATTAAAAAATAAAAATAAATAAAAAAAGATAGTTTACACATATTTTGGCTTTCACTGAGCAAACCCCCCCCCCCCCCCCAAATAAAGCAGGGGGAAAAATTCAAATCGACAACAAAACGAGGAGACACTATGCATAACTGCAGGCTGGAAATCCTCTCACAAGATGCCGATTGTCAACACTGATAACTGCTTCCAATCATGATCATTGGGGGATAGTTTTCTATAGTGAGTTATGATCACCGGAGTGAGCCTCCAGCACTATAGGACTCCTCTGGCTGGTAGTTCCATGGCAGCCAATACTTCCAAGCTCCCTGTGGACTTCAGGTCCAGAGGATGCAAGGTAACATTCAAGCTTCAGTGCAGTTTGGGTGGACATGTGCAGTGTGGGGACAGCAGGAAAGGAATGTCATAGGAGATGGGATAGCAAAAAGAAAAAAAAACAACCCCACACACGCATGCACACACATACACACGCACATACATGTACATCCCCCCCTCCCCCCCCCAAAAAAAATTTTGTATGCAAACACAACATTCACACCAAACAAAGGTAAAGCAAAAATTTGTGACATCTATTTATTGATCATGAAAGGACAAAAAACATCTTCAAATGAAAAACAATGGCATTTCATTCAAATCCTAACCACAAACACACGCACGCGTGCGCAAACACACACATACACACACACACGTCACATTCCATTTGCAAAACATGAAATTTACCACTACATTCACACAGTAATAATTTCCCACCACCTCCCCTTGTCCGACATACATGCATGTACAACTTACTGCCGACTTACTGTTGTGTCAGGCTGCAGCTCCTTACAACCCACAGGTTGCTGCTTCCGCTGCAGCACACTGATCTACACCTTTGCTGCTGTTATTGCTTAAAACCTTTCAGGCGGCAAAATTGACCAGAACATGACTGAAAGCTACAGTCTACATCACTGCATTGTAAGTCAACTTGAGTCACCATATTTCTTTTCTCAAGTAACTTGTAATGATTATTTTCTTGTTTGTACCCATGCACATCCTTGCACAGCGTGCAAGTCCAGCATAACTTGAACACCAGTCCAAGGCCCAGGTGGGCTGGGCTGGAATGGAATGGATAGCAGCTGAGGATAGCTGCAAGTGGGGGAAGACAGCTGTGCTTGTCAAAAACTAGAAAGCAGTCAATGCTCTATATGTTCACTGATATAGTTCCCAAGATCCAATATTTTATATGCCTCTCTACATATTTATAGTTCCAATTTTTTCCCTTATGCCCCCCCTCAATGCAGTCACTGTAGCCCATATCAGCCATCTTTCACACAGACTGATATGCAACAACTTCTCCTTTGTTTGCTCTCATTTACAGATTTATTCTGAACAGAAAAGACTGTCAGACTACTAACCACTTTTCCTTACCTTGATCCCACCTTCCTCTGAAACTGTACAATCATATTTACAGCTGCAATTAAGACAATGTCAAGGAAATTTGTTGTCATCATCATCCATCTTGCAATTTTTTAAATAAAATTTTTAAATATATATTTTATTCCTTTATATTGAGGACAATGGAATAGGCACTCATGTGCTTTTTACATGCAGTCCCCGTGTGTGCAGTTTTGTAAATTTTGTCATCTGTTCCAACTGGCACACAATGGCCTACACTTTTGAGAAGCGGGCCAGGTTTTAATGTGTGCGCAAGATCTGCATGCGTTTGCACACGGGGCCTCAGTTTAGTGTCTTGTCCGAAATACTTTTGGGGGGGAGTGGAGTCTGCACTGAAGTTAACTCCAGGGAAAAAATATCCCCTTGAATAGGATTCGAACCTGGATCGTCAGATTGCAAGCGCAATGTTCTAATCCCTAGGCTATCCCGTCCCATGATTTAAAATCACATGTTCCAAATAAGATTATGCACACAGAGAGAGAGAGAGAGAGAGAGAGAGGAGAGAGAGAGAGAGAGAGAGAGAGGAGAGAGAGAGGAGAGAGAGAGAGAGAGGATGTTTCAACTTCTTTTGCCTGTTGGTTTTAAATGATCTGACATTAGGTAACCCAATGGCTGCATTAAAAATGAAAAGCACTCAAATGAGACAGGACAAGGACATAACAACACACAGAGTTCTGCTTTTTTTTTGTTTTGGCTTTGTCGATAAAAATATATAAAAGTAAAATCTATTACAGGTTTTACTTTTAACAGGTTTTAAGATTTCTATACTGTTCAATTGCAGCAGCTTGCACATAAACTGACAACTGTAAATCTAAAAGACCTGAATGATGTTGATTAAACTATAATCCTTTATATTGTTGCTTCTTTATTGATCATCAATTCCATTTGGCTGCCTGCTTTTGTGTGTCATTTGGTGCTCCTTCTTTGTTTATTTCTTAAATTTTTTTTTATACCTTTTCTTCTAGTTTTTAATTTCAGGACAATGAGCAAGTTTACAAGTGGGTATTATCTATTGCATGCATACATTTGAACTGATTTCTCACATGTTTGTGATATTCTTAAAAAAAACACCCAAACCCCCCAAAAATCAGACTACGTAAACTATAAAGCAAAATATGCCTACACCAAGGAAGAGTGCAATGTTGCTGAATGCCTATCTTTTAGTTTTCTTTAGATTAGTCCGACTTTATCGCAAAAAGTAGTGCTGCATTACTCTGCCTGCACATTGTAATTTAAACACAAACTTAAAACTATCATAAAAGCCAATGAACCAAATAAAAAAAGCTACTCTACTGTACACGGGGTGTGATGAGGGCAGGGTGGGAGGAAAAAGGAATAAGGAAGTAATTCATCTACACCAATCTAAAAAGAAAAGCAAAAACAGTTTCACTAGTTTTCAAATCTTAATTTGTAAACATACCTTGATGGACGTCTGATGTTCTCACCCCTTGGCTATCATGACCATGCACTCCAAATCATAGTATCTGGTAACACTCCCCTGTCCACAATGTACAACTGTGAAAGTGTAAGAGATGGGGGTGTGTGTGTGTGTGTGTGTGTGTGTGTGTGTGTGTGTGTGGTGTGTGTGTGTGTGTGTGTGAAGTGCATCATTAGTATACTTCATCTTGTGTGTGTGAAACCTCTAGTGAAAGAAAAAACAAATTCATGAGATGCAACTATGAACATTACTCCATCTTGATGGCATAATATAACAGTATGGAAAAAAACACAAAGATGAAAATGTCTGCTTGTAAAAATACTTGGTATACCTCAACCACAAAAACTAATTGCCATTCTTATCTTATCACTAACCCTGGAGAAAAAACAACAACAAAAACTAGCACTTGGAAGGACCTACTCCTCTTTGTTTGATTTATTTGAGTATCCTTCAAAAATACATTCTTTTTCTCCATCCAATTCCACCTTACTGATGTGGAACTATTTCAAACTGAAGGAATGTCTAGTCACTCCTGAGGAAAAAGCGATGTCCAAAACAACGCTATCCTTTATCAGTTCGCAGAGAGAAACTTAGGTCAGTTTATCATTCAGTCTATCCATACTCTGTTTCCACTAAACACTACCTGTTTAGGTTTCACTTCTAATACAATCTTGGTTTTTTCTGCACTAAATAGCCAAATGCATGCAATTTAAACTGCTCGTAAATTTACAAACTGACTGGACTGCCTGTCTGTCAAAACCAAAAAAACCAGGCCTACCAACAACACTGAAAACATACCTTTAGTCAGAGCAGGCTTTCAAGCACACTTCCACTCTTACATGTACACCAACAAATCTCTCAGTCTGATGTTAACCACATAAATATCCTAATCATCTCTCTCTTTTCTCTCTCTCTCTCTCTCTCTCTCTCTCTCTCTCTCTCTCTCTCTCTCTCTCTCTCTCCACACACACACACACACACACACACACACACACACACACACACACACACACACTGACAGATATACACATGCAAGAGAACAAACACACACTTTCATACCACACACACATTCCAGTTTTAAAAAGTATACAATTACATAATACACCACTTTCACAAATCCTTCCGTGCCAAGTAAAGGTAAGACATCTGAAAAGTGAAGTTTACAAGAATATACAACCACTTGGACTTTTTTTTTAACCCACACTACCAAAATTATTTTTTACTATATACAGTAACTCATTCTAGTAACCTGTCAACCTTTAATATCCAAATACCACAAGTATAGGGGGGGGGGGGGGGGGGGGGACTAAATTCTGAGAGAGAGAGAGAGAGAGAGAGAGAGAGAGAGAGAGAGAGAGAGAGAGAGAGAGAGAGAGAGAGAGAGAGAGAGAGTATGAAATCATGAATGGATGGATGTTGAAATTGAGCTCATTACTAAAATCCATAGAGCAATTTATCTGACAATGCACTGGATTATATTAAAAAAAAAAATGATGCTGTACTATCAAAGAGCAAAACACATGTGAGGGTTTGATTAATGCAACAGCTGCTTTTCCTACCTGCCATTCCTGCAAACTATGAAAATTACCCCATTAAACAGATAATGTCAATGGAGAAACAACTCACAAATATACGCCAATTTTATCCCTCACCTTTTATTACATACAACCAGGACACGGATGAGATCTTAAAACTGCATGTTTTCATCAGTATACACAAAGTATTAACCACATGGTCATTCAAGAGGAAGGGAGGGACGTAGCTTTTCAAATACAGCACCCAATCATGTACGGATAGAAAGCAACAGCTTGCCACAGCAAAGGTCAAAAACACAAACTGCGTCACCAGCACGTGTGGGGACCAGAGGCCCAACAGCGGGTCTACCCACTGTGACGCACCAACCTGCCCTGCCACTCCTTCAACCGATCGATACTACACAGCCTTCCCAAGGAACAAAACCAAACACAATGAGAGAGAGAAAAACAAACGTTGCATCGCCAACCACAGTTGGGGGCTTTCTGCCCAACAGTAAGCTAGCTCACTGTGATGCACTTGCCTGGACAGATTCCGCTCTCTGGGTTCCCCTATTCCACTCTCCCCACACACACACTTTAGGCTGTTTCACACCCATTCACTCAGCTCCTACCCTCATTTAACTGTGCCTGCTGTCAAAGCTTGTTAGCCAACCAGGGCTCAACGACGTCACATCATCGCTTGACAGAAAAAGAAACAAAAAAAAACAACAGAGTTAATAGCTTCGAAAGTGACAATTTCTTTTTTTTTTAAATACTTTCTGACAAGAAAGAAGGATAAAGAAACATAAACACATTTATGTCTAATACTCACAACAAAAAATTTTCATTCTACAGTTCTAATGCATTCACCTTCAACTTTGCTTTAAAATAATTAACCTCCAACACCAACCCCTCCACCCCCAAAAAACCACACGATCATCACTTAGCACACACCATGCTTTTGCTGCAGATATCCTGAGTGTCATTCAAACTATGAAAACATCAATCAGAAGCAAGATATTTACATCACATAACCCCCAAATTTCTAACCCTCTACAGGCATGATGTCATAGAGGCAGGAACTAACGTGTGATGGAGATTAAAATCCGCCACGCATCTGGGGGTGTCCCTGCATGCCAGGTCCTGGTCGGAAGGGCATGTTGTAGGGGCCTGGGGGGCCAGGAGGGCGCATGCCCATTCGTGGAGGCATACCTCCCATCATTCCACCTGGAACATTCAACTCTAAATCACACATTTTGCAGCAATTCCAAAACGTGGAAAAAAAGAAAAATTCACAGACCAATGATACACTGTTACAAATCTTGACCGCATGTTAAAATCTGAATATTTCACACTAAAAACAACAAAAAATGATATAAAAATTGTTGATCTTAAATCTTTTAAATTGCCCGTGATCTTTTGTGTTGAAATGAAAGTTTGCTCTTTTTTTTTTCTTTTCCTCTGCCACTCATTGTTGTTTTGGGGTAAATTTTTTGGGGATTGTTTTGTTCTGGGTGCACTAGTGATAGGTAGAGCACATGCAAAGTTTTTTTCTCTCTCGATTATCAAAGGCATATACTGCTATAAAATTACACTCATATAAAAGCTTGCCATCAAAGCTTTCCTGAGATTTACAGCTTTACATATTCAATTCAGTTGTACAGATGAATACTATAGGTTGTTTGATCCTGCCCTGCTTCAAAACCTACACTGCCTAATATTCACTCAACCCGCAGCACTGAATCCTCTGCTGTGTATTCAGCACCACTGGGGTTAACAAAGGTTTATGATGTACTGAATACTGTGGAATATAGATATGCATGGCCCTGGAGATATCAACATAAGTGAAATATGTACTGATTACTGAAAAATGTGGCAGATATTACCCAGAGTGCACATATACATAAAGAAGACATGAGGTAGACAGAAGTGGCTGGGAAGTAAATGCAAGATGATGAAAATTTAATATATTGGATCTGTGATTAACAACAGAATTTAAAATCATTTCTTAGATGTTCATTAATTTCTGAACAGTTGTTTCTTTGCTCAAGCCCTTCTGGCTACTCTAGGAAGATGATCAATATTTATTATATTGGAACTTTGATTAACAATTGATTTTAAAATCATTTCTTAGATGTTCATTAACCCTAGTAGCGCTGTTCCCGGATTACTCCGGAATGACGTAGGGCAGCATTTCTGGCGGCTCCCGGAATATTCCGGGATGACGTCGGTGATCGTAATTGAAGGCTTTCTTTCGCTTTCAAAGGTCATCCAATGAATGTGAAGGCCATTGTAGGGCCGCAGAAATGGGTGAAGGTCGTTCGCAGTCGCAAGCAACGAGGATTCTGATTGGTTTAGAGGTGTATTTTTTTTTTTTTTTGGACGAACGTCGATTGCCTGAAAACAAAATGGCGGCAAAGTGTTTGCGCTCGTATCACTCGAAGTATTTTTCGAGTTTTTTGACGATATTGACGGCGATGAGGAGTTTTAGAGGCTGGATTTGGTTGAATTAAACGATAATAGAGACGATAAGGTAAGGATTGTGAAATATTTTTGAAAAACTTCGGAAAAATTGATTGCGATCGGACTGAATCGAGCGGTGCCAAGTTTTGTCCAAAGCACTTCATAGCTACCGGGCGATTTCGATGTCATACATTGTTTTACTTTATTTTAACGCAACACGGCTTCGAAATAACTGTTTTTAAGTCATTTCTATATGCTGTCGAGTACTTTGCATCACACGAAATCAAGCGATTGTCGTATTTTCGTCATAGAACGCCGCCAGTTCGCACGAAATAAGTGTTCACCGCCATGACGATCGCGATCACGTCGATCATTTCGCTGGACTTTTCCGAGTATTTGACGACCGATAAAGCCACGGAAGCTCTTTATTTTTTCAAAACTTATGTCAAGAGACAGTATTTATCGAATCATGACATTTTTGCACCGCAACAACATTGCATATCGTGTTAAAATCAATCTGGGTCACCGACATCGCAACAGTGATTGGTAGTGCACGCGCAGTTTTTAAACTTTATTTATTTTTTACATTATCATAAACACTACATGCTGCTATAAAATTTCACTCTTTTAAAGCTTGTTATCTAAGCTTTCCAGTGATTTACAACTTTACACACTTAGTTTAGTTTTACATATCAATATCAAGAGTTGTTTGACCCCACCCTACTGCAAATCAACAATGGCTGCTGTTAATTCAGCCAGCAGCATCTAGTACGGCTGCCGTTATTTCAGCGCTACTAGGGTTAATTTCTGAACAGTTGTGTTTCTTTGCTCAAGTCCTTCTGGCTACTCTAGAACCAACCATTTATTTGTTGTTAACAATCTGTTTCCTGGCAAACAGTTGCAACAAAAATCAACAGATGTATCAGAAACCAAAGTCACTAAGCTGCAGAGAAGCATAGAGGTGGCAATCTATGATGAAAAAATAATAGGAAAGTGATATGTAGCAATATTCACACACGTGTGGGGAGAGGAGAGAAGGTGTATTTGTTGCATATGAAAAGAATTAGCAACAAAATGCAAGGTGCTTGAATAACTCATTTCAAGGTCTACAGTATGAATACATGAAAAAGTAAGTTTTATCTTACACAAAAAGTAAGTTCCAAATTAGCTCTTCACTAAAATGTCAGCAAGTGATTTTTTCACACACACACACACAAAATAATTTGCCCCAAACAAGTTACCGAAACACATTCTAATGACAGGGACACCCTTTGATTACAGAATATCAACAACAAAAAACAAAGAAATTCTTTTGCAAAATCCAAAAATATTTGACTACACACACAAAAAGTAAACAGAGGATGAAGTGGACATACCTTGCATGGGATGATTCATGTTCTGGCCCATGTTCTGGCCCATATTCTGGTTCATGTTCTGGTTCATATTCGGGCCCATGTTCTGGTTCATACTTGGATTCATATTCTGGTTCATGTTCATTTTGTTCATGCCTCCTCCACCTCCTCCCATGTTGTTGGCCAAACGCGACTGGTATTTGGGGAGACTGGCCCTTTTCTCTTCCTGTGTCACAAAACCATTCCACTCAGAAATCCACCACCATTTTTCACTCTCATTTCCAATAATATTTCATACCTTAAAGAAATGAATCAACTCTTTTCGAGATATCAAAATCTGATAAACCATTCCCAGAGGTATGGAGATTTCTATGTACAATTCATGAATACTTTCTATGTGAATCTCACTCTAAAATATTTCACGATTCATATTTCTAATTATATCACATCCCCCACCTCCTCCCCCTTAAACAACACTTTCAACAAGAAACATGACAATGACAACACACAGAGTTAAAAACAATTTAAAATATTTTTTAAAGTTTGTCCCAGAATTTAAATACATTCTCTGTTACAACTGCAAACTGAAGAATTTCCTTTCCTCAAAAGGTTTCCTCAAAGCTCACTCTCTTTTTCAGTACTTGTGCTACAATTTCAATGCAGCTCTTTTCAGTTAGAATTACAAACAAACTGAGCAATTTCCATACCTCAAAAGGTCTCCACAAAGTTTCCACTACAGGTAAAGAATGGTAACCTGTATTAACAAGAGCACTGGTACAAAACACTATACCCATGCTCTTAAAACTAACCTCAAATCAGAAGACATTGCTTGCAGAATTGTGAACAGAAACTCCGCCACACAGACCAAAAAAAAAAGCTCCATAATACTTACCAGAGATATATCTTCATCCGGATGGATGAGTTTGGAAGTCAAACCTGAGCTGGCTTCTGGTTTTTTGATTGTAGGAGCACCAGTAATTGTGGCCGAGGCAGAAACTGTAGCTGCCGCTGGGAATGTAGGCTTCACAGGACCAATACTTGAGGATGAGGGGCCACTCTGAACATGCCCAAAGAAAAGAAGATTCAGTATCACTTCATTTGCAATTATAACTACACCTCTTTACACTGGTGTACTTGGCAGCTGTGGAGTGTTAGCTACAGCTGTGAAAAACTTTTGCCGTGTAACCCGTTTCAAACACCTATAGCTTTGTCAACTTTAGAAGTAGAACAATGAATCATACGTCAAAATGAAACGCAATGATCTGTAGATTTCATAAAATAAAACAAATTCATTTGACCGATTCATGCCTTAAGACTTCTTTTTTAAAACCAGGTCATAATAAAAATTAATAACCAACCCTGACAAATGTTTCATTTCTGGATAAACCAAATCCCCCACTGACCTGAGCAGCTGCAGGGAAGAGAGGTTTTGAGGGTCCTGGAGCCGGCCCTGGCCCTCCTCCCTGGTTCATGGGCATGTTCTGGTTGCCTGGGGCCATCATGGGCTGAGGAGGCATTGGAGGCATTCTGCAAATAAAACCACCATACGACGTCAAATGCTGAGGAGGCATTCTGCAAATAAAACCACCATACAGCGTCAAATGCACTGAGTTAACAAGAACATATTTTTTGGCAACATCAGGATGATTGAACACAAAATGAACACGTCTGCATCATGCTAGATACATCTTTAAAAAATTGTTTTATCCCAAAACACATTTACCCACCAAGTGAACAAAAACATCCCCAACCATCAACAAAATACCCACTACCCCCCCCCAAAAAAAAAACCCAACCTACCACCAACCCCCCCCCCCCCCACCCAAAGAGTGAAATCTTAGTACCACACTTTTATTTTTTTTTTATTACAAGGTCTTAACTTTTAACTGAAGTAAGTCATGTGGTACTCATTAGCTAGCTTTAATCACGTGAAGAAAATAGGTACCTTAACCTCCGAAAGTTTGTTTTGTTTTAAAGATCACATAACATTTTCAGAGATAATTTCTTTGATTTAACAAGAAGGGCTTTATCAAGAGACTGGACAAAATAAATGAAAACATACAGTGAGATGCACAAGCACAAGATTCAATACTAGTATTATAATACATTAGCAATGGAAGTGAAAATTAACTTGTAATTTCATGCACTCGAATGTGTGTGTGTGTGTGTGTGTGTGTGTGTGTGTGTGTGTGTGTGTGTGTGTGTGTGTGTGTGTGTGTGTGTGTGTGTTGTGTGTGTGTGTGCGTGCGCGCGCAGGTCTATGTGCTTGCATGTGTCTGTGTGTGTGTGTACTTGTAGCATGTGTGTCCACACATACATTTACGGGAGTTAATTTCATAGCCTGTGTGAGGCATACTTAAGACACCAGACACGGGTAAAGTTCCTTTTACTGCACATAGCACACGTACCCCATGTTTCCCATCGGGCCCATGTTGCCACCCATTGGTCCCATGGGACCCATGTTTCCCATATTGCCCATGTTATTCCCCATGGGACCCATAGGCCCCATAGGTCCCATAGGCCCCATGTTAGCCATAGGCCCCATCATGGGATTAGGGGGCATAGGGGGCATCCCTCCAGGACTGGGAAAAGCCATGGCTCCCATAGGACCTGCTGGCATATTGCCTGGAAAGCTGGACTGTGAGGAGCTGTCCTCATCATCTGGAGACTCTTCCCCTTTTACCTCATCTGAAACACAGGAGATTGGCTCAACTAGTCAGTCACTTTCCTTCAGACAGATACTCTGTTATCATTGTCAGTTCTTGCCTTCATCAGCATTCCCTTTTTCCCCAACATGACAAGAAGTTTTACATCGCTTTACAACAAGTTATCATCAACAATAACAAAAAAGGGATACAATTATTGCTTATCAAAAATCTTCTCTCATGTTAATTTACAAATGGCATGCCTGACTTGATTTGAACACTGTGATGACTTGTCCTTTGGTTCGCTTCACAAATGGATAATTTATAAATTAAATATGTAATAAATCTATCATGGGTGACAACTACCATTCTCTAGCTCTGCCAAGTGCTACTTCAATTTATATAATTTCCACCCCCACCCCCCTTTTTTCTTCTTCTTTGAAATGTTTAGAGTGGGAAGAAGGGCGAGTATGATGGTTTTGACAAAAAATCAAAACAAACAGTAGGGCCTGTCATTTTCTGGTCATAGCAATCAGATACTGAGATTGCAAATCTGGGCTTTTCATGACTAGCTTGTTCAAACCACAGATTTGTTCCTCACTGTTATATGGTCAGCCATCCTGACCAAAGCCTGTTAATTCCACAGGTAGCTGACCAAGCAATTCTAAGTCTTACATGCAACTGCACCTATATCAACTGAAACTATACTTTATGGACTAAAAATTAAAGCTATTTTATAATATGGTTCCTAAAGAATGGGACTCTCTCTGAGAGTGATTTTTAAAATAAAAAAGTATTTATTGATATAAAATTATATCATGCATCAAAAAGAATGATTTTTCAACCAAAATTTAAAAAAAAAAAAAAAGGGGGGGGGGAGGGCAACTATACACAACAGTTTATATTACATAATATAAAAAAAAATTAACTTATACACAGTAATTTTCTTCACAGCTGGTCATAGATAATGAACAAAAGTAAACAGAGAAACAATTTTAAAAAAATTCTTGTGAAGTAAGTTTCTCCATCTTTACATTTCTGATTTTATAACTGTCAGTAATACCTTTTTTATTTTTATTGCGCTCATGATCTTTGAGGTCTTGCTCAGGTATGCCCTCCATGCCATATATTTCAATTTCAATGTTGTTTCTGCCTGGTATGGCATTTGGTACTTTGTCCACTTTGTCTTTGTGCACCTGTAACAGATAGAGTTCTCACAATTCATACAAACACTTAAATTTGAATATGTTACATGTGATGAATTTAAAACATTCACTGCACCTTTACCATCAGAGCTGTTTAACATTCTTTAGTTAAAATCATTCATTACTCACTGGTATAGTGATCTTTTTTTTTATATAACTTACAATTATACTTTAAGATTAACTTGAGATGCAGAAAACTTTCTACTGCATTTTGGCACCCAGTGACATTCATTCACCCAGGACAAAATATCAGTTTGTGTGCTTTTTTTCAGGTGAAAATGAGGCCCGTGATATTGCATGACCTTTTTTTTTTTTTTTTTCCTGCAAATCATCAAAATTGTTTGAAATAAAGGCTTGAAACTTTGCAGTTGTGTGACTGATTCTTTTAACATCTTTCCTGCCGCAAACAAGACAGTCTCATTTTTGTTATAACCCACAGCAGACCACAAACGAGACAGTCTCGTTCGCAATGGGTACTTTCGTTTCAGCATTTCTCTAGTGAGAGTAATCATTCTTAGTAATCTTACAGCCCTACAGGGTCACTACTGCAAGGGAACTAACTCTAGTGTGCACTAACGTAAACAGAACGTTCTAGGACCAGCTAAAATGATGCTGAAGCGACAAGCACTACCCCTAGAGTTTCGTGACTCCGAACTTCTTTTGAACACCCACAGTGATTCCAAGAATCCTACAGAAGAAAGTTCTGATGAGTTTATACCAAGTTATGAAGATAACTTCGATCAAAAATGAAAATGAAATGGAAGAAGAAACTGAAGAGTTAGCTGTTGATCCACAACAACGATCAACAGGTCGAAGTTTTAGAAGACCGAGGAGGTGGGGTCTCGTCAAGCGCATTACTGGTTTCTGTTTTTTTTGTACTGATTAAAATAGTTATTATAGAAAAAAAATTCACTTCTGAGTTAGCTTTTTTTGTTGTAAGGTAATACACACTCTACCACATTCCCAATTTCAACACAAGTAAACCAGTAGTTTTTTTTGTAATGATGTTTTTTCATTCGGTCACCCACTTTTAAAGTCAGTACACTCTAAATTGCTTGGGCACAGGTTACTGATCTCTCACTTTTACTTGGTATGAAATGTGTTAACTTAAATGAGCAATTCTTTACCAAGCATGTGAACAAAATTTCATTAAGATCTCTTAAGTAGTTCATGAGAATTATGCAAACTTGACTTTCAACCATTAAGTTGAACATGATAAGATCAAAACTGGTATAAGTTGAAATATGAATATCTCTAAGACTAACATTACATTTACAAGGAATGAATCATACCAGTTTACCACTCTGAGAATCAGCTTCAGAAGCTGCATGCATCTATCATGAAATACAATGAAAACCAAATAAAAACTTTTAAATAAAGATATATAGTAACCAAAAAAAAAAAAAGCTACACTTACCTGCATGCAGTGTATGGAAAGTCCAGGCCCTGTGTACAGCTTCTTGTGGCAGATATGACACTTGAAATGTTTGGCCTTTTGATGCTGGATCAGGATTTTTTCATCATCAAACTCCCGGTTACAATACCTTGACACTAGTTAAGAACTTAAATACATATTCTCCAAAATGAGCATGTGTGTGTAAGTGTGTGATTTTATTATAAATACATGTATGTATTATACACGTGTGCAATGGTCTAGATTGATGTATCATTGTATGTGGTGGGTGGGTGCATGCATGCCTCGTACATGTTTATGAAGCGGCTAAGACACTAGACAGTAAGAGAAAGATGGGAAATGCAGTGTGACATGTTACAAGTTTAGTTACACTAGATTTGGATTAATGAAGAACACAAATGAAAAGACTAGCCTAACCAAAACACACCTGACAATGACATGAACAAAGTACAATGCAGGCTACGGCCTAAACTATCGCCGTATCGGTGTACAACATAATCTATTCACTAAACTGAAGAGAACAGTTAATAAGGTTGGCCTTTCTTCATTTTCTTTTCATAATAGTTATCCACTTCAATAAATAACCCCAAAGCATTAATAGGCCTATGCGATGTTCAATCTAATTACGAGTCGAACGTTTGTAAACGTAAATCAACTGGGCCTTGTCGATAACTTTCCAGTTTCCTTACCAGATTTTTTTTTCTTAACAAAGGCATGAATACCAATGAAAATCACTGAGATCACACAGTTTAAATACAAAAAAATTTAATAAAGGATACCAACACCAAGGTTTTGAAACCTTCTTCTTTTTACGACCCATGACGAACACAAATAGTAGATATCTCGCTCTTGTGTCCTACGTTGTACGATAAGCCTAACTTCAAAGATGGCGTCGCAATGAACGAACCGGAGGTAAGGGGTCCGTTATTGCAGTACAATATTCTTTGATATATTGTCTTTTATTTAGGTTAAAAAGCACGTTTTATCATCAACACAGCAACAACAAATCAATTTATTTATATTTTGAGGAATATACAAGTTTACTGTCTCATTTTAAGTGATTGAAATGAATCTAGAGAACATTTGAAAGAAAACTGACACCTCCCTTGTCATTAATTCAGCTGCATCCAATCACATTCCTAGGAGCGTCAAACAGGGAAGTTTATTTTGGTTTGGTAAAGCACAAGGCCTAGGCTAAACCTAGGTTATCCTGTAGGCTAACCCAGGCAAGAAAGGCAAGCGTTTGGCCTATTGCAACTTGACAGCTACTCTTCTGCGAGACACGGGGATGTGGTTGACATTTTGAGGCAGCAGGTGAGTTGTATAGTGTGTTTACCGAAAAAAAGAAACAATAAGGCGAAATGTTACTGAAAATGTAATGGAAACAATTCATGAGTCTTTAAGATTTGGGGGGGGGGGGGGGGGGGGGGGGGTTAGTCATTTAGTAACATTTTCATCTTGATCATTATCACTTTAACACAGTTACACAGACAAGCCTTCTATTCAATTCAGCATACCCTTTGCATCTTCATGTCTGCACCTTTCAAAATCTAATGCCCCCAAACTAAGGTTTGTAGTTTGTTTTCTCAAATTTCTGTAGTTGGGGTGTTTTGTTGTGGTTTTTTTTAGGGGTGGGGTGGTTGGTGGTTTGTTGTTTTTTTTTTTATGCTGCCTCATCCTCTATGAAGTCCCCGTCCTGTAGTTACCACATCGCTCATCTCAATCTCCCCACCACAGCCATATCCAGATTTGTTATGTCACGACCCACATGAGCCCATTGATATTATTATCAGGCCATCATGGGGCCACCAGCCAGAGGGGCTCTGTACTGCTGCTGGGTCACTTTGATGGTGTTTAATGGTGCCTGTTCTGATCTTACATTCTGATTCACAGGATACTACCTAGTACCAACCAAGTACCATGCCCCCTACTAACAATATTAGCTCAGTCACAGATCCAGACTGACAGACTGAGTGGGATGCCCATCCGAGGTGGCAACCACCACAACATCCCTCCAATGACAGTCCCCCTGAACCTCCAACCCCAAAGGCTTTGACTCAAACTCACCATAAGGACAGATGTGTATGGGGAAACCAAAAGCAAATTTATCTGAGATCACCATGTGACCAGAGCAACTGGGACCACCCAATCAGAGGCTTTTTTAAATATTTTTTTTTATTGTATGATGATCACTGACAATGAGGATGATGTAATGATGCTGCTATGGAAGTGCTTGTGCTTTGAGATTACTTGACAGGGTTAATTACTTTATGTACACTTAACTATCATAATATATATCCTGGCATCAACTGGGCCGGAAAGATGCAGACATCTTGAACTTCAGTGTTGGTTAGGTAATTTGAGCAACACTCTCAAATTTGCATCTGCAAAGTGGATGAAGCTTGACTGTGTAGTCCCAGTCTCCCCACTGAACCCACAGCACACTCACTCCTGGCTAGGAGCTGGTCAGAGCCCGAAAAATCCCTATGACTCTTAGTCTTCTGGGATTCAAACCTGCGACCTTCCAGTCCGACATCCAAGGTGCTAACTACTGCACCATGGTGGCTGGTTGGTTTAGTGTTTTTGTTTGTCTCAATGTCTGATTGTTCCTAATTAAGACACTATTCGATATAAGTATAAAGTATAGATTATAATTTTGTGTTTTACTTTCTATTGTACAGTAAGTATACATCACATGTGAATCATAGTCATGTGTGTGCATACATGCATTCATGCACTTGTGTGTGTGTGTGTGTGTGTGTGTGCATGTGTGTGTGTGTTTATGTGTGTGCATGTTTGTGTGTCTGTGTGCTTGTGTTCAGTTTGTTTTGTTTTGATTTTTTTTGTTTACTTGTTATTTTTTGGCTACTCCGTAAAAGCTTTGAGATTCACCTATGGTGAGATTTTTGCATAATGCAATTTTTTTTTGTCCACCATTATAAACTAATATTTTTAAGGTAGCCACATTCAGACATGGGGAATGATGCATTTATAAACAAAACATCAGCATATATATATATATATATAATATATTATATATATATATATATATATATATATATATATATATATATATATATATATATATATATGCATTCTTATAGTATGTGTATAACTATAGTTTTGTCATCCATTCCTACTGGCATTCATACATTTCTAGCTTCCCATTTTTGTTTGTTACACTTTCATTGTTGTTACTATCAAATAAAAGAAAAAGCCCAAAAATCTTTTCTTCCTTTCCATCCAGCAAATAAATATTTTTGTTTTGTGTTACTGTTTTTGTTTGTTTGTTTTTTTAATCTGGGTGTTTCTTGTCATTTGTTCGTTCATTCATTCATTCATTTATTCATCCATTCATTCATTTATTCTTTTATATCGAGGATAATGGAGTAAAAATAATTAGATAATGGAATATGCACTCATGTGCTTTATTACATCCAAATCCTGTATACTGTTTTGTACTGTATTATATACAGTATACTGTATACTGTTTTGTAAGTCTTGTCATCTGTATGATCACACAGAGCAAGAAGGCTGGCAGAAGGGACAGTGACGATGGAGGGGGACAGTGAGTCCTATCTGAGCGTGCTGGAGGACTACCACTGGGTGATGGTGAAGTCGGTGGACCCAGAGGTGTTCCTGGACTACATGCGTCAGCACCGAGTGCTGTCTGAGGACGACTGCCAGGTCGTCCAGAACTACTTCGTCAACCAGAGCAGAAGGGCCAGAATGCGTAAGTTCACTGATGTATCTATACATATTCTACTTCGTCAACCAGAGCAGAAGGGCCAGAATGCGTAAGTTCACTGATGTATCTATACATATTCTACTTCGTCAACCAGAGCAGAAGGGCCAGAATGCGTAAGTTTGTTGATGTATCTATACATATTCTAGTTTGTTAACCAGAGCAGAAGGGCCAGAATACTTAAGATTGCTGATGTATCTATAATATTCTACTTCGTCAACCAGAGCAGAAGGGCCAGAATGCGCAACTTTGCTGATGTATCTATAATCTACTTCGCCAACCAGAGCAGAAGGGCCAGAATGCATAAGTTTGCTCTGACTTGATAAACATGCATGCACATACATACATATGTACACACACACTTCAATATAGAATACATATTCTACTTTGTCAACCAGAGCAGAAGGGCCTGAATGCGTAAGTTCACTGTAACTTGATAAGCATGCATGCACATGTACGCACACACTTCGATATATGATCTCTACAAATAATACATATTCTACTTTGTCAGTCACAGCAGAGGAGCCAGAATGCGTAAGTTCGCTGTGGCTTGATAAGCATACATGCACACACATACACACACTCTCCCATCACTCCCATACGTATTTATACAATATTCTTATTCATGTATTGTCTGTGTATGATATTGTCTGACTTTTTTTAAAACCATTTTGTTCATAGATTCAGGTTGCAAATAACAAATCATACAGATATGATTATATATTCTCATCATCACTTTAAATATCGGTTTGTCAGCATCTCTCTCACTAAGATGATGAATACCTGGTTGGTTGAGATTGCTTTAGAGTCCAAGCGGAAATACTTCAGTTTAGGGACTGTGGCAGTTGGTCATCCCTTTTCGGTGCCTTGGGCCACCCATAAAATAGCACAATTATTTGAAGCAACGAGGGCCAGGCCTGTGCAAGCACAAGAGTGCTGCATGAGCCTGAGCTCATGAACATGATGATCCTAAAGGTACATTTCTTTTTATGTTGACTGTAAATCTATCAGAAGTCAGTGGCTTTGTGTTTTATCCTGGTACTATGACTGATAAAGTTTGCCCCATGATATCTTAAAACTCTTTTGTTTCTTGCAGGTTGCTTTTTGAATATAATACGCACCAAGGGTCCAGAAAATATCAGCTTGTTCTTTCAGCAGCTTGGATGGGAATATCCACATGTATTTCGTGAGATATTTCGACAGGAACCAAGCATTCCTCCTCAGTGTGAGTATATTTGATAGTTTGTTTGGACTTTTTTGGTAAATATGAATAAAATATAAGAAAATGATGATATATTGGTGGTTCATGTAGGTGTAAAACTGAGTGCCATATTAACTTAGCCATAATGATCACTGGATAAGAATTGCATTAAAGAAATGCACAATGTAAGAATTAAAGTAAGAGATATATACATACACACACGCACGCATGCACGCACGCACTCACGCACACACACACACACACACACACACACACACACACACACACACACACACACACACACACACACACATATATATATATATATATATACATTTATATAATATATATATATATGAATAGACAATGATACATACTGTTTGTGAATTACATACACAGTAAAAACATCCAAGCACGCACACATGTTGTCTTTTGGCTGAATATATGTTAGAGACTAATGTATCCCACATGCACATTATATACATAAAAACCGTTCCACTTTTCGCAAGAGTAGGCCATTGTGTGCCGGAGGGAACAGATGACAAAATTGACAAAACTGCATACACATGGGGACTGGATGTAAAAAAAAAAACCCACATGTAAAATAGTAAAATAAAAGAATAAAAAAATAAAATAAGATAAATAAAATGCATAGCTACTGCTACATGTGTAGGTGAGCATTCCATTATATAAACATGTACTAAACACAAAACAATCTTACACATGTGTGCATGCATAAGTGTACACACAGCCATGCCCATACACCCTAAGTCAAGTGTGTGTAAAGTTATGCCTGTGGGATGGTGTGTCATTCACAATCGCACTCACTCACTCTCACACTCAGTCCCATGTCCCAAAGGACGTAGGGGGGACATGAGAGAAGACGCAACAGAGATCTTTTTCCATGCTTCACGATCCTGTGTGGCTAATAGGAGGTGTTGCAGGGGTTGGGCAGTCCAGTCTTTAATGTTGTCAACCCATGATTTCTTTTGGCGGCCTCTTCTTCTCTTGCCCTCGACTGTTCACACTAGAAGGATTATAACCAGATAGGTTGACCAGACTGAAATTATGATAAAGGCACTAACACATATGTGATAGGGTGGGGTTTTTGTTGTTGTTTTTTTTAAGAGTAACACAAGATGACTTTACTATTGTATCAGACTTCTGATTCTGCGTGTCCTTTACACTAGTGATAGTTATTAATCATTGGTGAGAGTGGATTATAAAAAGGATGAATAATGGATAAAGGCATGTAATGTGACCAGTGCGAGAAGTATCTTTTGTGAGGTAGTTCTCTTATTTTAACTTTTATTATGTTGACATCCTTATTAAGAAATGGCCATCCTTTCAGTGTTACAGGTAAAAGTAGCGCATACACACGCACGCACGCCGCGCGCACACACACACACACACACACACACACACACACACACACACACACACACACACACACACACACCACACACACACACACACACACACACACACACACACACACACCGAGCCTGTTCAAGGAACTTCCTCTCCTTTTTTTATTTGTTTTTTTTCCTCCTAGGGTTTTCATTTCATGACACTGTTTTCCTGTCTTCCTGGTTCAGTGATATGCTTCTACCAGGAATTCTTTTCAACCCTTTGTGTGTCCAGTTACCAGTACTGAGTATGCTGAGTGTTTACTTGGCTTGAAAGGTTAATACTATCCCTATGATAACCCTTTTGCTGCAATCATATTTTGCTCGGGCACATGCTGGATGAAACAGAGGGAATCATGACGAACAGCGATCGTCAACTGAGCATTGCTGGCAACGTTTTCTGTGATGAAATTTGTTCATCAACAACGCAGTAAAGAGGTTAAGGGAGAGAACCCCTCTTTCCCTGTACATGTGCATAGTGCTCATTTGTATGCTTCTGTTGCCTGTATGTGGGCGCTACATATGGAAGGGTTAGGGGATGGTTGGTTATCCAGTAGTGGGCAACCCGTAGGGAAAAGGTTAATGATGCATGACATGAGATTGTGAAATTGCAAAGAATAGCTGTTGTTCTATTTTTAAAGAGGCAGTGTTATTGTGAAATTGCAAAGATATAGCTGTTGTTCTATTTTTAAAGAGGCAGTGTTATTGTGAAATTGCAAAGAATAGCAGTTGTTTTATTTCTATAGAGGCAGTGCTTCTGAGCTGAACAGGATCAACCGCAGACTTCCTCAGTCATAAATTTAAAGAAACAGCCACAACACACACACACACACACACACACACACACACACACACACACACACACACACACACACAACACACACACACAAGAAAATTTCCTCATTCTTTTAAGTTAATGAGTGAAGTGCTGTGCATGAATAATAATGATGATTATGAGAAACAGCAACATTAATGAAATTGATTATGAATTATATGCTTGCATTGTGCAAAATCTTGCATTAACAACTCATTGCATTGTGCTCATTTTTTTGTCTCCTTTATTACTCATTAACAAGACTGCATACACCAGACCTTTCTACTCATTTTTTTTTTTTTATATAGTTTTATGAATTAGTGACCTCAAATACAAAAGGAATCATATACACCTGGGCAAGGTGGTTAGTGCCATGGGTTACAGACTGGAAGGTTGTGGGTTCAAATCCCATTAGAGTCATAGGGATTTTTTGTCAGACTTCAGCTGGCTCCTACCCAGAATAGTTTGCTATGGGCTCATTGGGAAGACTGTGACCACACAGTCAAACTTCATCCACTTTACGCATGTGTTTTTGAGGGTGTTGCTCAAATTACCTGACCAGTACTGCAGGTATGAGTGTTTCTTGGGGCCCAAATCAAATGGAGCTGAAGCATCATGTCAGTGTCATTGGGTGCAGTGGCTACCACTGTACCCGTTAATACCAACAGGTGAGAACTCACAGAAATAGGTACACATTACACACACTTATAAATGAGCACATTTCCTCTCTCCCTTACACTTTCACACATAATTGAACTTACAGTAAAATCTTCTTGAAGGCCTGTTCAAATAGATATTCTTCTGAAGTCAGAGTATGGCTGCCTATATTGGCAAGGTACTTGAAAACAAGTCCTACACACAAACTTCTCATTCAGTGTGCAATTTCAATGTCACAGTGATTCTGAGGTGGGATTTAGTGAGTGAGTCAGAGTGCACATTCTGCCCAAAATCTGATCTCATGGTAAAAAAAAAAAGTACACATTCTGGGTGACCCCCAGAGTGTTAAGCTGGGGAACGCACAACAATAACAACAAATAAATGTGGCTGGAGAATGGTTTAAAAAAAACAGTGGAGCACTGCTGAGATTAGGTCGGCAGTGATTTCCAACTTCTCGGTGCTGTGAAACAAAATGTTCATTCACCCGCTGTCTGCACTTTGCCGCTTTTCAGTTAACACTATCCCTACGTCCAGGGAGAGACCCCTCTTACCCTGTCCACATGCACAGGCACATTTGTTGGTTTCTGTAACCCAGTAGTGGATGATGCAGAGGGAAGAGCTAGGAGATGGCTGGTTACCCTATAGCGGGTTACCCAAGGAAAAAGGTTAAAGAACGAATTGCAAACAGAAGATTTATACAGAAGAAGGGATTTTATAATCTGGTCAGGACTTTGATTTGGTTTTAGCAGCCTGAACAAGATATTCTCAGCAAGGGAGAAAATTATTCAAGAATTCATACTCTTTATTTCCTTTTACTGAGTTCACGCTAATTAGGAGAAAGAAGGCTTGACTTCACTTCAGAGTATGTATTTGTAATGGATTTGTATTTTGGTTAGAACTACCTTCAGAACTGAAAGAAATTAGTTCCAGTAAATGAATAGTCACCGTGTCCTTAACAATTGGTTTTTAAAAATCTTTCTGACATTATTTCTGTTGTACATACATACATGTATACACACATACATATGTACATGCATACATGTACATGTATACGTACATACGTACGTACATACATACATACATACATACATACATACATACATACATACATACATACATACACATGCGTATGTTTATGATACATACACATACACACACACACACACACACACACACACACACACACACACACACACACACACACACACACACACACACACAACACACATGATACATACATACATATACATAATGATACATACATACATACATACATACATACATACGCGCACGCACGCACGCACGCACGCACGCACGCACGCACGCACGCACGCACACACACACACACACACACACACACACACACACACACACACACACACACACACACACACACATACATACACACATTCATACACACATTCCTTCATACAAACAAATATGTGACGCCCCAGCACAAAATGAGTTGCTTCGCACCTGACCCACTCTTCCACTAGGAGCCATTTTAGGCAGGTGGGGGTCAGGTTGTTGATTTTGATTGATTAATAAACTACAGCCATTCTTCTACCATGTACTGAAGTATCGAAGCATAATTTTGGTGTAAACACCTTTTGAAAACACCCAACCCTCATTCTGACCTATTGCGGTGCAAAACTTGTCCATTTCTCATTCTGTTACTCTGCGGTCTCTCATTTCAATTTGTAATAACTTTTCATAGCATTGTCCAATTTTCAATCTTTTTTTTTTTTTTAATTGAATAACCTTTTCCTTGCAGATTAATAACATGTCAATAACTAAAAATTTACCTCTGGCACAATGTGATTCATTATGTGGTGGAACGTCACATACATGTATTTTGGATATCCCAGTTAACATGTTAGTAAGGAAATAGTTTACTTCCTGTTTGCTTGGGGGGATTAGAGTATTTGAAGCATTTGTGCAACACAAGAGTTAACTTCCTATTACTAATTAACACCAGGAAAGTGTACTTCCTTGTATGCCCATCCAATAAACATGATTTTTTGGGGGTGGGGGATGTTTTGTTGTGCTGTTTCATCTTTGCTGACATTTCTGTCCCGCTGTTCCCACACTGCTCATTTCAATCTCTCCACCACAGCCATACCCAGGTTTGTTATGTCACATCCTCAGGGTCAGAAGTCCACAGGGAGCTCATCAATGTCCGGCTGTTGTGGGGCCACCAGAGGGGCTCTGCACTGTTTCTGGATGACCTTAGTGATGTTCATTGGTGCCTTTTCTGAGCTAGCATATGCACACACAAACTTTTTTTTTTTTAACTCTGTTATTATCTGTTACATGAAAAAATGTAGCTGTTCGCATTTATTGAGAAAATAGAGGATTGGAACTTTGCCTTGTTGTGTGGATGCCAGCGGCTTGTCAGCGTAAGTAGCATCTCCTCCTTCTGGAAATTCTGTGCTAGGAATTCCCTTTGCTAACCCTCTCTTTGTCTCTGCCTTGTTGAGAGAGAGAGAGAGAGAGAGAGAGAGAGAGAGAGAGAGAGAGAGAGAGAGAGGAGAGAGAGAGAGAGAGAGCATTTCACATGCAAAGAAAGGCCAGACCACATGTAAAGAAACACCACTGTACATTTACAAAGTAACTCTACTTCACATGCAAAAAGACGCCAGATCCTGCCAAGTATTGTAGTGACGTTGTAGTACAGGGTGCACTTTCACACATTTATCTTCGCACATCCCAAATTACCTTCGCATGCAACATTAACTGATGTCATAGATCTTTCTGACAAGTTAACTGCTTGTAGAGGCTAGGAGTAGTGATGCCACTGTTTTTTGCTGCTTCTCCTATTCTCTGTGGGTAAAATCAACCACAGAGAAGTGTGTGTCTCATAATTCAGTAAATAATTTCTGTTTGTCATTCATCTTTGTCTTTATATTTTTCCTCAGAATTCGGTTCTATCATGCTTCATCTGCTACCTATCCTACTTCATAATTTTCAGAAGTCTGTCTTCGGATGAGACTATAAACCAAAGCCCCATGTGTGAATGCATGCAAAACATCTTCTGCACATGTTAAATCCTGTTCCACTTTTCATAAGAGTAGGCCATTGTGTGCTGTTGGGAACAGATGACAAAATTTATAAAACTGCATACACACTGGATGTAAAAAAGCACATGAGTGCTTATTCCATTATCCTCGATATGAAAGAACAAATTGATAAATAAATAAATAGATGTTAAATCACAATCCCACCATGCATTGTTGAAAATGGCCGCGTTGTTCAGTGTACAGACAGGACAACAAGAGTCGGCTGTCGTGCAATCTGAACCAGCTGCTGACGGTGGGTCTGGACATGAAACGACTGCAGTCCAAGCAGCAAGACATGGCCGAACAAATCAAAGACATGGAGGCCATGCTCAAGCACCAGAAGAATGAGATTGAGGATCTGGAGGTAAGCGCAAGAAAAGAAAATCTCACTTTGTCAGTATTGATGATCCAGTATCGACCAGAGTGTAAAACACAGTGTGCAAATCCAACATCACTCAGTCAAGAGTGCTATATTTAGTGTGCCCTTTCCTTTTACCAAGTCCAAGTGTGGTCAGTTTCTACTATAATTAGCACCAGCTAGGCTGGGCTGGGTTGGGATGGAATGGATAGCAGCTAAAAGTGGGGGAAACTGACAGAGCTCTGAAAAGTGTGTTAATTAAGATAAAATCGAGGACCTTGAGATAACAGTATTATAAAAATGACTTTTGAATGTATAGTGCAGTACACCAGTAATCAAGGCTTTGAGCTGAGAAACATGTTTGAACAAATGAAATAGGGGATTTAGAGTAGAAAATTACAAACAAACAAAAAAATCACTGTTTGAGCTGTACGGCACTTTGTAATATAGGTTCAAATTCCAAAGGTGGGTTTAGTCAAATGAAATCGAAGGGAAGCAGGAGGGTAGGGGTGAAAATAAATCATGAAAAAGTCACAATCATACAGGAAAAAGAAATGATGTATTTAGAGATAACAAAATTGTTTTTAATTGCTTTTGTGTAGTGGAATTGGGGGCGGGATTGCTAAGTGGTCAGAGTGCTTGCTTTCCCCAACTCAAGTTAAGCAGCGTCAAGTGTGATTACCAGTTGAATGGGTGACCGTTTGCATGCTTTGGCTTCAGTACAGTCCCCCCAGTTCAACCAGCTGTAAATGGGTACCTGCCCTCTTTAGGGTCAGGGAAGGTAAAGCAGCGAGGGAGAGGAGATGGGCGCCACCCTCAATATGCTGGCCCCTATAGAAGCTGAGGTCTCTGATGCCTCGCTTCCCTATGACTGCCTAGATTATGGGACACCCTTATCTTTACCTTTTATAGTGGAATATCCATTTCGGTGGAGGAGGGGTATTTCTTTTTTGGGGGAGGGGTGGTTACTCCTTTATTAGTTGTTGAACACTGTATGAATATGATCTTTTTTGTTTGTTTGTTAGTATGTTTTTGCTTACTGTGGTTCTATTGTTGTGTTGTAGAGAGAGAATCAACGCCTACGTCAGTATGACCGGGAGAATAAGCAGAACAGGGAAAAGCTACGCACTCTTATAACAAAGAATGAAGAAATCAAAGAAGAAAACAGTGAGTTTTGTGTCTGTGTCAGTGTGCCTGTCTTTCTGTGCTGTCTAAAGTGGACACAGAAAAGTTATGCCTGTTTTTCTGTCTCTTTGCAATCCAACTATCCATCCATCCATGTTTTTTTGTGTATGTCATGTATATGAGATGTACAGATGGGAACAGGATAGCTCAGTGGTCAGAGCACTTGCTTTCCCCAAGCTAAGGTTAAGCAGCATTGAGCGCAGTTACCAAATGGATGGGTGACTGTTTGCGAGCCTTGGCTTCAGTACAGTCTCCCAGTTAGCCCAGCTGTAAATGGGTACCTGCCCTCTGTAGGGTCAGGGAAGGTAAAGCAGCTAGGGAGAAGAGATGGTCGCCACCCTCAATATGCTGGCCCCTAGAGAAGCTGAGGTCTCTGATGCCTCACTCCCCTACGACCACATAGGTTATAGGAACACCTTTACCTTTTACCTTTATGAAATGTACATGTATACATTTAGAAATGTGGCCTTGATTAGCATGCATTTGCATACAAAACCATGACGGACACTGTAGCCATTTGATTAAGACTGATTTTCTTTTGGTTTTTTTTCCGTTCCTCAACTAAAGCTGTGAGGCTCATTAATGGTGAGATGTTGCGTATGCAACTGTTTTCCTCTACCATTGATTTAAGGCAGCTTCAGGGATGATGTCTAAACACAACATCAGTGTGCATGTGGTTTTGGGTTTTTTTTTTGCGTTTTGTCAACGTTCCCACCAACACACAATGAGCCACTCTTCTGAAAAGTGGAACAGGTGTTTTAATGTGTGTGCATAATGACCATTTGGAGTGTGCCGAGTCGAGGTACCTCAGTTTATAGTCTCATCCAAAGGATTTTTTAGGGGAGTTGAGTCAGCACTAATGTTAACCCCAGAGGAAAAATCCCCTTGAACAGGCATATCAACACTAACTCAAGCCTGGGATTGATCCCCAGGCTGTCAGATCACAAGTGCAACGCTCTAACCACCATGCTATCCCACCCCCCTCATTTCCATCATGAAAGAATGGACAATCTTTCCAGGAACACAAAATACAGTAGACAGTGAATTTTTCCTATTACGATGAAATAAGTACACTCTTCCTTTCAATACCAGACTAACAGTTGACAATAAATCGTTTCATTGTCTTTATTTATTTTTATTTTATTCTATTCTTTTATTTCGAGAATATTGGAATAAGCACTAATATGCTTTTTTACATCCAGTCCCTGTATGTATGCGGTTTTGTAAATTTTGTCGTCTGTTCCCACCACTACACAATGGCCTACTCTTTCAAAAAGCCAAACAGGATTTAACTTGTACGCAAGATGTTCTGTGTGCATACACACACAGGGCTTCAGCTTATAAGTCTCATCCAAAGGACTTTTATCGAGAGTGGAGTCTGCACTGATGTTAACTCCAGGGGGAAAAATCCCTTCAAATGGGATTCGAACCCAGGTCGACAGATTGCGAACGCAATGTTCTCTAACCACTAGGCTATCCTGTCCCCCTGCCTGATGAAAGGATTGAGAATGATTTGTTCTACTCTGTTCCCAGGGCAGTTTCTGCACGAGATCCGCACGCTGACGTTAGAGCAGCAGAGGCGGCGTGACCAGGAGGCTTACCTGCAGTCCAAGATAGACGAGATGACACAGCAGGTGCAGGAAAAGAGTCTGGAACTCAACTTCAAAAACAGAGAGGAGAGCGACCTCAGAGGTAAGCTGGAGTGCGCCTGCTTTTCTTTTTCTTTCTTCTTTTTTTCTCTTTTATTTCAAGGGTAATGGAATAAGCATTCATGTGCTTTTTTTACATCCAGTCCCCATGTGTGTCTGCGATTTTGTCAATTTTGTCATCCGTTCCCACCGGCACATACAATGGCACATTCTTCTGAAAAGCGGAACAGGTTTTATCGATGTTCTGCATGCGTTCGCACACAGGACCTCGGTTTATAGTCTCATCCAAAAGACTTTTGGGGAGAGTGGAGTCGGTACTGATGTTAACTCTAGGGGATTTTAACAGCTATGAAAACCAGCTGCTGCTGCTTCTGGTTCATGTATAAGGATGCCTGAGTAATGATTACAAGAAAAGATTACAAGATTCAAGGCTGTAGATTTTCCATTTTTTAAAATGTATTTTCCTTATTGGGGTCGGGACAGCTCAGTGGTCAGAGCACTTGCTTTCCCCAAGCTAAGGTTAAGCAGCATCGAGAATGGTTACCAATTGGATTTAGGTTGGTTTTTTTTGCTTTTTTTTTTTTTTTTACCTCAGTTTAAAGCCTGAATAAGAATGTGCTGTGTTTGAAATGCATGTAAGTTTTTGAATGAAGCCTTTATGTTTTTGATGTGGATACTTACTTCATCATGAGATAAAAGCATTGTAAAACTCAATGTGATCTTGCAGTTTGTGTGTGTGCATGCATGGCTGTGTGCATGGGTGCGTGCCTGTGTGTGTGTGTGCGTGTGTGTGTGCCTGCATGTGTATGTAAGCTATAAGGACTAAGGCCAGGGGAGAGATGCAGGGAGAAGCGTTTTTTTTCTTTTGGTTTTTGTTTATTTATATAAAACATTGTAATGAAACACACACCAAAGACAGCAAATTTTTACTTCATCAGAGCTCTAAAAACTTTTTCTTTACATCATGAGAATCTGTGTAAAATGCTTTGTTGTTGTTGTTGTTGTTTTTGTTTGTTGTTGTTGTTGTGATCAGCCAGAAAGTACAGTTGGTGCAGCAGATTGTGTGTGTTCACAGCCAGGTACGAGCACATGCGCAAAGAATCCATGAAGCTGCAGTCCATGAGTCAGAACAGGAGCAGGCGACAGGGCATCACCTCACAGTCCTCCACAGCACAGCATGAAGCTAGAAAGGTATGGCCTTCTTCTTTTCTCTGTGTCCACTGTTCAGACAGTATCACCTCACAGTCCTCCACGGCACAGCATGAAGCTAGAAAGGTATGGCCTTCTTTTCTCTGTGTCCACTGTTCAGATAGGAACCCTTGTTGTCTGTCATAGGCATCACCTCACAGTCCTCCACGGCACAGCATGAAGCTAGAAAGGTATGCTTCTTCTTTCCTGTGTCCATGTTCAGATAGGAACCTTGTTGTCTGTCATAGGCATCACCTCACAGTCCTCCACGGCACAGCATGAGCTAGAAAGGTAGGCCTTCTTCTTTTCTCTGTGTCACTGTTCAGATAGGAACCCTTGTTGTCTGTCATAGGCATCACCTCACAGTCCTCCACGGCACAGCATGAAGCTAGAAAGGTACCTTCTTCTTCTTTTCCATGTGTCCGCTGTTCAGACAGTAACCCTTGTTGTCTGTCATAGGCATCACCTCACAGTCCTCCACGGCACAGTATGAAGATAGAAAGGTATGGCCTTCTTTCTCTGTGTCCTCTTCTTTTCCATGTGTCCACTGTTCAGACAGTATCACCTCACAGTCCTCCAGGGCACAGCATAAGCTAGAAAGGTGTGGCCTCTTCTTTTCCATGTGTCCGCTGTTCAGACAGTATCACCTCACAGTCCTCCAGGGCACAGCATGAAGCTAGAAAGGTATCTTCTTCTTTTCCGTGTGTCCGCTGTTCAGATAGGAACCCTTGTTGTCTGTCATAGGCATCACCTCACAGTCCTCCAGGGCACAGCATGAAGCTAGAAAGGTGTGGCCTTCTTCTTTTCCTGTGTCCACTGTTCAGATAGGAACCCTGTTGTCTGTCATAGCATCACTCACATCCTCCACGCACAGCTGAAGCTAGAAAGGTGTGGCCTTCTTCTTTTCTGCATGTCCACTGTTCAGACAGTAACCGCTGTTGTCTGTCATTGGCATTGCATCACAGCACAGCATGAAGCTAGAGAGGTATGGCCTTCTTCTTTTCTCTGTGTCCACTGTTCAGACAGTGAACCCTTGTTGTCTGTCATAGGCATCACCTCACAGTCCTCCACAGCACAGCATGAAGCTAGAAAGATATCTTCTTTTCTCTTCTTTGTGTCCAACACTCGGACAGTAACCGTTGTTGTCTGTCACAAGAGCGAAAATGTGTTGCATTGCCATTAAGTGCCTGAGAAGTCCAGCCCAGCGCATCTGACTTCGGTGTGGGAGAAAATTGTTAGCTTTTAAGCCTTTCTGGAAAAGAAGAAAGGGCAGGAGAATGAACCAAGAAGGCAGAAAATTGATAAGAAGGAAGAGACAGAAAGAAAAGGAACAAGGCAGAAACAGAATGATAGAAAAAAGAGGAATTCCTAGCACTGTATTTCCAGAACGTGGGGATGGTGTTTATACTGACAGGCCATCAGCATGTGCGCAAGATGTTCTGCATGCGTTCTCATACGGGGCCTCGGTTTATAATCTCATCTGAAAGACTTTTAGGGGGAGTGGAGTCAGTACTGATGTTAACTCTAGAGGAAAAATCCCCTCGAACCCGGGTCGTCAAATTACGAGCGCAGTGTTTTGACTACTAGGCTATCCCCCCCCGCCCCCCCCCCCCCCCCCCCAGTGTGTTGTGTGTGTGTGTGTGTTGTACATGATGCTTGGTGCTGCCTCAGAACGACATGCAGCAGCAAATGGAGATCCTGACCGACGACATGAAGAACCTGGAGGAGATCAACCGGGATTGTGCGACCAGCTCCAGTACATGCAGAGCCTGCTGGACTCCGAGAAGGACGAAAGAGATCAGGTCAGTGACAATAGGAAGTATTATTCTCCACAGCTGTGTCAGTGACAGTAGGAAGTATTCTCCACAGCTGTGTCAGTGACAGTAGGAAGTATTCTCCACGCTGTGTCAGTGACAATAGGAAGTATTCTCTCCACAGCTGTGTCAGTGACATAGGAAGTATTCTCCACACAGCTGTGTCAGTGACAATAGGAAGTATTCTTCTCCACAGCTGTGTCAGTGACAATAGGAAGTATTCTCTCCACGGCTGTGTCAGTGACAATAGGAAGTATTCTCTCCACGGCTGTGTCAGTGACAGTAGGAAGTATTCTCCACAGCTGTGTCAGTGACAATATGAAGTATTCTCCACGCTGTGTCAGTGCAATAGGAAGTATTTTTCCACGGCTGTGTCAGTGACAATAGGAAGTATTCTCCACAGCTGTGTCAGTGACAGTAGGAAGTATTCTCCATGCTGTGTCAGTGACAATAGGAAGTATTCTCCACAGCTGTGTCAGTGACAGTAGGAAGTATTATCTCCACAGCTGTGTCAGTGACAATAGGAAGTATTCTCCACAGCTTGTCAGTGACAATAGGAAGTATTCTCCACAGCTGTGTCAGTGACAATAGGAAGTATTCTCCACAGCCGTGTCAGTTAATCATGTGTGCGAATGCCCGGAGCCCACATTGAAATGGGTACTGCTATTAACAGGTTTTGTTACGGTTGTTGTGTGCATAACAACAGTGCTGATTGTACAGAGCTACAACACTTGGACTAGTGAAAAGGAAGGCTCCATGATTTAGAACTATTGAACGATGATGGAGTATTTCGCGCTGTGTTGCACGCTGACATGTAAGTTTCCCTGTCAGGAGAGGCCATGAAAAGTCCTCAAAACACTCAAAAAATCAAGTTTAAGTGGAAGCTCCCACCCCTTTCCTCCCCTCTTCCCTATTGCCCCCCCCCCCTGCTCTTCTTCCCCCCTCCCCCATTTTATTTTTACTCCCCACTGGACATATTTCCCCTGCACCCTGAACTGCCACCAACCTCTGTACTCCTGTGGATGAGACTATAAACCGAAGTCCTGTGTGCAAACGCATGCAGAACCTCTTGCGTACATGTTAAATCCTGGTCTCCTTTTTGACAGAGTAGGCCATTGTGTGCCAGTGGGAACAGATGACAAAAAAGGGCTCTTGGCAATTTGTGTCCTTGTCTATTTTGTATTGTCCAGAGTATAAACCAATCTTGTAGTATACGCTCTATGTGTGTGTGTGTGTGTGTGTGTTGTGTATGTGTGTGTGGGGGGGGGTGTTTGTGTGTGTCTGTGTCTTATGTGCGTGCGTGCGTGCGTGTGTGTGCGTGCGTGTGTGTCTTGTGTGTGTATGTTTTAGCTGCATCGGCATGTTTGTGCCCTGGAGTTGGAAAAAAACACCCTGGAGACGCGACAGATGACTTTTAACCAGAAGATTGATCGCTACTTTAACAAGATAAAGCAGCTGGAAGAGGAGAAGAGAAAAGTAAGTGTAATGGAAGTGTGTGTGTGAATTGGGATAGTTATATGCATTGTGCCGCCGCTATAGTCTAGTGGTTAGGGCATTGGACTCGTAATCTAAAGGTTGTGGGTTCGATCCCAGCTTTCGGCTATGGCGTTGTGCCCTTGGAAAAGGCACTTTACGGCTATTTTTTCACTCCACCTAGGTGTAAAAGGGGTATCAACCTTGTGTTGGGGTTAACCCTGCGATAGACTGGCGTCCTATCCAGGGGGGAGTCTATGACTCTCAGTTGCTTAACGCCACAGAAACCGGGATAAGCACCGGCCTGATGAGCCTTAAGCTCGGGACAGACTTTTTTTTTTTTTTAATATGCATTGTAATGTGTTATATACCACTAACAAAGGAAACATTGTGTACAATTTACAGCATATATGTGTTGTATACACATACAGCAGATGGATCAATATATATTGTTATGTAAGCGAAAGTTGTTACATATATTATTGTTAGAAGTAGGAGGTTTGAACACCACAATGTTAGACATGTTATGTTCAAGGCATGGAACTGCGTAGTTGTTATGACACAGTGTTAACGTAAACTGTAATTGTCATATACATCATTATTAAGTAAAACAGTTGTCTGTGTTGCTACCAGCTGGAGGAAGAACACACATACATCAGTGTTAAACTAAGCAGTAGTTGTTGTATATATATATCAGTGTTAAGCTAAACAGTTGTCTATGTTGTTATCAGTTGGAGGAAGAACGCACTATATCATGTTAAGCTAAACTGTCTATGTTGCTGTAAGTCAAACACATATCAGTTTAAGCTAAACAGTTGTTTATGTTGCTATATAGTCCAGGACACATATATCATTGTTAAGCTAAACAGTTGTCTATGTTGCTATATAGTCCAGGACACATATATCATTGTTAAGCTAAACAGTTATCTGTGTTGCTATATAGTCCAGGACATATATATCATTGTTAAGCTAAACAGTTGTCTATGTTGCTATATAGTCCAGGACGCACATATACCAGTGTTAAGTAAAACAGTTGTCTGTGTTGCTAACAGCTGGAGGAAGAACACACATACATCATTGCTATGCTAAACAGTTGTCTATGTTGCTATATAGTCCAGTACACACATACATTATTGTTAAGCTAAACACTTGTCTATGTTGCTATATAGTCCAGAATGCACATATATAAGTGTTAAGCTAAACAGTTGTTTGTGTTGCTAACAGCTGGAGGAAGAACACACATATGTCAGTGCTAAAACAGTAGTCTGTGTTGCTACCAGCTGGAGGAGGAACGCATGCAGATGCAGACCAAGATGTGGGAGATGGCCCAAACCAACGAGAAACAGTTTGAGCAGCAGCACAACCAGGAGAGCCGCTATGACCAGCTGCAGCAAAGCTACGAGCAGTTCCGGCAAGACCATCGCTACTGTGTGCCGGTAAGCTGGATCATGAGGATGATGATGATGACAGGGAAAACTTGCATGCTTTATGATGGACTGCAAGCCACTTTAACGTGATAATTTTTTGAGGGGGCGGGGTAGCTTTGTGGTTAGAACATTGCACTCGTTGATCTGATGGCCTGGGATCGAGCCACCCCAGAGGTGCCCATGTTTGGGTATTTTACCCTGGAATGAGTACTGACTCCACTTGCCCAAAAGTCCTTTGAAGAAGACTGAAAACCAAGGCCCCAAATTGTGAACACACGCAAAACTACTTCAGCCCTTTTGGAAGAGTAGGCCATTTCATGCTAGTGCGAACAGATGACATTTTTCTTTTTTTAAATGCATGCATACAGGTGTCATGTTTAGACACCATCCCCAGTCTGAATGCAGGTGGGGGGGATATTGCTGATGAAAATAGATTCTTTGTAGAAATAGATCATTTTGTGGGTGATATTTGTTTAAAATAAACCTGTTG
>CM060316.1:57957541-57962541 GCA_030674155.1 Stramonita haemastoma
ATACACACACACACACACACACACACACACACACACACACACACACACACACACACACACACACACACATCTCTCCATGTTGAACCTCAGAGCTGTAGTTTAGAAAAAAAACAAACAAAAAAAGGAATGTCAGTGCTGTTTTTTTTTTTTCAAAGTATTTGAGTACATCTTGTCAGTAAAAATGTGAGATATGAAAGAAATGTGTCATACCTAATGCCACAATATAAAATATGTTGTTCTTGCAGCAAAGAAGTTTTTTTTTTTAAAAAAGCAACTTGCATGTAAAAATATGAAATGTTATTGTATAGTTTAAAGAGTATGTTTTTCTTTTTATATACATAATGAATTTTTTTAAGCATGTTTCCTGATCCCTTATATTTTTGGGGGCATATATATTTCCATGTTCATGCGTTAGTGTGATCATCTCACGTTTATGTGGTAATTTGGGGTCGGGGGTTGGAGGAGAGAGTATCTTGTTTCTTCCTTTAAAAAAAACCCACCTGAAATAAACTAGCATCAGAATGAGCAAAAAATGGAAAATATGAGAGGATGTTCACACAACGCCTATGTGTACATGCGTTTGTACTTGTGTGCATATGTATATATATGTGTGAGCAAACATGCATGGCCATTTAATTGTATCAAGTTAAAACTCACCCTTGGATTTGCTGCATGCCACACTAGTTATTAAGTCCACGTAGAGAACTGCATTCATAACTCAGACATGTGTCTGGATGTGTGCTTTTGCTGAATAGCAATTATGTGATATCAGAAAAAAAAAGTCTGCATAGAGCTTAAACAAATAGTGCCTTAATTCCCTTTGTGTAAACACACATACAGATGATCAAATATACACATTAAAGATTCTGTAATTCATGTCAGTCTTCAGTGGTTATGGAAGCACGAATATACCCAGCATACATCCCTAATGTTGGAATGTGGCTACCTTCATGGTCAGCAAAAACAGTCGCATGCGCAAAATCTCATCATTGTTGAACCTTAGAGAACCTAGTCGAGGAACAAAACAAAAAGATTTTTTTTAACCTGTGTGTAATAGTGTGTAATACATTCTGTTTGCTGCATTTGCTCCCAGGACCTCAGCTTCTAATCTCCTCCAGAGGACTTTCAGAAGAGAAGATTTAGCACCAGTGTTAAGTTTAAAGGAAAAAACTTTCTCAAATAGACATATCAGCGGAGATTTGAAACCACGCCCTCAGTTCCGCCAAATCATGAGGTCGGACTGGCTTCTCTAGGTGCCAGCATATTGAGGGCAGCGCCCATCTCTATCCCTCGCTGCTTTACCTTCCCTGTCCCTAAAGAAAGCAAGAACCCATCTACAGCAGGGTGAACTTGGGGGGACTGTACTGAAGCCAAGGCACGCAAACGATCACCCATCCACTTGGTAACCACGCTCAGTGCTGCTTAACCTTGGCTGGGGGGAAAGTGAGTGCTCTGACCACTGAGCTAGGCTATCCTAAATTCCAATACTTTATTTTCTCAAAGACAGAGAAATTCATGTGGGTTACGAGCCACACATAAAAACAGTAAACATGATATCACAAAAAATACCACAACCATAGTATTCAAACATCAGTTTGCATCCATCACCATATAAGATATTGAATTTTAAAATTATAATCCTGTCAACTAAACTAAACCAGTGTGTTTGCCTGTACTGTTCTGCAGACGGTCAGAGTATCCACAGTGATGTGGAGGATGGGGGCATGCAGCCTGAACCTGTGGGGAGCCCAGGCTTCCAGAGCAGAGCCATAGGACGAAGCGGCTCGCTCACCGTCAACCTGCCGGGATCCATGAAGAAGAAAAACCAGCAGGACGATGAAGACTCGGCCGAGAGTGAGAATGGTCAGTGCTCGGCTGTCTTGCTGCTTTCTTTTGGTGTGTGTGTTGGTTTGTTCAGGGAACCTTTTTGGGAAGGAGAGTTGGTGGTGGTGGTGAGGAGGAGGGTGGTTGTGGGTGGTGTTGTGTTTGAATTCTGGGTAATAGATCTTGCCTACTTGTGTGATTGTTCATAGTTTTATGAAATATTTACTATCTACAAAAATACACATTAAAAATTTTACTAGTAAATGTGTGATTTTGGTCATTGTGAGAAAAAAGAAAAGTGAATGCAGAGAAAAGTGAAAATGTGTCAAAGCTTGAAGGGAATTAACTCTTCCATGCTGATAACTTCCCTTCTCTGAATAATATCGAGGTTTCAAATTTCAGCAAACCACGCAATACAGCAGAAATGAAGTGGCGATATTTATGGGAGAAATCTTCACCTAGGCTTCAGCATAGAAACCAGCAGGAGTCTGAAGGAATACTAACAAACCCCAAAAATTCTTATGCATGCCTGGGTGTTTAGTGTATGTCGGTGAAATGTAAACATGTATGCTCTGATATCTCCATTCACAAGGCTTGTTTTTCCCTTCATGTCATCTGTCTCTTTCACTGTGCTTGCCCTGAGAAGAGAAGAAGGAGGAAGAATCCTTGGAGTTGTAATTAAAAGTTTGTTACAGCTGGGTTTGTTCTTTTTTTTTATTTTAAGGGCAGCAACTATTTTGTTGTCAGTTTTTGAACCCCCATTCTAAATAACATTTTGCGTCGACGTCTTTTTGTTCACAGAGTATATTTCTTGGAAAAGGAAGACATCATGTGAGTGATAGTCAGCGATATCACACTTTTCTCTGAGGAAAGGGTTCTAGAACGTTCTGGTTCTCACTGCACTTGGAGTTTGGGGAATAATGTTGATACCTAACTGTTGAATGATGAAGAACTTTGTAATCATAGAGCTGTCTCCTGGCATGTCTTGTTTTGAGAAGTGATAAACATTGCTACAGCTAATATTGTTGAGGGAGGGGGGGGGGGGTGTATACAGCTGTGATCAATTTCCCTGCATGAAATTTGGGCTGCTGTCCGTGGGAAAGCATGTCACCACAAGAGCTGCCCCCCATCTCCTCCTGTTGTTCTCCTCATCCACACCACCAGCCATTACTTTTTAAATTAATTTAATTTTTCATGCCACTTAATGTCACAGCAGATTTCTCTGCGTAAAAGTCACCCTGCTCTTGACTCCCTGGGGAGAGCGCGTCACCACAAGTGCAGCGCCACCCATCTTTTTTTTTTTCCTATCTGCAACTTTATTTCCCTTCAGGGTGGCTTTTTTGTACAGAATTTTGCCAGGGATAACCCTTTTGTTGCCATAGGTTCTTTTATGTGGGCTAAATAATGATGTGTAACACACGGGACCTCGTTTATCGTCTCACCCAAAAGACAGTAAACCCAGATCACCACTTATGGTCTAATGGATGGGGAAAAGCTTTGGGTGCAAATGGGATTCAAACCACCGCACACTCCAACCCAACTTTTTGCTTTCTAGGCAGGTGCGTGACCTCTAGACCACTGATCCACTGGCAGCCCTAGCCTACTTTTCCATGAAAGACAGAGGGGTTTTCAATTCTGTGTGTGCGTGTAAAATGTTTAGCATGCATTTACACATTGAACTGCTGTTTCTGGCCTCATCTAAAAGACTTGTTTTGGAAGTAAAGTTGGATGGTAAAGGTAAATGTGTCCCATAACCTATGTGGTCGTAGGGGAGTGAGGCATCAGAGACCTAGCTTCTCTAGGGACCAGCATATGAGGGCGGTGCCCATCTCCTCTCCCTTGCTGCTTCACCTTCCCTGACCCTTAAGAGGGCAGGTACTCATTTACAGCTGGGTGAATTGGGGGATTGTACTGTAGCCAAGGCGCACAAGTCACCCATCCAACTGATAAACCACGCTCGATGCTGCTTAACTTTGACTTGGGGAAAGCAAGTACTCTAACCACTTAGCTATCCCGTCCCCTTGTTAACTCAAAAAAAAAAATTCCCCTCAAACAAACTGAATATTCCTTGAAGTTGGAAAGCAGCTACCTTAATGCCTGGTAAAAACGGCCACATATGCCAAATCTCACCTTTGGTGAACTCCAGACCTCTAGCTGATGAACAAAAAAAAAAACAAGCTGACTCAATGTAAGTGTGAACCAGCTTCTTTGGATTATTTTCAGATCATACATTTAATACTTTGACCACCCCATTATTTCACCAAAACGAGCTTTTTATTCTGAAGGTCTTCTCACTGCATATTATTCTCACAACCTGAACACTGATGTTGGTATTGTTGTCTTTGATAAGCAAGGGTTCTGTATTAAAGCTAGACTGAGATGAATAGTCCTACAGTCTGTTCAGTTTATGAACAGCTGTTGTGAATGAGAGATTTATTTATTTATTTATTTATCCATTTCTTTTATTTTGAGGATAATAGAGACAGAGACAGATAGAGAGCTGCATTGCACCAGAGGTCAATTTCTAGTAATGAACATGTTATTAACCTACATTCTAGTTTGGTCAACAAATCATTTGCAGCAGGGAAATAAATGTTAATTGTGAATATCAGTCTGTTCTCTGCCAGTTTTTTCGGCATGAAAAATATTTAGACAAGTTATCATGCATTTGTCTCTCTTTCTCTTTCTCACACACTCGACTGACACACACACAGTCGCACACACTCACACTCATCTCTCACTTCCTCACTCATCTCATCTCACTCACTCTCACTCACTCACTCTCACTCACTCATCACTCCACTCACTCACTCCTCACTCACTCCACACACACACACACACACACACACACACACACTCACACACTCACTCACACACCACACACTACACTCACTCACACTCACACTCACACACACACACCACACACACACCACACACTACACCAACACCACACAACACACACACACACACACACACAACACACACACACACACACTCACACACACACACACACAACACACACACACACACAACCACACACATCTACACACACAACACTCACTCAACAATCCACTCCTACACATCACACACACCACACACACAACACACACAACACACACACACACACACAAACACACACACACACAACACACACACAAACACACATTTATATATAA
>CM060316.1:57972541-57975041 GCA_030674155.1 Stramonita haemastoma
GACTCCTTATGTGGTGGAGTGTCACAAATGGTGAATTTTTTTAAGTATCCAAACAAAACGTGAGAGTTGGAAAGCTGCTGGCAAGATAGGAATAAGCAGATCCAACAATTTTGAAGAGGATTGTAACAAAGATGGACATTATTGTGACTGTTTTTTTTTTTTTAAACTGGAAACAAGATGGCAAGAAGCTTAATTAGAGCTTATTTATTTTTTTTATTTTTTTATTTTTTTATATTGAGGATAACAGAATAAGCAATCATGTGCTTTTTTTCATCCAGTCCCCGTGTGTATGCAGTTTTGTAAATATTGTCATCTGTTCCCACTGGCACACGATGGCCTACTCTTAAGAAAAGCGGAACAGGATTTAACGTGTGCGCAACATGTTCTGCGTGCATTCGCACATGGGGCCTTGGTTTAAAGTCTCATCTGAAGGACTTTTGGGGAGAGTGGAGTCAGCACTGATATTAACTCCAGGAGAAAAATCTCCTTGACTGGACTCGAGCCCGGGTCGTCAAATTGCCAGCACAATGTTCTGACCACTAGGCTATCTGTCCCCCATGTGTGTGTGTGTGTGTGTGTGATCTTCACTCACAGAGTAAGGTATGAATGTTTACAGATATGTCTGGAGCTGAACGTCCTCCTGGATCACCCTATGTAAGACATTCATTTGCTGTTTATATGCCCATTAATGTTTATATGCCCCAAATGGGTTTTAATTTCAAAATCTTGTGTTGTACATCACCATCATTCAAGAGTTATTCTGTCACCCTAGAATTGCAGTAACTCAATCAAACTTGATGTTCTGTTAGGAAGGCAAGACTAACAGTTTGTATAAGCAACAGTTGTTGTTTTTTTTTATAGTTGTTATCATTGTAGAGTTTATACTGTGCAATATGGTACATATATCAACTTGTGTCTTTCGACTCCTCTTTTTCAGTACCAGTGGAAAGCATGTGCGTCGAAATCCTTCGGATGCCACAAGCAAGCCCCTCACTCTGGAAAGAAAATATGCAATTCGTAAGTTGTTTTGAAATCAGAGAAAAGTTGAGGGGGGGGGGGGGGTTCTGCTCCAGGAGTTCTGACATGTAGGAAGTTAGTGACAAGAGTATGTACAGGTACCTACATCTAGATGATGTGCCCATAGGTGTTACAGGTGAAGGCAATTCAGAGGAACAGTTCAGAATGTGATGCATGATATGATATAATATTTTCACAAAATATTTTTTTCTTTGATATTTTATTGCAGTTGTTATTTGTTATGATATCTTGAAGAAGTTATTATTAATGTATGGAATTAAACATTTTTTTAAAAAATATATGGAATTGAAATAGCGCTGAATCTTGTAAAGCAACAACTCAAAGCCCTTACATTCAAACTATTTATGCTCATGCAGTCATCCATGCATGAATAAACAGTTATCAATATCGCGCAGACACAGCATGCCTAGGCAGAAGAGTATGGATAGATTATGAGGGGGAAGATGTTAGGAAGGAAATAAATACGTTTTGAAACTATTCACTTCAAATGTTGTCGAGTTATGATGTAACTCAGTTTTGAAAGCACATGTGAAAAGTACTGTTTACTGTCAGGCAATTGGGTGTGTTCATTTCCAAGTTGTTTCATCAACAGGTAGAAAAAATACATTTGACATATTCTTCAAGAGACCCAACTTTTCCCTTTTCTTTTATCTGTACATATTACCTCCCTTTTGTCTCTGCAGCATACAGTCACTCCTGTTTCGAGTTGAGCGAATGTGCATGTGCGGGTGTGCGTGTTTATATGTGTGGAGGCATGCCTTTTATTGCAAAAAATTTGTCAACTCTTTAGTAAAAAAAGAAAAAAGACTATTTGTAATCATGCCAGTTTTCTTTTTGCTTGTTGACCAGGTCGAGAGGGGCTGCGACATCAGCACTCGTTCATCAATTCATGCACGACAGTACACCCCATGAAAGGTGAGGACATTTTGGACAGGACCACAGAATCTGTATCATTCATTCCATAGCTTTTCTTGCGCAAAGTGTTTATGAAGTCATTTTACAAATTACTTACTATTACATTTTATTTTTTTAAAAAGGCTTTCTTTTTTTCATCTATTGGCCATCTTTTGATGTGAAAATTGTTTTCATTTTGGAAAAAAAGAAAATTGTTTTGAGGATGTGGTGGTGTATGAACAATTATTTAAAATGATGCGTAAACTCCAAAACCGAGCAGTCATTGTCAGGTACAAGAATTTCCCACCATTTTGGCAGAAAACCACCTTTTTTTTGACAGGCTCCAGGGCCGTTGAGAAAATGTCAGGGTATATATGTATGTATGTGTATGTATTGTTTGACTCTCAGGGCAGCTTCAGTCCTGATAAGGCTGCTGTCATTTGGATGGTTCTCAAGTGGATGGATCTTACTCCTACTCATAGCATGTTGAAATCCTACTATGTCAGGTGCTTTCACACCACTTTATGTCACAGCAAATTTCTCTGCATGAAATTCGGGCTGCTCTACT
>CM060316.1:57980041-57992541 GCA_030674155.1 Stramonita haemastoma
TCTCACACAAGCATGACTTTGCATTCCATTGTAGGGATACTGCAAACGATATCAGTCATTCCCTAATGCTCTCAAAAATGTCTGAGAGGGAGTGAGAAAGAGAAAGAGAGAGAAAGAGAGAGAGAGAGAGAGAGAAATCAGGAGACTGCTATGGACCGGAGACTGATAGCCTAGTGGTCAGAACATTGCGCTGGCAATTTGACGACCCAGGTTCTATTCTGGTCGAGGAGATTTTTCTCCTGGAGTTAACATCAGTGCTGACTCCACTCTCCCCAAAGTCCTTCAGACGAGACTATAAAACAAGGCCCGTGTGCAAATGCACGCAGAACATCTTGCGTACTTATTAAATCCTGTTCCGCTTTTGGTAAGAGTAGGCCATCGTGTGCCGGTGGGAACAGATGACATTTGCAAAACTGCATACACATGGGGACTGGATGTAAAAAAGCACAAGAGTGCTTATCCCATTTTCCTCGATATAAAAGAATAGAATTAAAAAATAAATTTTAAAAAAATGGAAAAACATCCCAGTGATGTGTGTTGTGCAGACACCTGCTGGGAGAGCCTGACCTGACCTTGGATTTTGACCAGGAGATCAAGTACCTGAAAGAACGACAGGACCTGGTCACTCACGCCGGATTGCACAGCGGTAGGCCAAATTAAAGAGGGGGTGTTGGGGTCACCGGGTGGGGGGGAGGCAAAAGGGGGATATAAGGTGGAGAGAGAAGGGAGGACGGTGTATTGGTTGTTACTTGTTTTTTGTGTTTTTTTTTACCACTTTTTAAGTCACAGCAGATTTCCATGCATGAAATTCAGACTGTTCTTTCCAGGGAGAGCGTGTTGCCACAAGAGCAATGCCGGCCATTATTATTTTTTTTCTTTTCCTGTCTGCGTATGTATTTGGGTTTTTTTTTTATCAGAGTGGCTTTTTTGCTGCAGAATTTTGCCAGGGAGAGCTCTCTTGTTGCTGTGGGGTCTTTTACGTGCACTATATGAGAATGGTACATGAGACCTCAGTTTATTGCCTCATCTGAAAGACTTGCACCCAAACCACCACTCATGGTCGAGTGGATGGGGAAAAGTTTCAGGCACAAATGGGGATCGAACCACCACACACTTGAGACCTGCATTTTTCACTTTCTAAACAGGTGCATTACCTCTAGACCACAGTGTGTTGTGGATGTGGTGGTTTGAGGATGTATGTCTATTGGTATGTGTGTTAGTGTGTGTATGTGTGTGTGTGGGGGGTTAGTGTGTGTGTGTGTTCCAGCCTCTGCTGAGGTATCCATTCAAGGGGATACTTATTTCCTATCTGAGACTTTCCCTTCATATCACACACACACACACACACGCACACGCTGGGGGAACTGGCGGGAACTGTACTGAAGCCAAGGTGTGCAAACTCACCCATCCAACTGGTAACCACGCTCGATGCTGCTTAACTTGACTTGGGGGAAAGCAGGCACTCGGACCACTTAGCTATCCCGCCCCCAACATGAATGTATAAATATGTTGCTTGGTTGCAGCGACGGTGATGGTGAAGCCGGGTGAAGACGACCGTGAAGCGTTTTGGAAGGAGGTGAAGGACAAGGTGTCGGTGGTGCAGCAACAGATCTTCTGGCTGGAGTCTGTCCACATGCCGCGATGATCCCCCCCACCCCCACCCCACCAGAATCTTTAGGGTCCTTGCCATATATATATATATATATATATATATATATATATATATATATATATATATATATATATATATATCAGTTCTGCTGTCAAAAAGAGATGAAAAGGAAACACTAAGATTTGAGTTTATTCAGATCTGCAAATTGACAGCTAGAACCTGAGTAAGCTTTCTTTTCATTTGTTAAAAATTTTTTACTTTACCTATTTTGAAATTTTGCAAATAGGTGGGATCGGAGAGGGAGTATGTTGTTGGGGGAGGGAGGTGGTTGCCTTTTTTTTGCAGGGGATTGGTTTGTGTTTTTTTTTTGTCTGTTTTGTTTTGTTTTATGTCTGTATACATTTTGTTGATCAGTGATGCTGAAAGCTTATCATAGTTTTTAGCAATTTCCAAGTTCATATTCTTATCAGCTTGAACTTGTATGCAAAACCCCAAAGAAAACCAAGAACCATAAACTAACTTACATGATTTTATAGTCTACATTTGAACTGTGATCAGAAATCTCCAGAGCCGCTAAACATTTCCAATGTAACGAAGTGTACTGAAGTTTTTACTGTTACTGTGAGGCAAACCTGGAAACACGGATCTGCTGGTTTTTTGGACCAGTTCCCAGGAGTTATTATGAGCATTCCAGAAAAAAAGGCATGATAGTTATTGTGTGGTTATGCCTGAATGTGTTCGCTGTCTCAGGGTCACAACTGATTTTATATCAGTGCATTTGTATTTCCTAGTTTTCTGCCTGTGCCTTTTAACTCGGATATTTTGGGGGCTGGAGAAAGGTTGTTACGAGAAGTAAGATGTTGTGTTAAGAGTGCTTCATGTTTTATTTATATTTTTATTATATATATATCAATCAAAAGGGGCCTGAACATAGCAATTTTCCTCTGTTGGAAAATTTATACGAAATCATGTGTCTTGTAGTTGTAAACACCCATCAGTTATGTACTTACAGTTTTCCCTTGTTCTGTATCGATACAACAAAGACTGCTCTGCTCGCAAAGCAGGAAAACAGTGGGCCGTGAAACTTTAGCCAGACATTGATACTGAGGGGTAGGGGCTAAAAGAATGAGTTAACCCTTTTCATCCCACATAAAACTGAGCATGTCTCATTCTCCAGCCCAGGAGGGTAAGGTCAGAAAAAAATATTCGTTAAAATTTTGTTTCTCAATGATTGGCATCGAACATAAAAAAAAAGTTGACAGGTGGCACAGGAAGAACAAGATTAATCTCCCTTCATATCATCAAAAGTTAGCGAGGCAAACCAAAGCTATGTATCAAAACCTAGAGTAATGATCAAGATATGAGTCCCTCATTCCGCTGGCTCTATGAAACAACAAGTAAATCACGAGGGACTCGTGCCGCGGGAAGAAATGTGTTAAGAGTCGTTAATGCCTTCCTCAGTTCTGCTGGCACTGTGTCTGTGAGAAAGAGAAACACGCAGCCTTTCTCCACTCACTTTTTCAAGATGCTTGTTTGCTGTCAGTTACAGAATTTTGGATGATGACCTTTTTTTGTTGTTGTTCCATTTGTGCCTGGCATTGTGTATATCACTCTGGTGCAAAAATCATGCAGAACGTTGTTACCTATGCTGTTTTCCTGTGCTGATGTGTAACAGTTATGAAGTGTTCGCTATGAAATAGAAAATGTCTGTAAAAATGTGATGAAGCTTTTTATGCAGAAGTGGTGTGCCTTGGTCAATATTGGGAGAAAAGAAGGCTGTCTCTCATGTTCAATCAGTATTGTTCTGCTTACCTATTCTCTTCTTTAACTGTGGTTTTTAACTTATATGTGCTTTCTCTCTGTCTTCTCTGTCTCTGTCTGTCTCTGTCTGTCTGTCTGTCTGTCTGTCTGTCTGTCTGCTCTGTCTGTCTCTCTCTCTCTTCTCTCTCTCTCTCTCTCTCTCTCTCTCTCTCTCTCTTTTCTCTCTCTCTCTCTCTCTCTCTCTCCTCTCTCTCTCCCCCTCTCTCTCCTCCCTCCTCCTCCTCTCATCTTCATTGGAAAAAAAATTACCTCTTTTTTTTAAATTCTGCGATTGAAAGTGGCAATAAAGCCTTCATCAGAAAATCAAAAATTGCAAGCAAATCAGCCCAAACCCATTCCAATGAAGAGTCCTTTGTGGCTTTTATTCTTGAGGTCACTCAGTAGCTGACTGAAAAAGACACTGAGATGGATGAAGCGTATAGCTGGACATATACCTGGGTGACGATTTTTTAAACAGCCCATCCACTTTTTTTTTTTTTTAATATTTCTTCAGGAAAATCAATGTGAATGGAAAATGTTAATTATGGTAAATACTGTTGGTGTTTTTGAAACTATAAAGAAAAAGGGAGACAATCATTTTTTAAAATTTTATTTAGTGACTGTCGGACTTTGCCGTTGACTGTACTTTTACTGTACATGACCTGACAGTCGCTGCTGTTCGTAGTATCCTGGCCGGTCAAGTGTAACAATGTATGTACATGAAGTATTCTGACTTACTTAGCATCTGCTTTTTTTCCTCTTCAGCTTGAGTTGTGAAAATGTGTATAATTTTTATCAGCCTTATTTTATTTGTTATTTTTGGAAGGAAATTAAACATTTTTGGGGGGAATGAAAATATCATTCATTGTTTTATTGTAAGAAATAACTTGGTCTGATCTGTTACGGTGGGTTTTATGATGTTGTTCATATAGACTTGATCCGTATCGTGTGTAATATTTGCTGATCTGTTTTGTTATTGTTGCATGAGAATTGGTATGTATACTTAAAATTGCATCCAACTGCTGCTGCCATTTTTTTCTGAAGTTTAAAAAAAAAATTCATTTACTTCTTTTTTTTTGGGGGGGAGGGGGGGAGGGTGATGTGGATGGTATTTTTGTTTGATTAATTTCAGGCATTATGCACTAATGAGTGCAAATTACGAATCCGAATTTTGTATTAATATCTTTTTCTCCTTTGTAGGCTTTTTTGTTGTTGTTGTTGTTGTTTTTTATATCATTGTCATGTTCAGTACGAAGGGAAAAAGAAACAGAAAAGAAAAAGAGGGGGAAGTGTCAGCCCTCACTGTCTTTCGTGTAGAGTAGTGATGGGAGGAATACTTCATCTGAACAATTTTACTTTTCAACTGCCAGGAAAAAGACAGCGATCTACTGCAGAACTTGCAAAAAGCATTCCAGCTGATATTAACACGTTCCCTGGGAATCTCTTCTGCTTGTTTTCACCAGAGATTGAATATGAAAATGTAGTGAAAAAGCGGGTTTGGTATTTTTTTTAATAATCCTCCAGAAGATGTTTAGATTCTCAGTACTTCTCAAGTTCTAATCATGAAGCTATGCATCGTTTACCGACTGTTTTGACGTTTGTGTTTGGAAGATGGCCATTTATTTTCTTTCAGATTGAAGTGTCTTCTCTTAATATTAGGATGAAAATCAAAACTTTTACCTGTAAATATTGAACGTTGTGGTCTGAACTTCAGCTTTTGGTGTCTGGGGTTTTTTTGTTGTTGTTTTTTTACCTCGTGTCAAGTGCTTTGCTGGGAGAGGGTGATGCCTTGGGGTTACAGTCTTCTGTAATTTGTGATTCAAGTGTTGTTGAGTACATGATATGTGTAGATGTATCCCATGCCCTGGTTCATGGATAAAGCTCTTTGCATGGTCCTGTACATTTTTCTTCTGCAATTATTACAGTGGTTAGGATTTTAAAAAAAAAAAAATTTTAAGGAGACTTTGTATCCAGAATGTCTGCTTTGTTTTTTTGTCCTCAGCAATGTGGAGAGGATCTTTTGGAACGTCTGATGCCCCACGGCTGTGCTGTTTTACCTGTGTGTAATCTGTGTCTCTCTTACCAGAACTTTAAGTGGACCGGTACATGCTAGCAGTATTTTTGTTTTGTTGTTGGTGGGTTTTTTTTTGGGGGGGGGCTGATTTTTCCCACAAAACCTAACCTTTTGTAACATATGAAAAATGGTATAGAAGTTTTAGATGAGATATTTTTGGAAATTCTTTGATACTGAAACTAACAAACTCTAGGAGACAGTTCAGAGAGGTATTGTGAAGAGATCCACTTGTGTCTCACTTTGTCAGTTACCGTATTTCCCTTTTTTAGTTTTGTTTTTTTGTTGCTTTTTATTGTTGCTGCTACTTCCATGCCATGCCTCTTGCTTGAACCATACAACCATACCCATGCTTGGTCCTGTGTGGTCCCAGGGCCTTACTCCCTATAGAGAAAAAGAAGCATTGTTGGCTGCTACAAGGCTACCAACCAAAAGAGACCCTGAACTGTTTTAGTCATGTCCTCTAATGGCTGTCCTGATCTGTGAATGTTGAGATGTTAATGTGAGAAGGGCGTCGAGTCAGGGAGGGTTTTCCCCAGTTTTCTACATGTTTACTTCGATAGAAGGGCATCCATGCAAATTTTGCATCCCTTTTTTTTTGGTACCTTTTTACATTTGTTATTACATTACAAGCATACCTATTACGTATAGAGGCTTGGGGGTTTGGGGTTTTTTTTTGTAAGGTTTTTGTTTGTTTGTGGTTTGTTGGGTTTGGTTTTTTTTTTTTGGGGGGGGGGTTGTTGGGGGCGTGGGGGGTTGTTGTTTTTTTGTTTTGGTTTGTTTAGGGGTTTTGGGGGGGAGAGGGGGCTTTTTTTGTTTGTTTTTATTTTTACTCTGTTCAAAATTGTACCTGAGAAGCAAGGAGTATCAACCATTCAGCATTTTGAACTTACAATGTATCTCAATACCTAACAAAACTGTTGTTATGATTTACTGAACCATACAACTGTTGATTTTTGTGATAATTAAAAAAAAATGTTTGTGATTTTTGACAATAGTCGCTGTGATTGGTTAGTTATATTGTGTATTGTCAAGCATTATATCATTTTTTTCCCTCAGCTTATCATCCCACCATTTTGTATACATGTGTTTGTACAGTTTCTTTTTGTTTTTGTTATCATTTACATTGCATTAAGGTCCAAGCTTCAGGCCCAGTATTTAGCCAGCACAACCACCAAGACCCACAGCAGTTAATGGCCTCTTTTCCTCTGAAGTTGGAGTATGGCTGCCTATATGGTGAGGTACTAGAAAGCAGTCATACACACAAACTTCTCATTCAGTGTGCATTTTCAATCTCACACTAGTGAGTCCCAGGTGGGATGAGTGAGTCAGAGTGCAAAATGTGGGTGACTCCCAGAGTGTTAAGCTGGGTAACGCACAACAGGAATGGCCTCTTTATTTTATCTTTTTTTTTTTTTATTCTTATCTTTTATATTGAGGATAATGGAATAGGCGCTTAAGTGGGTTTTTTTTTCATCCAGTCCCTGTGTGTATGCAGTTTTGTCAATTTTGTTCCCACCGGCACACAATGGCCTACTCTTAAGAAAAATGGAACAGGATTTAACGTCTGCGCAAGATGTTCTGCAGAACTTTGTCTGAGATGTTGAGATGGTGCAACAATTTGCTCAAGAACCGCTGTCCCTTTTGATAACAAATACATGATTGTTTACTGAACTCTGCTTAACGTTGTTTTGCATTCTTTGTTGTCTTCCTTTTTATTTTTTCTCCTTCTGTCATTCTTTTGGTGAAATTTTACTCCTTGTCAGGATGCAAAAAAATCAGTGCGCACGAAGCAAAGACGAGTTTCGTATCAGTGTGGATATAGACGTGATGTTTCATGTGAAGAGATGGCTTCTTCAGTTAACCTGTGCCTCTTACAAGTCCAGATATCACATACCAGAGGCATGTATGTATGCGTGTGTTGCACTTGGTATAGTGTGTTTTTAACTACTATTGTAAAGAATCTCATAGGTCATGCTTGAGTGACTGAAATTGTGATTTAAAAGAGTCAGTACATGCATTTTTATGGAAGAGCGCTCTTAACGGAATTAGTGAATAGGAAATCTCAACTGGAAAAAAAAAAAAAAAAATTTTGGGGGGGGTGATTGTCACTGTACTGTCTGTGATTGGATCATGATCATCTGAGGTGTTTTCAGCCATCCACAACAAGTGTATTTGTTTGGAAACAAAAAATCTCCTGCTTGCTTTTGGTACCCCATAGAAATGTGCACAGTGCATGTGTACAGAGAAAGAGGGGCTCTCTCCCTTCACATAGGGATAGTGTTAACGTTTAGATGAAATGTTTAAAGCATCTATTTGGGCTCCTTTTTTCTTTAGTATTATTTACAAGTTTATGCTTGTTATACTCGAACTGCATGTGTTTGCTGCTATGTTGTTTTGATCCAGTAAACAAATTTTGTTTGAAATCATCAAAGTTCTGAGCATGTTAGCTTGATGATATTAGGTTATAAGCATATGAGGGAAATCCAAAGCCACTACTGAAACCAATAGTGTCTCATTCTTTTCACTGTATGCTTGAAGTACAATTGGTTTGTTTGTTTTTGTTGTTGTTTTTATGATCAGTGTTTCAGTCTTTCGATTGTGCAACTATATTGTGTTAAAATCGCATAAAGGTAAAGGTGTCCCATAACCTATGTGGTTGTAGGGGGGTGAGGCATCAGAGACCTCAGCTGCTCTAGGGGCCAGCATATTGAGGGTGGCGCCCATCTCTCTCTCACAGCTTTATCTTTCCTGACCCTAAAGAGGGCATTACTCATTCACAGCTGTGGGGGGGGGGGGGGGGGGGGGGGGGGGGGGCTGTACTGAAGCCAAGGTGCAGCAAATGGTCACCCATCCAATTGGTAACCACACTCGATGCTGCTTAACCTTGGCTGGGGGAAAGCCAGTGCTCAGAACACTGAGCTATCCCACCCCTCTAAAGAATACTAAAGTGGTAATCATCTTTTTTTTTTACCTACTGCAACTGTGATTGACATGAAGTAACCATGCCTATTGAAGACTAGTTTATGAATGGAAATAACAAGAATGGCCCAGTGATACCTACAATACATAGTATTTGCAGAATGCAGTTTTAGTCATCTTAATAATTGTTTCATTTGTAGGATTTTATCAGAAGTGCTGCTATTAGGTTTTGGATTTTGTTTAAGAAATCAAGGCAGCTTGCAAATGCATTTTTACTTCATAATGCAAAGAAAATACTGCTTGGAGCTGAAGCATTGTTGCAGTAAAATACTTTGAAAAGTCAAACTTCCATGGGTGTTCTTTGTTGTTTAACTGTGCACCTTGTGTGCCTGTGTTGTTTCTGTCTCTTGTGCCGCTTATCTGTTTACATCTGTATTATGTGTTTCCTCTCTCTCTCTCTCTCTCTCTCTCTCTCTCTCTCTCTCTCTCTCTCTCTCTCTCTCTCTCTCTCTCTCTCTCTCTCTCTCTCTCTCTCTCTCTCTCTCTCTCTCTCTCAGTATCCCTGTGGTTAGAGCCTTGTGCTTGTGATCTGATGGCCTGGGTCAAGCCACCATTGTGTTCCTGTTGAAGGGGACTTTTCCCCAAGAGTGAACATCAGCGCTGACTCACTCTCTGAAAGTTCTAGGGTGAGACTATAAACAGAGTCCCATGTGTGAATACATGCAGAAAATCTTGTACACATATTAAAACCCACCTTCCGAAGAGTTGGCCATTTGTGCCTGAGGGAACATATGAAGCTTACAAGAAAAACAACAACACATGCACACTGGTGGTGTGATTAAACATCACCCCCGAAGTCAGAATGCTGCTACCCTAATGGGTTAATGGTCTGCTACACGAAAGCTCACCAATGGTGGTCTGCAAGCTCCAGCTGTGGCCCTAAGCTTTGACACAGAAGTGCACCTAAACCTAAATGTTGTTAAAAATCTCATACATACATGCACACACACACTACACATACACAAGCACGCGCGCACACACGCGCGTGCGCACACACAGACACACACACACACACACACACACACAGAGGGTCTGTCAAACTGTTCTGTCTGCAAAGAGAAATTCTTGGCTAGCGTATGAGGAACGTTACTGACAAAAAGAAACTGATCTCCAAGTTACGAAAATTTGAAACAATGGACAGACAAGGAAGAGATAGAACAGTCTACGCGGACACGTAACCAGAACAAAAACTCAGTAAAAGGTAAGATACAGGAACTACAGATGAAAAGAAAAAAAAGAAAAAAAGCTACAACCAGGTCTATATTTGGACCTCACGTTTGCAAAATTCTGTACTGCAGCTGAATTTCATCAGTCATCAAAATAACCCAGGTTATAAATCATGGGGAAAGGAGATAGCTTAACAGTGCCGCGATGGGTAAGCCAGAGAAAAAGCGGTGGACAGCTCCTTTCACACACACACACACACACACAACACACGAGAGAGAGAGGAGAGAGGAGAGAGAGAGAGGAGAGAGAGAGAGAGAGAGAGAGGAGAGAGAGAGAGAGAAGATTTGATTTGATTTGATTTGATTTGATTTATTCTTTTATATCGAGGATAATGGGATAAGCACTCTTGTGCTTTTTTTCATCCAGTCCCTGTGTATGCAGTTTTTGTAAATATCTGTTCCCACCGGCACACGATGGCCTACTCTTACGAAAAGCGGAGGAGGAGAGAGAGAGAGGAGAGGAGGAGAGGGAGAGAGAGAGAGGAGAGAGAGAGAGGGAGAGAGGGTGGGGGCTGATTATGGTGATCATCAGTTATCATCACAGGTGTCGTCATATTATCGTTCAAGCAGCAGTAGGCCTAGCAGTGGCAGCAGCAGAGGGAGAGGCAGCAAAAGAAGAATAAGAAAAAGATGATGATAAAACTTTGAAACGTTAAAACTTTTTATGAAGAAAAAGAATAAGCTCACATAATGTCTTTTACAATTTTTATTTTTTTTTTTACATCCAGCCTCAGTCATGGAAAATTTATGACAAAAACACAACAAAACAACAAGAACCAAACAACAAATATATTTTTTTAAATCTTGAAAAATCAGGTCACACAGTTAAAAACATGAATACAACACATTATTATTTAAAAAGCTTGATAGAGGAAAAGAAGTAAGCAAAACACGAGATTTTTTTATGTCCCTGTGTATTCTGATTTTTGTAATATTTGGGTAATCAACTATTCCCACCGACTGTGATATTTCTGGCCTACTCTCTACGAAAAGCGGAACAGGATTTAACGTGTGGCGCAAGATGTTCTGCGTGCGTTCGCACACGGGCCTCGGTTTAAAGTCTCATCCGAAGGACTTTTGGGGAGAGTGGAGTCAGCACTGATGTTAACTCCATGAAGAAAATTTCCTCGACCGGATTCGAACCCAGGTCTTCAAATTGCCAGCGCAATGTTCTGACCACTAGAAGAAGTAGTAGGCCTAGAAGAAGAAGAAGAAGAAGAAGAAGAAGAAAGGATAAAAATAAGAACACGAAGATTTGGTTTTATATGTAGCCTAGTGATTCTGAATTAGTTGAACTAATTTTAACAGAAAGGTGAATAAAACAACTATCCCCAATCACAATAGACTGTGATATTTTCTGTCACATCATCAACAGTTAAAGGTAAAGGTGTTCCCCTAGCCTTTGTGGTCGTAGAGGAGCGATGTGTCAGAGACCTAAGCTTCTCTACGGACCAGCACATTGAGGGCGGCGCCCTCTCCTCTCCCTCGCTGCTTTACCCTTCCCTGACCCTTTATTTTTAATTTTTATTATTTATTGTTTTATATCGAGGATAACAGAATAAGCAATCATGTGCTTTTTTTCATCGGTCCCCGTGTGTATGCAGTTTTGTAAATATTGTCATCTGTTCCCACCGGCACACGATGACTTACTCTTACGAAAAGCGGAACAGGATTTAACGTGAGGGAAGACGTTCTGCGTGCGTTCGCACACAGGGCCTCGGTTTAATAAGGGAGAGTGTAGTCAGCACTGATGTTAACTCTAGGAGAAAAATTTCCTCGACCGAAATCGAACCTGGGTCGTCAAATTACCAGCGTAATGTTCTGACCACTAGGCTATCCGTCCCCCCGACCTACAGAAGAGGCCACGAAGACAGGTACCCATTACAACTAGGTGAACTGAGGCAGGGGTCACCCATTCAGTTGGTAACCACGCACGATGCTGCTTAACCTTAGCTTGGGGAAATCTAGTGCTCTGACCACTGAGCTATCCCTCAACAATTATAATAAATCAAATATGTTACCATAGCAAAAAATTAATGATAGAGTATGCAATATGGTAGTCAGCGCACACGACAATTTAACCACTCACGCATTGACTGCGGGGCGGCCGGAAGAGCTGTATGATTGGTTCGGCAACTGGCCCAGTCTGAAAGTAGCCTAGAGAAACCCTGAAACATAGGAAAACCCACGTTTATGTCACGGGCCTTTGTGTTTTCGATGACAGATTTTAAAGTACAAATCATTCTAAGGAATCAGCCTTACCGTTTTCAGAGATTATGTCCAAATCTATATTGGTTTTTGTGGTGGCTACATGTTTGATCGTCTGCTCTCAGGGTAAGTTTCGTTTCGTCATAGTATTACGAGTAAGACATGACTATGGCATGTCATTAGCATGAAGCACATGCATGCATATGGATTAAATGCCAAGAGTTTGGAACCGCTGGCGGTACATATTTCAGGACCAGATTTTAGGCAGCCTGAACGTATATAATCTGATTAATCATAGGATGACTGTGCTTTGAAAATCTAGAACAGAAACAGTAACGATGGAACGTAGGACCAATCGTGTAGAATAAATCTGTGTACTGATTCAGATTGTAGTTTACAAGTACCCTTTTCGTGGCCTTAGGTACATGTTGGATTTTTTCAGAACAAAGACAAAAATGTGTAAAAGATCTTGACTTATGTAGGCATGGAATCCAGTAGTTAAGAGTCCTGCCATCAGTCATTACTGTCTTACATTGGTTAGGCGCATAGCAATTAACTGTATTAGGATACTTCGAAAATAAAGTAACACTAACAGGTATGT
>CM060316.1:57995041-58002541 GCA_030674155.1 Stramonita haemastoma
GGGGAACGGGATAGCCTAGTGGTCAGAACAATGCACTCGCAATTTGATGACCCAGGTTTGATTCCTGGTTGAGGGGATTTTTCCTCTGGAGTTAACATCAGTGCTAACTCCACTCTCCCCAAAAGTCCTTTGGATGAGACTATAAACTGGGGCCCCATGTGCAAACACATGCAGAACATCTTGTGCACATGTTAAATCCTGTTCTGCTTTTCATAAGAGTAGGCCATCATTTGTTGGTGGGAACAGATGACATGATTTACAAAAACTGCATACACACAGGGACTGGATGTAAAAAAGCACATGAGGGCTTATTCCATTATCCTCGATACAAAGAATAAAATAAATAAATAAACACACACACACACACATTTCACACACTCACACTCACACTCACACACACACACACACACACACACACAAACATGCACACACACATACACACACAAACATGCACACAAGCACTGAACTGTACATAGAATGCACACCACACACAATTCATACCACCAACACAGTATAGACATGTATCTATAGATTCTGTATCCATGCATACATTGCACATGCAAGTATACACATATGATGCTGAGTGGCTGACTGTCAAACAGATGAATAGATGTAAGATTTTAAGGTTGCACTCTTTGAGTCACAGCTGCAACTCCCCGCTCCCCCCCCCCCCCCCCCCCCCCCCCCCCCTCTACTCCCCTCTTCCTATCCTCCCCAAACCAGCTCTCAGTGGCTTAGAAAATGAAATAATTAGTTTTCCCCTGATTTTCACTAAAGTCTGTTTCAAGCTTTGAGATCAGAACATCTCTGGCCATATCATAGTTTGGTTAAATGTAAAACTTGCAAGGGTGAAATGAAGACACTAAAGAAAGACTTAAGTATTTTTCAGTAAAACATCCAAGGGATGAATCAATATGTCAGATATTTTCCACTTCACCTGCTGAAGACATGCCCCCCCCCCCTCTTCCTCCCCTCCTACTTCAAAGGAGCTTAAAAGTTGAAGGCTGAATTGCAGCAGGAGTAAAAATAGAGAGTGGCGTTTGTTGTAATGCCATTGGCATATTTTGTGGCATGGCATGCTGACTTTTCAGGCATTTTTTTGTTTTTGGAAATGTGCCAGGGATTCATGTTTCACCAGTGTGTCTGTGCATCTGCATAGTTTTGTCTAAGCTGCAACATTTTTTAGTTGTAGTGGACCACTTGAAAGGCAAGAGAAAAAGAATTACATCACTAACAAAAAAAACTAACCAGACACAAACTGTATCGTCAGCCAAGTAGCCAGCTAAAAAACCAGCTGCCAAAGCAATTAATCACTAACTAACCAAACACCTAAACCCCCCCCCCAAAAAAAAAAAAAGAAAGAAAAAAAAAAGAAAGAGGAAAGCCCAATCCAATCCTTCATGTTGCTTATAGCTCCGTCGAAAGCCAGTGGTTTATTCATTACTTTAGTTAACTTTTTATCTTTTCCATTTTTTTTTTTTTACTTGTCATTTCCTTGTCTTGAAGTTTAAGCTGCAGCGAGCAGCATTCTTACCCCACACACACCACCCACACCCACACCATACCACCCCTCCATTAAACTGAAGAACACACACTCACTTTTTTCAGTTTTTAATATTTCTTAGTCATGAAGTTTAGGCAGCGCTCACATACACACACTCACACAGACTCACACAGACACACACACCACACCACACCCGAGTTCGATTCCGGTGAGGGGATTTTTCCCCTGGAGTTAACATCAGTGCTGACTCCACTCTTCCCAAAAGTCTTTCGGATGAGACTGTAAACACTAAAACAGAAGCCCCATGTGTGATCGCATGCAGAAATCTTGTGCACACATTAAATCCTGTTCCGCTTTTCGTAAGAGTAGGCCATTGTGTGCCGGTGGGAACAGATGGCAATATTTACACAACTGCATACAGACGGACTGGATGAAAAAAGCACATGAGTGCTTATTTCATCATCCTCAATATAAAAGAATAATAATAATAAAAAAAACACCACACACCCACACCACACCACATCATGTCACACCACACTACACCACATCACACACACACACACACACACACACACACACACACACACACACACACACACACACCACACACACACACACACACACACACACACACACACACACACCACACATATGCACACACTCACTCACATCACTAATTAGTGGAAGGATGTTAGACTGAAGAACACACACCCTTTTTTCAGTTTTTAACATTTCTTAGTCATGAAGTTTAGGCAGCACTTACACACACACACACACACACAACACACATAACACACACACACACACACACACACAACACACACACACACACACACACACACACAACACAGAGGCATGCATGCATGCACGCATGCACACAACACACTCACACACACACACTCAACACACACACACACACACACACACACACACACACACACACACACACACAACACACACACACACACAGCACACAACACACACACACACACACACACACACACACACACACAACACACACACAAACACACACAACACACACACACACACACACACACAACACACAACACACAACACACACACAACCACACACCACACACACACACACACACACACACACACACACACACACACACACAGCAACACAGTGACACACACTCTGTGTGACTGACCCTAGCCTATACTCGGTATACTGTATAGGCCTAGCGTACACAGCTTGACTTGTCTTTTTCCCTGATTCATTTCTTTCCTGACTATGGATAAGGTCAGCGCTCAGGGTTCATCACATAATTTAATGAAGTCCTGCTGGTCACATGATTATGTTTACTTGCCTGTAGATGACAACTGCCTTTCAGCATGTTCCATGAATGTGATTTCTCAGCAAGTTTGTGGTTGATTTTGATGTGTATTTTTGCGTTTTGTAAAGCAAAAAGTTTGCAAATTTATCAATTGATCAATTGATCGTATCAGTATTATATGAGTATGGCTGCTAGAAGATTTGCTGCTGTTTGAAATGCTGCTCCATGGTGAAAAAAGCAATGAGTAAATAGCTGTGTTTTTTTTTTTTAGTATGTCCAAGACAATTGTGGTATTGCTTGTTCATTTCCATTCAGCATTCACAAAATAGGAAGAATTGAATTGTTATGGACCATTTTTATTCCTCAACATATTTTGTGTGTCAAATCCTGATTATTGTCCCATTATTGAGAGTTATCTTATCCTGTCAATAATATATTTATTATATTCTGTGTTAATTTTCCTTCAGTAAGATGAAGACGTAGATCTTACTTTCAAAATTTGCAAACAGTTAGACTAGGAATCAAATGGTTAAACTACATGAAGATTTGTTAGTGTGCAGCACTGAATTTTTCAGGCAGTACTACTTCAAATAGTCAAGCTGAACCTGGCGGAGCCTATCCTTCTCCAGCTAGCAGGGTGCATGCTGAGTATATCTATGTTCATCCCACTAGCCATAGTTGGCCTACTTTTATGAAAAGCAGATGGGGGATGTTTGCAAGAGGTTAGAACTGCATGAATTTTGACACTGTACCTTGGTTTACAGTCTCATTTGAAAAGCTGGGGGGGTGGGGGGCTGTTAGTGTGGGTGTCAGTGTGATCTCCATGGGAAAAAAAATCCTCATGAAGAACAGATACATATAGTCAGTGTTAGACTAGATTAGAAGTCATTAGTGAAATGGGGGGCTTGGCTTTCACAGCACACACAATGGAAGCAATTCGCAGTCCTCCCATTACTGTCAGTTTACTCATTATTGGCTTTAGGGATTTTGGCTAAGCAGAAATTTGGAGAGGTATCAGAAGAAACCCCTCCGTGAGTCCTCCCTTCCCTTCTCCCGCATTCCACCTCCGCTTAACCATAACCACCACTCCTATCTTTTTGACTTAACTGTCTGTTGAGACCAGGAACTTATTTAGGTACTGAGGTGTGCAGGCTTTTTCTTTGGTTGGTGTATAATTTGTTCAGTTTTGGTTCTTCAGTTTAACGTCCTTCCACTAAATAGTGATATCAGACACGTGTGTGTGTGTGTGTGTGTGTGTGTGTGTGTGTGTGTGTGTGTGTGTGTGTGTGTGTTGTGAATCACTGAAAGTGTGTATTTTACTATTGTGTAGCAGTAAGATGACTTTTAGTCTAAATAAACAACAGGATTTTATGGTTATATATATATATATATATATATATATATATATATATGATATGATATGATATGATATGATATGAATGATATGATATGATTTAATGATTCATTCCTTAAGGTGTTAGATTGTTTTTAGAAATGAAACCAGAAAAACAGTATTTCATAATTCATAGCTCTATTATGCTTTTTAAAACAAACAGGATACTAAGGATTGGCCTATCCCAGCTGGTTTTAATTTTCATCTTGTGCCTCAGGATGTGTACTCTTAAAACACAAGCCTGCATTATGTAATCTCAAGTTTGCATTGAAGCTGCATAACACTTAACAGCTCATCAATAGCTAATGTCCCACATGGGGTGACCTAAGAGACATTAAGCCTTACATATATTTCAAGCTGTATTGCAGAGTGCTTGCACTGTTGCAGGAATGTATTACTATGATCAAGCTTCCTTTGCTTATTCTTCCCTTACACAATAAGAGAGCTGTATGCCTTTTGCTTTGTCCTCAGAAAAAAAAAATCTTAGGGCTGTCACAAGAGGATAGAGAAGAACACTTGTGTCCTCTTTGATTTTTTGTTTTTGTTTTTTGTTTGTGATGAAAACTCAAGGTTCACCAGTGGTGAGGTTTTTGCATACATGCGACTGTTTTTTGACAATTTATTAAGGTAGCAGCATTCCAACTAAGTTACTTCAGTAACTGTCAGCAATGTTGTTTCAGTTTTCTGTCTGACCACCTGCTAAGATTGATCCCACTCATACCTCCTATAAATCTGTAAAAAGAAATGAGTATAACTAAAATAATATGCATTTATAAAATGACACATTCAGTAGCATTTTCAGTTATCAAAAAGGACAAACGCTAAAGCTGAGTGGTTAAGCACCATTTGACTTTGATCCCATGGGTCCATGAGGTCATGGACTGTTTGAATCTTGGTGGCTTGGGATCAATTAAGACCAGATATGGGTGTACAGGGAAAATTTTTGTTTAAATAGTTTTAAGGGTTTTGTTGTTTTAGATATATCATATACCACTTGAGAATCAGAAAAAATTAATTTGACTCTGTAGTATGACCTTTTGTTGCCATTGAAATGAATTCAAAATAGCCAACAAACGACATATTTTGAAAGAAGAAAACTTCAAAAGTATTAAACTATTGTAGTTGTGTTTTGCATACAAGTCTTTACAATTGCTTTCTTCAATTTTACAGATTTTTAAAGACATTGTACAGTTTTCTGAATTTTTTGTGTGAAGTTTTTTATGAAATCCTGGATTTTTGTGACAAATTTGGCTGGGTAGAAAGTTTCAAATTGCTATAACTTCAAAGTTTATCAAGATATATGTAAATAAATTAGTAAAACTTTAGATTATATTTACTATAAACAAGTATGCAAGGTTTCAATGCTGTACCTTTTGTTTTGAAAAGTGTATGTTCTTTCAAACAATGGATTAGTGGTAAAAGAGAGAAAACAGAGAAAATGAGGGAAAAATCCCAAGTATGCATTCACACTCAATAAATGTCATCTTTATTGTCAAATTATCATGATGTCGCTTTTTTGGAAAAAAAAAATTATGGGACATGAAAGGTACATGTTTAGGATTCCATTTCCACAAAAAACCCAAATCATGGAAAATCATGATTTTTCATGGAAATCCGACCCATGTCTGGCCATGAGGGTGGAGATTTTTAGGTAAGGTAAAAAGGTAAAGGTGTCCCATAACCTGTGTGGTCTAGGGGAGCAAGGTAACAGAGTACCTCAGCTTCTCTAGGGGCTCAGTATTTGAGGAGGCACCCATCTATTCTCCCTGCTGCTTTACCTTCCCTGACCCTAAAGAGGCAGGTACCCATTTACAGCTGGGTGAACTGGGGGACTGTATTGAAGCCAAGGCGCTCAAACGTGTCACCCATCTTAATATGTGTAATCTATTTAGGATATTAGACCTACTTCTAGGCAGATATTGGAGGCCATTCTCCTCCTGCTATACTTCCTGACCTAAGAGGCAGTACCCATTACAGCTGGTACTGGGACTGTATGAACCAAGGCGCTCAACGTCACCCATCTTTATTCATTATTTTATTTGATATGAGATAATGATAGCACTATTTTTTATCGTCCCTGTAAGCATGCAGTTTTGTAAATCTTGTCATCTGTTCCCACCAGTACGCAATGGCCTACTCTTACGAAAAGCAATAATTGACAATTGATAACCACGATCGATGCTGCTTAACATTGGCTGGGGGGAAAAGCGAGTGCTCTGACCACTGAGCTGCCCCATCCAAAAGAACTCCACCCCCACCCCCCCACCCCAAACCAAACAAAGAAAACCACCAAAAGCAAACAAACACGCAAACAAAACAAAAGGAAAGGAAAATCAACCCAAGTTGAAATCTACTCTGCCTTTGTTGTATGTTGAAGGTGGTCTTGAAGACAAGCTGACCTACTATGAGGTGCTGCATGCTCACGATGTCGTCGCCCGTTCACGCCGCAGTGTGGGACCTCACCACAAACTGCCTCGTCAGGGGCACGAGTTGACCATCAACATTTTTAACATGTATGTCAAACTGTATATTTATTTATTTATTATTTATTTATTTATTTATTTATTTATTTATTTTTTTATTTATTTATCTATCTATTCTTTTACTTTGAGGATAATGGAATAAGCACTCATGTGCTTTTTTACATCCAGTCCCCGTGTGTATGCAGTTTTATCAATCTTGTCATCTGTTCCCACTGGCACACAATGGCCTACTCTAGACAAAAAGTGGAACAGGATTTAACATGTGCACAAGATGTTCTGCGTGCGTTTGCACACAGGGCCTCGATTTATAGTCTCATCCGAAGGACTTGGGGGAGAGTGGAGGAGTCAGCACTGATGTTAACTCCAGGGGAAAAATCCACTCGAACGTTTATGTATGTAAAATTTTTTAACATGCATGTACAATTTTTAACATGTACACCTGAATTTTTTAACATGTATGTAAAAAATTTTAACATGTATGTAAAAGTTTTTAACATGTATGTAAAATGCCCTCTTTAGGGTCAGGGAAGGTAAAGCAGCAAGGGAGAGGATATGGGCACCACCCTCAATATGGCTGGCCCCTAGAGAAGCTGAGGTCTCTGATGCCTTGCTCCCCTACGACCACCTAGGTTATGGGACACCTTTACCTTTTTACTTTTATATATATTTATATAAAACATAAATACATACATATGTATGTGTCATGCTTCTGTTTCTGTTCTCTTCAGGACTCTACTGTGCCATCTATACCCTAGGAAAAACCTGTTTACATCATCTTTCCGTCTGGTTGTTGTCAACGGTGAAGGGGAAAATAGGGTCAGC
>CM060316.1:58007541-58012541 GCA_030674155.1 Stramonita haemastoma
TCATTGAGAGTCAATTCAACTACTCCAATTTTGACTTTCTTCTTGCCATGGGTTCTTTTACCTTTGATGATTGCTTGTGGGGCCAGCATAGGTGTATTGCCTCTGCTGATGGATTACTCACAGCTGTCAGTCAGTTGCCCCCTCTTACAGCTACTCTCAGCTGCTATCCCTTCCATCCCAGCTGGTGCTAATTACAGCAAAAACTGACCCCACTAAGACTTGGTAAAAGGAAAGGGGCTAATGTTAGCATTGGGTCCTGGACCCTTATTCTATTTTTATTCATTTATTCTTTTATATCGAGGATAATGGAATAAGCACTCATGTGCTTTTTTGCATCCAGTCCCTGTGTGCATGCGTTTTGTAAATCTTGTCATCTGTTCCCACTGGCACACAATGGCCTACTCTTACGAAAAGTGGAACAGGATTTAACATGTGCGCAAGATGTTGTGCGTGTGTTCGCACATGGGCCTTGGTTTATAGTCTCATCCATAGGACTTTTGGGGAGAGAGGAGTCAGCACTGATATGAACTCCAGGGGAAAAATCCTATCGAACAGGAATCAAACCCGGGTCGTCAAGCATATTGACTTGAGTTATGCTGAATTTATGTGCTGTGTAATGTGTAGACATAGTGCTTATGGTCTATTGGTTGGGAAAACAGAATCTTGAGTCTGATGTTTTCGGGTGTTAATGTTATTTCAGGGGTCGGTGATGGAAAGGGTGGATGGCATGTATCGCAGCACTGTCTTCAACGTTGGCTATGATATCACCGGCCTAGGATTCGAAATAGCAGAGGTAGGTGTTATTGTGTGTGTGTGTGTGTGTGTGTGTGTGTGTGTGTGTGTGTGTGTGTGTGTGTGGTGTTGGTTGTTGACAGTCTCTGACTGTCTGACTGACTGACTGACTGACTGACTGCTGTCTGTCTGTCTGTCTGTCTGTCTGTCTGTCTGTCTGTCTGTCTGTGTCTGTCTGTCTGTCTGTCTGTCTGTCTGTCTGTCTGTCTGTCTGTCTGTCTGTCTGTCTCTCTCTCTCTCTCTCTCTCTCTCTCTCTCTCTCTCCTCTCTCTCTCTCTCTCTCTCTCTCTCTCTGAACTCCAAGAGGAGTTGATGGGGCACTGCACTGAATTTTTCAGGCTGTGTCTCTTGCACAAGTTAAACTTGCGGAGTCTGTCTTTCCCCTAACATCGCATGATAACTTAGAGTTTTAAAATCTTTCTCTTTGTCTCCATTGCTCCTACACACAATACTACCATGTTCGTATGTGCTGCTTATGTGTTTCCTAAGGCAGGTCTGATTCAGATACTGTTAGTGGTCAGCATGAACAAGTACGAGCACTCACTTTCTCCCAGCCAAGGTTAAGCAGCATTGAGCGTGGTTACCAATTGGAGGGGTGACCGTTTGCGTACCTTAAGTACAGTCCCCCCAGTTCACCCAACTGTCAATGGGCACCTGCCCTCTTTAGGGTCAGGGAAGGTAAAGCAGCGAGGGAGAGGAGATGGGCGCCGCCCTCAATGCTGGCACCTAGAGAAGCTGAGGTCTCTGATGCCTTGCTCCCCCACGGCCACATAGGATATGGGACTTCTTTACCTTTTACCTTTTTATGAACAAGTACATGCTTCCACAAACTTGTTTTGTGATTATCATCCTTTTCTTTTCATCATTGCTTGTTATGATTGATTGTACACAGATCCGAATCAACACGATTCCCACATCTGGCTTCAATGCTGACACAGCCCAGTGGGAACCACTGAAACTGCTACAGGTGAGAAAGAAAGCACACGAACAAAGAAGAGAAGTTCCACCTGTTACAGGTGTTGTATGTTCTACTATGTTTGTAATGCTACCCCCAGAATACTGTCTTTACCAACCCCTGATAAACACAATGTCTTCATGGGGTACATTCATATACAGAAGTCCCTCGTGGGGATGATGGAGGTCTGTCAGTATAAACTGCATCTCCACCTTCTGCTGCATAGGAATTTCATCTTTTCCATCACTCTCTTTGTTTCTGCCTTGTTCCTTTTCTTCCTGGCACCTCCTCCTTGTCTGTTTTATGCCCTCATGGTCCGTTCTCCTGCCTTTTTGCCGCCATAAAAAACCCAACTCCCCTATGCCAAAATAGGATGTGCTGGCCCTGATTTGTCAGGCGTTTAATGGCAGTGTGACGCATTTTTGCTCATAACAGACAATAATTGCTGCCTTGAGCGTTCAAAGAAGAAGAGACAGAAGCATTTTCTTTATCAGATATGTACTTCATTACCACTATGGGTGGAAATAGGGGTAGTTGATAGAGGCTGATCATTTATTTCTTTATTTCTTTATTTCTTTTATATCGAGGATAATGGAATAACACTTGTGTGCTATTTTACATCCAGTCCTCTTGTGTATGCAGTTTGTAAATTTTGTCATCTGTTCCCACCAACCCACAGTGGCCTACTCTTTTGAAAAGCGGAACAGGATTTAAGGTGTACGTAAGATGTTCCGCGTGCATTCGCACACAGGACCTTGGTCTATAGTCTCATCTGAGGACTTTAGGTAGAGCGGATTGCACTGATGTTAAACTCAGGAGAAAATACCCTGTGAAAGGATTCAAAGCCAGTGTCGTCACATTGCAAGCACATTATCATCTCTTTTTTTTTTACATTGCTTTATTTATTTTATCTTATTTTATTATTTTTTTATTATTTATTAGTTTATTTATTTATTTTTTATTATTTGTTTATTTTTTTGCGAGCACAATGTTCTAACCACTAGGCTATCCCATCCCCTAAGTGTTATGTGCATGCATGTGACGTGGGTTTTGTTGTCTGACAGTATCTCAAAGACTTCTGCTGGCTCACCTGTTCACTAGAAATTTGTGCGGCAAGTGTGGTTGCTTCATTGCTGCAGAACCATCGGCTCTGCTGGGTATCTGCTCTCCTAGTGAGATCAGTGCTGCAGTGTATGGTGTTGTTGCTTACATTGCTGCAGAGACCATCGGCTCTGCTGGGGTATCTGCTCTCCTAGTGAGTTGTGCTGCAGTGTGTGTGTGTGTTGTTGCTTACATTGCTGCAGAGACCATCGGCTCTGCTGGGGGTATTGTCTCTCTAGTGAGTTGTGTGCAGTGTGTGTGTGTGTTGTTGCTGTTATTGTGGAGCATGGGTTGTGTGGTGGTTTGTTCTAGTGAGTTGTGCTGCGTGTGTGTGTGTTGTGTTGTTGTCTGTGTTTTTTGTGGGCTGTGTTTGTTGTTGTAGATGTTGAATGTAAGTAAGCAAATTTATTTTATTCCAGATGTACATTGGAAATAAAGTAACAGTTTGACTCACACACATGTATGTATGTATGTATGTATGTGTGTGTGTGTGTGTGTGTGTGTGTGTGTGTGTGTGTGTGTGTGTGTGTAAATTGAATATACATGTATGTGCGCGCACATGTGCATGCACACATATGTGCATGTGTATGTGCATGCATGTGTGTGTGTTTGTGTGTGTGCGTGTGTGCATGTGTGTGTGCGCATGTGTGCATATATGTCTGTGTACACGTGCGTGTGTATGTGCATGTGTGTGTGTTATAATAATATTACACTTTAGACCTGTCTCCTGTATTGCTGATGTTTTGCATTGAACAGGAATTGAATGTTAGTTTTGGGTGTTTACTTAATGATAGAGTATACAAATTATTTAAAAAAATGATAAAGTATAAATAATGATACAGTATACAAATCAAATATAAAGTATACAAATCAAATATGATGTGCCCCCCCCAAAAAAAACAACAACCAACAACAATCCCACCCAAACAAACGTGACCCTATGTCTGAAGGCGGCAGATATATGATAAATTTCAAAGTGATGGGTGATCACAGCTGTCAGTATCCCCCACTTTCAGCTCCTCTCAGGAGCTTATTATCCCATCCCATCCCAGCCCAGCTGTGGCCAGCTGGTGCTATTTATAGCAAAAGAAGCTGACCACACACGGACTAGGTAAAAGGAAGGAGCGCGCTAAATTTAGCCCTCTTGGCTAGGCCCTACTGAGTGATATTGGCTTTGTGCGCTGTGTGTGTGCTGTGCAGCGCGTGTGATTGACAGCCACGAGACGTCGCTGAACACGGGGTGGAGCACCACGCTGAACAGTAACGGGGACACTGTGCTGTCAGAGCAGGCCCAGCTGGTCACCGCCCATGGTCAGTCTGGCTGTCTGCCCCGTAATAATAATAATAATGATAATATATGGGATTTATACAGCGCTGAATCTTGTAGAGCACACAAATCAAAGCGCATTCATTCATATTAGTCACGCGCATGCAACCGTTTACATAAAAATTAACAAATTACATGTCTACACACATGCACACGCACACACACACACACACACACACACACACACACACACACACACACACACACACACACACACACACACACACACACACACACACACACAGGTGATGGGGATGGAGGAGACTGATAAGAGTAGGAACAGAAGTGAGGCACTGTGTTATGATTTAAGAAGAACCTAGGTAGAAAATAAATATGTCATTAGTTTGGATTTGAACGTGTTAAATGGGGGATTTTGACGAAGGAAAAGAGGGAGGTCATTCCAGATAGATGGACCAGAAATACCGAAAGAACAACAGCCGACATTGGAGTGTGACCCTTGGTATTTGTAAGTACATGGTATCTGCAGCAGAATGGAGGGAACGAGAAGGTGTGTTTAAGTGAAAACAGTCGCAGAGATAAGAAGGTGCAGTTTTTTGTAGACATTTGTAACAGAGGGTATTGATCTTGTACTTTTCTCTCTGTACTTAGCTGTGAGATAGTGACAGCAATTTTGGTTGTTGTAGTGCGGTTAGTGCAGTGGTTGGCAGGATTTTTTGTTGTTGTGTTGCAGCTTTAGTTCAATAATTTGCAGGAATTTTTTGCTGTGTTGAAGTTAATGCTGGTGCAATAATTGGCAGGAAATTTGTGCTGTGTTATAATTTAGTGCTATAATTGGCAGGAATTTTGTGCTGTGTTTAAGTTAGT
>CM060316.1:58017541-58032541 GCA_030674155.1 Stramonita haemastoma
GTAATGGCAATATTATTGTAATGGTAATATCATTGTAATGGCAATATGTTGCAATGGCAAAATCATCGTAATGGCAATATCTGCGTAATGGCAATATCATCGTAATTGCAAAACCATCATAATGGCAATATCTGTGTGATGGTAATATCATTGTAATGGCCATATCATCTTATTGGCAACATCATTGCAATGGCATTATTATCGTAATGGCAATATGTAATCCATGCCCCTAACTTTCACAATTTTCAAACTAAGAAAGAAATCCAGAGTTTTTTCATTTATTTATTTATTTATTTTATGTATTTATTTATTCTTTTATATTGAGTATAATGGAATAAACACTCATAAGCTTTTTTACATCCAGTCCCCGTGTATATGCAATTTTGTAAATGTCATCTGTTCCCACCGGCTCACAATGGCCTACTCTTTTGAAAAGCAGAACAGGATTTAACATGTGGGCAAGATGTTCTGCATGCGTTCGCACATGGGGCCTTGGTTTATAGTCTCATCCGAAGAACTTTGGGGAGAGTGGAGTCAGCACTGATGTTAACTCCAGGAGAAAAATCCCCTCGACCGGGAATCGAACTTGGATCGTCAAATTGCAAGCGCAATGTTCTGACCACTAGGCTATCCCATCCCCCTTGAAAGAGCAGGTATTTATTTTCATGCCCTTAAATTTGCTGTAGTGATAAAAGAAAGTGAAAGGGTTTGTTAATAAAAGTAATCAAAACTTGTTGCTATCTGATTAGCTGTCACTGAGATAGTGGAAGTGGTGGTTTATGTAGTTGCTTTCTTGCCGTAACATACTTTTTGTACAGGGGATTTATGGAATGGCCATGTTCATATCAGTTGCCAGTTTCTTCCTTTTATAAATAAGAAATAATTTTTTTTTAGAAGAAAAATGTCTCGTTTTACGTGCACACAGGAACGCATGCACACATGCACGCACGCACTCATCAACCCTTAATAGTGGACAAAAACTTTTGCATATGCAAACATCTCACTTTTGGTGAACCGTGGAGCTCTAGCCGTGGGATGAAAATCCCCCCCTGCCCCCCACCCCCCCCCACCAGAAAAACAAAACAAAACCAAACTGAAATAAGACTTTCGTAACTTTATCATACTATCGTATGTAAGTCCATCGAAGAGTAATACCTCAGCTACTGTTTATTGATGTGTACATAACCTACTGTTTAAAACTGTGTACATAACCTACTATTTATTACTGTGTAAATAATGATCGTGGTTTATAATTCCTCATGTAATTTTTAGCTTGTAATATGACCGATGGGGATGGGATAGCTCAGTGGTCAGAGCACTGGCTTTCCCCAAGTTAAGGTTAAACAGCTTTGAGCATGGTTACCAGGTGGATGGGTGACCGTTTGCCTCCCTTGGTTTCAATACAGTCCCCCTTTCACCCAGCTGTGAATGGGTACCTGCCCTCTTAATGGCCATGGAAGGTAAAGCAGCAAGGGAGAGGAGATGGGCGCCGCCCTCAATATACTGGCCCCTAGAGAAGCTGAGGTCTCTGATGCCTTGCTCCCCATGACCACATAGAATATGGGACACCTTTACCATTTACCTTTTAATATGACCAATTACCTGGCAGCTTGGCTAACACTAACTTCCTTGACTCGGTAACAGTGGCAACAGTCTTGACTGTCCCACCCCGCCTCACAAACGTGAGGGAGCTTCTTGCCTGGACAAGTGAGTGTGGTGTGTGTGTGTGTGTGTGTGTGTGTGTGTGTGTGTGTGTGTGTGTGTGTGTGTGTTGTGTGTGTGTGTGTTTGTGTGTGTGTGTGTGTGTGTGTGTGTGTGTGTGTGTGTGTGTGTGTGTGTGTGTGTGAGAGAGAGAGAGAGATTGGTGTGTATGCCGTTCTGGTGTTGTGTGATTGTGTTGTTTGTGTGTGCATGTGTCTGTGTATGTGTGTGTGTGTGTGTGTGTGTGTGTGTGTGTGTGTGTGTGTGTGTGTGTGTGTGTGTGTGTGTGTGGTGAGTTCATGCATGTGCACAAAAGCATATGTGTGCATGCAGAGATTTTTTCGTGTCTGCATCATTCAATAACTGTGTTTTAAAAGTATTCTTTGATCGAAACTTGACACCATCATATACTTGTTTTCTCTCCATGTGATTTGAGACACACACATACACATACACATATACATACACATGTGTGTGCACACACACACACACACACACACATACACATACACACACACACACACACACACACACACACACACACACACACACACACACACACACACACATATACACACACACACACATGCACAGAGACTTACACACACACACAGACTTACACACACACACACAGACACACACAGACACACACACACACACACACACACACACACACACACACACACACACACACACACACACACACACACACACACACACACACACACGCGCGCACGCACAGAGACTTACACACACACGCAGAGACTTACACACACACACACACACACACACACACACAAACACACACACACACATACACACACAAACACACACACACACATACACACACACACACACACACACAGGCACAGACACACACAGACACAGACACACACACACACACACACACACACACACACAAAAATAGGTGGAACATTTTGCGCTTGTTTCACACTGATCATTATGGGATGTGCTCATTGCAGGGGCAAGTGTGACGGCAAGGGTATGTGTCGGCCGTTTTGTGAGGCAAGGGGCAAAGTCTCCTGCGCTTGTGACCAGTGTGAGTGTGTTTTATAGCCATCTGCCAATAGATCTTGGTTCAGTTATGTACATTACATGAGAAGGAAGGTGGAGGATTTTGCCTCTGGAGTTAACATTAGTGCCGACTAATGGGTAGGCGCTGCACTTGTGGCAATGCGTTCCCCCCCGGGGAGAGCAGCCTGAATTTCATGCAGAGAAATCTGCTGTAACATAAAGGGGTATGAATAGATAAATAAATAGACTCCACTCCTCTCAAAAGTCCTTCGGATGAGATTATAAACTGAGGTCCCATGTATGAACGCACGCAGAACATCTTGTGCTTTGTTCCGCTTTTTGGAAGAGTAGGCCATTGTGTGCCAGTGGGAACAGATGACAAAATTGACAAAACTGCATACACACGGGAACTGGATGTAAAAAAGCACATGTGTGCTTATTCCATTATCCTCGAAATACAAGAATAAAAAGAAACAAGGTGGAAGGATGGTTAAGACGTTCATCTGCCTAACAAGTAAACCGCAAGGCTCTTGGTTCAATACCCAACTTTTCCCTTTCTTCCCGGTTTGATGAGAAACTCAAACTGAAGGTCAGAGTCCTTCGGATGAGACTATAAACTGAGGTCCCCCCCCCCCCCCCCCCCCCCCCCCCTGCAAATGCACACAACACCTTACACACACATTAAAAACCCAGTCCAGCTTTTGGAAGAATAGGTCATTTTGTGCCAGTAGGAACAGATGATGAAAAAAAGAAGAAAAAAAACATGCACGTACACAGGCATCATGTTTAGACACCATCCCCTAAGTCAGAATATGGCTACCTAAATGGTGGGGAAAGAAAATAGTCTGTCCCGAGCCTAAGGCTCATCAGGCCGGTGCTTATCCAAGTTTCTGTGGCGTTAAGCGACTGAGAGTCATAGACCCCCCCCTGGATAGGACGCCAGTCTATCGCAGGGTTAACCCCCAACACAAGGTTGGTACCCCTTTTACACCTGGGTGGGGTGAGAAAATAGCCGAAAAGTGCCTTTTCCAAGGGCACAACGCCATAGCCGAAAGCTGGGATCGAACCTGCAACCTTTAGATTACGAGTCCAACACCCTAACCACTAGACTACAGCGGAGAAAATAGTGGCATACACAAAATGTCACCATTGGTGAACCTCAGAGCTCAAGCTGAGGAATAGGGAAAAACTGTACAACACCTGTGGAAAAATGAAGGTAAATGCCAAGTTTAACATGCTCCCATGCTAGTGTGCATATTCGAGTTCATGTGCAGGCCCACCTATGTCTATGCACTTCAGCACATGACTAGTGCATGCCTTTGTTTTAACAAAGTTCAGAAAGTCATACATATTCAAGTCATGTACAAAAGTGCATCAACATGCCCTATGCCTATAGTGTGTGCGTGTGCATGCTTTGATACCTCTGTGCATTTTTCATGCAAACATTGATAGCAAAACTTGTACAACATGGAGACATTAATGTCTTCCCATTTTTTTCTTTTTCATTCTCTGTTTTATATTTGATTAGGTTGGATTAATTGTAACACAACACACACACACACACACACACACACACACACAACACACACACACACACACACACACACACACACACACACACATATATATATATATATATATATATATATATATATATATATATATATATATATATATATATATATATATATATATTTATTATATATATATCAAATAATATCACATACTGATACACATAAAAACATCTTGTCATTTCTTCAGAAAATGGCTTACACACTGTTGAATATCTGCAAGTTTGTTGCAGCTATATCTAGAATAATGTTCCTTGACTGTGATGATCTCCAGAAATGTGAATTTGCCCAAAAAATGTTATGGTTACATTTGGAATGATGTATTTAAATTAAGACAATGATCATTAAAAAAAAAAAGAAGTGAATTTGAAAGAGGTCTACAGACAAATCTGTGCATATTTAATCTATTCATGGAACAATGCAGACTTGAGGCAAAGGATTTTGACAGTTCTAAAGATGTGTATTTTGAAAGTTGTAAAGATGCATATTTTGACAGTTCTAAAGGAGCGTGCCTGTGTTGTTTCTGTGCAGTGTCTCAGTCGTGTCAGAGATGTTGTCGGAACAGCCCCAGCTCCGAATGCAAACCCTATGACAACAGCCATCCCCTGCCCAACAGTCGGCCCTGTGTACTGGGCTACTGTGTCAATGTATGTATTTTACAGATAGTGTGTTTCTAACATTAATAATAAGTGGGCTACTGTGTTGATGTATATATGTTACGTATTGTGTGTTTTTAACATTAATATGAAGTAGGCTACTGTGTTGATGTATGTATGTTACATATTGTGTGTTTTTAACATCAAGAGAGAATATGAAGTGGGCTACTGTGTCACAGTATGTGTTTCCCTCACCTTCACCTATCCTGATCAGTGAAGATTTTGCAACCAGCTTCCTCCACTCCCCGCAGTCCTCTGCTTTCCATAGCAAGTCATTCCACTCAAGGCCAGTCCACTCTCTGATGTAGTCTTCTCATCGTTTTCTTTGTCTGCCTTTTTGTGTCTCTCGTTCTGTTTCCTGTAGTGTAGGACAATCTTGGCCAGTCCAGATGTTCATGTGATGTGCCCGTACCACTTTAGTTTGCGTTTTTCACTGAAGTCAGGAGCTCTTCATATGTGGTCTGGGCTATCCTGGAGAAAATTTCAGGTTTTGATCCTCCATCCGATACTATAGCTCCCAGATAATTGAAACTATGGATGGTCTCAATTTTGTTACCATCTATACATGATTCTGTCATTGCTGATGCCATGTATGTTACATATTGTACTTTTTACATCACGGATCCTGCTTAGCGAGTTATCGTTATGTTACATGTTGTGTTAGCACAACAGAACCAGTGTAGGGGGCTAATCACAGCAGGAAGTGACCACACTTGGACTTGGTCAGAGAAAGGGGTGCGCTAGTTTTAGCACTGGGATCTGGACCTTTGACTGAGTTATGCTGGATTTGTGCGCTTGTGTGAAATGCAGTGCAGTGTAGCAGAGTACAAGGCATTATTACATAAAGTGATACAAAATAATACAAAACAAAGGTGTGCACTGCACTGCAACAGAGAGAAGTGCATGGAAGGTTAAAATATAAAATAAAAACAAGCGGAAATACTTTTAGCTAGTCATTAGCCCTTGATTCATTTCATGAACAATATCCATCTCCACCCCTTCCCCCAAATAAAAGGAAGAAATGTCTTTATCAGTAAAATGAATGACATCGTATAGCCTTGTGGTTAGAACATTTCAAGCTTGCAATTTGATGACCCGGGTTTGATTCCCGGTCGAGGGTATTTTTCCTCTGGAGTTAACATCAGTGCTGACTCCACTCTCCCCAAAAGTCTTTGAGATGAGATATAAACCGAGGCCCTGTGTGCAAATGCACGCAGAACATCTGGATGACTTTGCTAAGAGCCCAGCAGTTACAGATAGAGGTGTCTTTTCTTTTGAGTGTTTTCTTGAGTGTATGTGTTGATACTCAGAAGAATTGCTATCCTGGTTTGTTTTTTATCTGTTTATTCATTGATCTATTTTGATGTCATCATGTTTCAGGGCATATGCCAGAAGAGCGAGATTTCACTGGTGCAGCGACTATTTGAAGTCTTTGATTCTTTAAGCATCAGTCAGATCAGTGAGTATGCTGAAAATTGTTTTGTTTGAAAGACAAACAGGAGTGTATATATTTTGGTTATATATCATTTTATGTGGTTTTTCCTATAACACGGTGCTCGTCCTGGGCTGAACTTTATGGTTGACCAGGGCGACAATACAAGCAAGGATAGGAAAGTTGGTTTTATACCCCGTTTTTAATCTATGTGTAGTTGCACAGTTTTAATCTGAGTTTTAAAATGTGATGAGGTGACAGCCTTGATATGGCCTGTGTGGTCGGCGGGGCTGTAAACAACATGATTGGATTGGATCCTGATCCCCCAGCTTCAGAAGAGTAGGTCATTGTGTGGCGGTTGGAACTGATGACAAAATTCACAAACCAGATACACACGGGGACTGGATGTAAAAAAGCACATGAGTGCTTATTCCATTAACCTTAAAATAAAAGAATGATTAAAAAATATATATATATAATAACACTTTGTGCTGTGCCCTTTTGCCTCCTCTTAGGACTCTTTTACTGTCATGTATGTGCTGTTTGCACAGAGGACGTAAAGGATTGATTTTTTATGGTGCTGTATGTAACCTCTGTGATGACATATGTGACCCTACACCACAAAATGAGTCGCTTTGCACCTATTCCACTTTTATGCTAGGAGCCATTTTAAGTAGTTTGGGGTCAGGATGTTGATTTTGACAAATTAATTGATTATAGGACTATAGCCATTATTCTACCTTGTAGTCAAGTATCAAGGCATAGTTTTGTTTCCTTTTTGCTTTAAAAATGCATTAAAAAAAAACCCAAGCCCTCATTCTGACCACCTATTATGGTGCAAAACTTGTCAGTTTTTCATTTTGTCGCTTTCTCCATTCTATCATTTCAATGTGCAATAACTTTTCATAGAAATGTCCGATTTTCAATCTGTTTTTATTGTATTGAGTATCCTTTTTATTGCAGTTTAATAAAATGTTAACAGCTAAAAATTGACCTTCAATGCAATGCAACTCATTACGTGGTTGAGCGTCACATATTTGCCTTTCATTCTTTTATCCTTTGATGTTTGATACTTTGATTGTAACCTACTTGAGTTTGACTGCTTTGATATTATAAAGGTTTTTTTTTCTTTCTTTTTTGTTGTTGTTGATATTATAAAGTATTTGTGTTTGTATTCCCAGGGAATGGCAGAAGAAGTATTCATATTTGTAAAGGGTGAAGTCAAGTCATCACACACAGTTAAGTTTTGTGCAGTTTTGCTTGAAAAAATCAGGGTTCTTTTTACATTCAGAACCAAATGAGCTGTAAATGGGCACCTGCCCTCTTTAGGGTCAGGGAAGGTAAAAGCAGTGAGGGAGAGGAGATGGGTGCCACCCTCAATATGCTGGCCCCTAGAGAAGTTGAGGTCTCTGATGCCTCGCTGCCCTACAACCACACAGGTTATGGGACACCCTTGACCTTTTTTAAAACCAAATGTGGTGTTGCAGTTCAGTTTTTCCGGAACAACATTGTGGGCTGTGTGATGGTGTTCAGCCTGGTGCTGTGGATTCCCTTCAGCTGCTGCATCTCCTACCATGTGAGTGTGGCTGCCTGCCAGGGCTGGGGGTAGACTGTGTGTACTGGGATTTGTGTCCACAACGTTTGTGATTTGGTCATCTCTGCCATGGTTGGTAGACTGTTTATACTGTGATTTGTGTCCACAATTGTTGATTGTGATTTGGTCATTTCTGCCATGGTTGGTAGACTGTTCGTACTGTGATTTGTGTCCACAACGGTTGTTTGTGATTTGGTCATTTCTGCCATGGTTGGTAGACTGTTCGTACTGTGATTTGTGTCCACAACGGTTGTTTGTGATTTGGTCATTTCTGCCATGGTTGGTAGACTGTTCGTACTGTGATTTGTGTTCACAACGGTTGTTTGTGATTTGGTCATTTCTGCCATGGTTGATAGACTGTTTATACTGTGATTTGTGTCCTGTTCAGATCGGTTGTTTGCGATTTGGTCATTTCTGCCATGGTTGGTAGACTGTTTGTACTGTGATTTGTGTCCACAACGGTTGTTTGTGATTTGGTCATTTCTGCCATGGTTGGTAGACTGTTTGTACTGTGATTTGTGTCCACAACGGTTGTTTGTGATTTGGTCATTTCTGCCATGGTTGGTAGACTGTTTGTACTGTGATTTGTGTCCACAACAGTTATTTGCGATGTGGTCATTTAGTTAGTCAAGGTGTTAGTGGATGTACAGTGATCGGTATGTGAGCATATGTATGCAGAATATCTTGCACACATGTTAAAAACCTACTTGGCATTTCAGAAGAGTAAGACATTTTGTGCTGGTAGGAACTGATGATGAAAGAACCAAACAACCCCCCTCTCCCCCCCGCATGCATACAGGTGTTGTGTTTAGACACCAATTCCTGAAGGTGGAATGTGGCTACCTTCATGGGGGGTAAAAACGGTCGCACACACATAAGCGCACCATTGGATGAACCCCAAAGCTCTAGCTGAGGAATAACAAAAAAAAGAAAAAGAAAACAAAAGGATGTTTAGTACACAATACAAAGTATTAAACAAAATTTTTAAAAAGGAATGAGAACTTTTGTGGATAACTATGGGTTACATGTTAATTTCTTTACTGCACTGTTGACAAACAACGTTTGTCCTAGAAACTGCCGCCAGCAATGCTCAGTTGATGATCGCTGTTCGTCATGATTCAACGCCCTCACTGTTTTGTCCAGCATGTGCCTGAGCAAAATATGATAGCAGCGAAAGGGTTAAGGAAACAGACATAGTCATGGTCTGGTCACTTGTATTATCTAGGTCTTGTCTTGTGTGAATTTGCTTTGATCAAGTTGCATTATTGTTTTTTTGTTAGAGAAAACACATTAAGATGGCAACACATAAGCGTTTGGCAGAACAAATTTTTAATTTCTCTAAAACTCTTGGGGCGGGATAGCTACGTGGTCAGAGTGCTTGCTTTTCCTAAGAGTTAAGCAGCATCGAGTGTGGTTACCAGTTGGATGGGTGACGATTTGTACACCTTGGCTTCAGTGCAGTCCCCACATTTCATCAAGCTGTAAAAAGCTACCTGTCCTCTTTAGGGCCAGGGAAGGTAAAGCAGCGAGGGAGAGGAGATGGGCGCCGCCCTCAATATGCTGGCCCCTAGAGAAGCTGAGGCCTCTGATGCACCTCACTTCCCTACGACCACATAGGTCATGGGACACGTACGTTTACCCTTTTTATCTTTACCTAAAACGGTCTTGATGTGACCAGTAGTATAGAAGTGATGTGACTTGTGCGCTGTTGTAGGATCGGTATTTTTACCTAAAACGGTCTTGATGTGACCAGTACAGAAGTGATGTGACTTGTGCGCTGTTGTAGGATGGGTATTTTTACCTAAAACGGTCTTGATGTGACCAGTAGTACAGAAGTGATGTGACTTGTGTGCTGTTGTAGGATCGGAAACAGCGGCGAGGCCTGCAGCAGCAGCTGAGTGTTGATGTGAGAGAGGTCAGTCACCATTGTGTTTGTCTATCTGTCATCTTGCTGCAGTATGTCTTGTCAGTTTTGAGTTGCAGGGTTTAATGTCAGTTTAGTTCAGTGTTGTCTTAGACCTTTAGTTATGTACATATTTGCTTGTGAAAATGTGCTGTGTGTGTGTGTGTGTGTGTGTGTGTGTGTGTGTGTGTGTGTGTGTTGGTGTGTGGTGTGTGTATGTGTGTGTGTGTGTGCGGTGTGTGTGTGTGTGGTTGTGTGTGTGTGTGTGTGTGTGTGTGTGTGTGTGTGTGTGTGTGTGTGTGTGTGTGTGTGTGTGTGTGTGTGTGTGTGTTGAGAGACAGAGAGAGAGAGAGGGAGAGTATCCAATCAATCAATCAATCAATCAATCAAATTTTTATTTCCAGATGGTACATTGAGTAAGCATCGATTTGCTTTTTTCCATCAAGCCATCTATCCAAAACAATTTGTGTTGTATAGCGTATTGACATTTCATTGCATCATTGTCTATATTTAAGAAAATTGGAGCTTATTATTGCAGTTTTTTAAAAACTGAAGTGAAGAGATGTATTTTCCACCAGAAAATGATAAAGAAAATGTAATAAAAAAGGAATGGAAAAAATCAGGAGAGTAAGCGTCTTATTGGCTGTCAATTGACAATATCTGACACTCCTCCACATTATTAGTTGCATTGCACCAGAGGTCAATTTTTAGTTGATAGGTTATTAATATGCAATTAAAAGGCTATTCAGTACAAAAACAGATTGAAAATCAAACAAATCTGTGAAAAGTTATTACAAATCAAAATGATAAGACTGGGGGAAGTGACAGTTTGAGAAATTGACAGGTTTAGTATCATAATAGGTGGTCAGAATGAGGGCTTGGATATTTCCAAGTATGTTTTAAAGCAAAAGGAAATAAAATTACGCCTTGATATTTCAGTACAAGGTAGAGTAATGGCTATAGTTTTAATAATCAATAAAAATCAACAATCTGACCCTGACCTACCTAAACTGGCTCCTAGCACAAAAGTAGGTAAAGTGCAGAGCGACTCATTTTGTGATGGAGTGTCACATATGTACATGTTCTTCTGTTGTTTGAGATGGTTTGGTTGAGAATGACAGCAGACAGACATTGTTACTGTGATTATTTATCCATATTAATTGATACATCTGTGACATTAATGCTCTTGTTTTCTTTCAGCTGAGTGTGTCAAGTATAGACTAGGTATATATATACTTTTTTCTCCTTCTCTTTTCACGTATCTTTTGTAATACCTTATCCATGTTATTTCCTTGCTTTACATCATATAAATGCTGTGATTATTGAGCAATATCACTTAATACAAATGCATCTATGTCATCTATGTCTCTTGTTTTCTTTCAGCTGAGTGTGTCAAGTATAGACTAGGTATATATATACTTTTTTTTCTCCTTCTTCTCTTTTCACATATCTTTTGTAATACCTTATCCATGTTATTTCCTTGCTTCTGCATCATATGCTTTCCCCCCTCTTTCCTTTGTGGTGTTGTTGTTTTAATTTTTGTCTTAGCTTATTCTTAACACGCATGACAAGTAGAACTGAAAGTTTTTCGTTTTGATAGTAAGAATAATAAAAATAAGAATGATAATGAGAATAAATAATAAAAATGATAAGAACAACAAAAATAACAACAACAATAATGATAATATTAATGATGATGATGGTGGTGACGACGACAGAAAAAATACATGGAATTTATATGTAGTGCCATATCTTGTGCTATATCTATATTCATATAGTGCCATATATATTTTTATAGTATAGAAACAACGAAGTGGGAAGAAGAAAAAAAAGGTTTTACTGAATCATTGCCGTCTCTGCAGGTCAGTTCAATCAGGGTGTAATAACATAAAAAAGTGTATGTGGAAAAGAAATCAGAGCCATAGGAAAAAGCTAAACTTTATATATATATATATATAGGAGGGTTTGTACTTGAGAAAGGTGTTGTTGACTAGGCAGGGCTTCTCTGAAGTCGGAGTATGGCTGCCTACATGGCGAGGTATTTATTAAAAACAGTCATACATGCATACTTCTCATTCAGTGTGCAATTTCAATCTCACAGTGATTTCCACGTGGTATGAGTGAGTCGGAGCGCACATTCTGGGTGACCCCCAGAGTGTTTATCTGGGTAACGCAAAACAACAAAACAACAACAACAACAAAAACAACAACTAGGCAGAGTTGCTAACTGGATCGAGCAGAGTAAACATTTCATTGCTCAAAGTTACGCAAAAATTCCTGAAAGCTTTTTGAGACTGAATACTTTTTCTTTCCTTTTGCTTTTAACTCTTTTATGTTATCAGCACTTGACCTCCATTAAACCTGTTCTTCATTGTATCCTTGCACAATTAGTCCTGTACTTTTTTGTTTTGTTTTGTTTGGATTGTGTAGTTGACAGGTGTTGAAGTTCTGTATTGTTGCATGCTGTGTGCTGTTGTCCCTACCTGTCTGCTACCCATGCCTGTAGTGGTGTACCTTGCTTGTTAGAGTGGCAGTGGAGGAAAAGTGAGAAAGAGATGGATTGCTGGTTTGATTCTTGTTTCTTGATTATGAGCTCAGCTTCTCTAGGGGCCAGTATATTGAGAGGTGGCGCCCATCTCCTCTCCCTTGCTGCTCTTACCTTCCCTGACCCTAAAGAGGGCAGGTACCCATTTACAGCAGGGGAACGTGGGGATGCCAGGGGCCTATCAGTATAAATAGCAGCCCCACCTTCTTGAATTTTCCTCTGCAAGTACTTCCCTCTTTTCTACCGCTCTCTTTGTTTCTGCCATGTTCCTTTGCTTCCTGTCACCGCCTTCTTGTCTATTTGCTGCTTTCTTGGTCCTTTCTCCTGCTTTTTTTTTTACCAGAAAGACGTAAAAAAAAATCTGAACAATTCTCTCCCATGCTGAAGTCAGATGCGCTGGGCCCGACTTGTCGGGTGCCTACTGGCAGTGCAACGCATTTTCACTCATATGACAGGCAAAAATAGTTGCTGTGAGTGCTTGATGAAGAAGAGGAAGAAGAAGAAGAAGAAAAAGAGGAAGAAGAAGAAAAAAAGGAAGAAGAATAGGAAGACACTTGTTTGACCCTGAACTGTTTCTTCCTCCATTAGGTCATGAGTGGTGGTCTGGGTATGTCTAGTCTTACAGAGAAGAGAATCGGTGGAGGTTCTGTGTGGAAGTGCGTGTAAAAGAACCCATTGCAACAAGAGTTTACCTTGTTGTAATTTTGTAGAAAAAAGTCTCTGTGAAAGGGAAACCATTCCAATACAGTCATGTATTATACTAGCCCTGCTGACCACACAGGCCATATGGGTGGGGCTGTCACCTCATAAAATTTTAAACCTCAGAATAAAACTGTGCAACTATACACAGATTAAAAACGGTGTATAAAACCAACTGTAACATTCCTTGCTTGTATCAAGGAATAGGAAAAGATAGAGAAGATAGAGATAGATAGAGAAGAAGATAGATGAGATAGATAGATAGAAGAAGAGAGAAAGAGAGAGGGAGAGAGGGTTTGAGGCTGGTGTTACGTAACTTAGCAGCAGAGCATTTTCAGTGGAAAAACAGCCAGAATTCAACACAGCAAAAATGTCCGTGACTTTTAACTAAGCTGTCTACAGAAGATGAAGAACAAACAAGAAAAAGGTCGCTTTACTCTTTCAAACATCACTTTCCCTCTCATCAGCGTATGCATAATGCCCCTTCTCTGGTATGAAGACTAGAAGTGCTGCTGTTCCTGCCACAGCTTAGGTGTCTGAACTGCATTATATTCGTGTATTTGTTTATGTTTTGTGTATCACGTTTCACCATATATCAGTGCCTTGTTATATCGCTGCTCTTTTTAGCAGTAGATGTATGTTCACATTCCTCGTGAGCTCTCTTGTCTGTGTAATCCAGTCCCCCCCCCCCCCCCTTTTTTTTTTTCAGCTCACACTGTTAACCGCGCTGTCTGTTCTTTCTTTAAATTGTTGGTCTAAACATTTGGAGTGTTTTTTTTCTCTCTCTTCTCTCTCTCTCTCTCTCTCTCTCTCTCTTTCTCTTTTTCTTCTTTCCTCTCTCTCTTTTTTTTTTAGTGTAGTCTCTCTGTCTCTCTTTTTCTTTCTCCCTTTCTCTCCCCCTCCCTCCCCCCCCCCCCCCCCTCCCTCTCCTCTCTCTCTCTCTCTCTCTCTCTCTCTCTCTCTCTCTCTCTCTCTCTCTCTCTCTCTCTCTCTCTCTCTCTCTCTCTCTCTCTCTCTCTCTCTCTCTCTCTCTCTCTCTCTCTTACAAACACATACCACACACACACATAGACAGATAGACATAGATACAGACAGACAGATGTACACACACACACACATGCCACACGCACACACGCACGCACGCACGCACACATGCAGCAGCACACACACACACACACACACACACACACACACACACACACACACACACACACACACACACACACACACACACACACACACACACACACACACACTTTGTATACATTTTTTTGTTTTTTTCATCTTATGACAATACTGATGGTTAAAGTGGATTGTGTATGATGTTCAATTTCTTATATAGATAAAATATTTTTAGCATGAATTTTTTTTTTTCTTAATTGGAGATTGGTGGGAGGGAGTGCTCTTAAGTTAAAGATATGCATTGTTTTTGCATGTTATGAAGTTTTCTCCATAAGTTGATTGCAGATCACAAATTTATTATTCATAATTCATTAATGTGGCAACTTTTCAAGAACCAATTGGTATATGTGTGTTTTGAAGCACTCATGTGCTTTTTTACAACCAGTCCCTGTGTGTATGCAGTTTTGTGAATGTCATCCATTCTCACTGTCACACAATGGCCTTCTCTTACAAAAAGTGAAACAGGATTTAACATGTGCGCAAGATGTTCTGTGTTTGTTCGCACACGGGGCCTCGGGTTATTATCTCATCTGAAGGATTTTTGGCGATAGTGGAGTCAGCACTTATGTTAACTGATTGTGTGTGTGTGTTTGTGTGTGTGGTGTGTGTGTGTGTGTGTTGGGGTGTGAGTGTGAGTGTGAGTGTCACATGTTGTGTGGTGTGTGTGTGTGTGTGTGTGTGT
>CM060316.1:58035041-58065041 GCA_030674155.1 Stramonita haemastoma
ATTTTATGTATATATATATATATTATATTATATATATATATATTTTTATATATATATATATATATATATATATATATATATATATAATACACACATCTTGATGCCTGATTTCACACTCCATTATCGGCCATAAAACCTGCACAAGAAACTTGCCAGACAATATTAAATCTTGATTTTAAAGATTATGATTATCTCTAAATCAAAATGAGAATTGTGTTGTGTTGAATTGAATTCATGATTTATCATGCAAGTCAAAATGAGAATTGTGTTGTGTTGAATTGAATTCATGATTTGTCATGCAAGTCAAAATGAGAATTGTGTTGTCTTGAGTTAATATCACCAGGGACAATAATTTAACTGAAGTAGGACTGGATTTTCTTCCTCACATTTCCCCCACAGACAGCCCAGCGAGTGTTAGGGGTACCCCCCTTTCAAAACAAACATTCAGAAAAAGGAATTTTTTATGCTCAATTATCAACAAACTGGGGGTAATTCAATATCAAGGGATCAAAACTCTTATTCTAATGTTTTAGCTTATCTGCTTTGTAGAAAATATGTCAAATTTTGCAGTCATTATGTATGCAGATCAGCTGGGCCAGATGGGGTGCAGTAGTCATCACTCACTCACTCCCAAACGGGCAGGAAGAGGTTGGTGAAAAATTGCTGTAGAAAAACTCTTTGTACCAGCTAAGCAAATACACACATAGAATAGTGGCACTGCATGCTTTCCGTTAGAAAAACAGTTTGCTCTATCGTGTTGTAAAAGAGATGTATTGATATGTCACTTACAATACATTTTTAATGACACAACTTCCATGTCCTACAAGTGCATCTGGGTGTGGCTGCCAACTGAACACTGATGTGCCTTGTGAGATAGGGTAAGTGTGTGTTTGGTAAAAGGTGGTCTCATCAAAAATCAAACTCAATAATACCTCAGTGCAAAACTAGTCAAAACAGAAGAAAGAAGACAACTTTTTAAATCAATGAAGTTCAAAGTTATTGTGCAAGGTTCGATCAGGGCATGCATTTTTGTAGAAAACAATGTGAAAAAAATTGACTTTTATGAAGATCACCAGTTTCATCAATGCATTTACACTTCTGCCCATACATGAATGCATTATTTGAGTGAAAATTCCTTTGCATTTAATTCAAAGACGCTCTGTATCACTGGATGTGACGCGTGACATTTCTCACATCAGGCTGGCTGTGTGATCATTAACTACATGTGAAAGGTCTGGCCCTGCTTTAGCTGTCATAATCTTACTGTAGATCTTGACCTACTTTCTTTCTTTCTTTCTTTCTCAGCGCTGTGTCTTCCACTGAAAATTCCAGAGTTTACACTGGGCACTTTTTTTTATGGGAAATAAAAAAAAAGGTTTGACTTCTCCATTTGATTTGTATGGGGTGGTAATTAAATTACCCTCCATGCAATTGTAGCCCTCTCGCGGCGTCGTGTTCTAACTCGGGACACACCTGTGAATTGTGCGATGCTCTGTTTCCTTGGGTGGTGGTGGGAAACCTGCTATTGCATACACTTTGCCTTCACGGTGAAATGAGGTATTTATGCAGCCTCTAAGGAGAGGTCGCATCCTAACTGTCTAACCATGCCCACCAGAGGTGCTGTGCAGAGATGGGACATTAAATATTCACTCTGTTACAAATGTGTGGGTCCTGCTACTAATGCAGGTGGGTTGCTTCAGTGATATGGATTAGCTGTTGTGGGCTGGTCTGGTGCATTGGTTTGTATGTTTTTCATAACTGGGGATGATTTATATGTGACCAGATATGCCCCAGATGTAGGGTAAGCTTTTCCATGGTTTGAAAGACAACTCTTGTAGTCAGAGCTGCCAGTTAAAAAAAAAATGGTGAAAATAACTGGGGGGTTGTTTTTGGTACAAAGTCTTTACATGAGGCCTATGCCTCTGACAGCTATTATTATTATTATTATTTTTTAAAGAAACAGATCAGTTCTTAGCCTGAAGAAATAAAAACAAATTACACAGTACTCAGAAGTCTTGTAGGTTTAGGAGATTTCTGTTTCTATAGAATTTGTAACTGAAAATTTTCGAGACATATCTCATTGTACAAAGAAAATTTTAATGTTCAATCGTTGTACATCAGCTGATCAAATCCTCATAGATTTTTGATACAAGATTCGTTTTCCATGTTCTTAATGTTTGTATTGGAATTTTTAACCAAATTTCATTTCCTGTATTTTTTTATTTGGTCATGTTTTGATGGTGGAAGAGTAAGGAAAAATGTCTTTGATGTCATGGGTGCATGACTGTTTGAATAAATGGGAGAATAAGAATTTGTAGAGAGATGTATCTCAGGCCAAACATTAGAAGAGAAAAAAAAATGATTGTTTCGTTCTTTGTGATCACTGGTTTATGATCTCATCAGCACAAGTTTGATCCAGTGTGTGGGGAAATCAACCTCACTCATGGTCAAGAAACCCATAGGTCTGCATTTTATTTGTGATGCTCCACCACACAGTGAGTTGCATTGCACCTGAGGTAAATTTTTAGTAACTGACATGTTATTTAACTGCAATAAAAGAACTATTCAGTGCAAAAAAACAGATTGAAAACAGACAATTCTATGAAAAGTTATTACAATTAAGATAGACTGCTGGATGTGGCAAAATGAGAAATGACCAGTTTTGCATTGTTATTGGTGGTCAGATGAACGGTTTAGGTATTTTTAAACACGTTTCAAAGCAAAAGAAAACAAACATACACCTTGATATTTCAGCACAAGATAGAATAGTGGCTTAGATTTATAATCAATAAAAATCTCAAAATGGAAATCCTGACCCCACCTGCCTAAAATGGCTCTTTGTAGAAAAGTGGGTTACTTAGATGCACAGTGACTCATTTTGTGGTGGAGTGTCACATTTGTATTCAGCTCCAAACATCCCACCTTTTATCTGCCTAGATCTGAACTCCAAACTGCATTGATCCTATTGAGAAAAACTCCTATGCATGTGTGTGTGAGTGTGTGCTGTGTTGTGTCTGTGTCTGTGTGTGTGTGTGATTCATTCAGTTGGTCCATCAGCATGATGTAAACAGTGTGAGCATCTTTGTAACATTGAAGACATTCTTTTTTTTTTGTAAAAAACCCAAACCCTACAATGACAAAAAACAAACTTTGTTTATATAGAAAAGCAATACTTTTTTGTATCTCCCTTTGTTCCCTCCCCGACTTCTCCAAATAAAAGAGGTAGATATAGATTCTTTACCAGGGATTGTTCAGAACAAAAGTGTGAGCATGCATACAGCCACATAGGTCGGGTGACCAACAAAAAAACAATAAGAACAACAACAGAAAACCAGCCCATTCTTGGTACTACCCTGTTCATAATGGTATGTGTTGTGATATAAGAGAACAGGGTGGATGTCTGTATAGAGAACAGGGTGTATGTCTGTATAGAGGAACAGGCGTGATGTTTATCTCAGGGTTTGTACTTGTAAGCAGCCTCTGTGATACTGTGTAGTAATGGTCACAGATCAGCCATTATGTGAATAGAAACCACCGCTTTTTTGTGTTTCATTGTAAGAATAGATGATTTTGCTGAGTAAATGTGGGGGTAGGTTATGTGTGTGTGTGTGTGTGTGTGTGTGTGTGTGTGGTGTGTGTGTGTGTGTGTGTGTGTGTGTGTGTGTGTGTGTGTGTGTGTGTGTGTGTGTGTGTGTGTGTGTGTGTGTGTGTGTGTGTGTGAGTGTGTGTGTGTGTGTGTGTGTGTATGTGTGTGTGTGTGTGAGTGTGTGTGTGTGTGTGTGCGTGCGCAGTGCATGTGCGTGCGCACTAAGCCACTTGTGTGTGTGTGTGTGTGTGCACGTGTGTTTCATATATAGAATATGGAAAGATCATAATTATATCGCAGTTGTGTCGGTATCACAGGGCTGCTGTATCATGCCTTAAACCATTGTTGATGGTTCTTCTATTGTCCATTTAATCAGGAAAAGAAAGAAATAACTAAAAAAAAAAAGTGATGCATTGCTATACGATATTGTCATTGTCAGTGTTAGCAAAAGAGAGGGTGTGACACTGCTGTTCTCATCAACACTGTCGTTGTCAGAGGTCTTCTTCCTTGGGTCTGTTTTTCTCCTTCCATTTTCACTTCCTCCTCCTCCTCCTTGTTTTATCTGTTGTTGCTTTCTTCCTCATTCTTTAATGTGGCCAGTGTTCTTTCAGCAGGAAATTCTGTGTCTAACTGGCATGTGGTGGGGTGTTTTTTTTTGGATACGTTGAAAACCTACTCAACTCATCAGCTACTGAATCATGTAATGTGTGATCTGGAATGTTTTGTGTTTGTACATTCTTGGAACAGAATATCGGTGTGCATCTGATTTTTTTGTTATGTACTGAATTGTGTGGCGATTTGAGCATTGGATCTCTGAAAACGCCCTCTTTCTGTCCATCAGGTCTCTGAGTACTATGAGCAAGGAAAGTGTTTCTGATCGCGCTTGATATCAGGCCACCTATTTCGTGATTTTTGGATCGTAGAATTAATAAAAATTGTGATGGAGGTAATCCCTTTCTAATCATATACATAAACAAGGTTGTTTTACATGTTGTTATTCTCTTGTAAATTTGATAGGTAGATCCCTTGTACAGGTTGTTTTGGTATTTCATCATATTTGTTGACAAATCACTATTTCAGATTCTTGTTGAATAAAAATAAAAATTGTTGAATGTACATCAGATGCAACTTCACTTTTTGTACAGGTATGTACATCTGAACCATTTCATCAGTGTGTGTTGATTGTTGCAAGTGATGTATTTTTTGTCTATGTTGTAAACAGAAAGGATATTCACATCTTGCATGTTACTATGCATGAGATAAACTTTTCAGTTATTGAAATGATATTAGGGAAATTGGTTATAATTTGGAAAGGAGGGGAGGGAGGGACGGAGGGGGGGGGGGGGGGGGTACAAATGGGGCAGATTGTATTTGTAGTTTCTTTGGCATAATCACCTAAATTGTTTTTTGACTGTATGACTGCATTAAAATAGGTCTCAATTCAGAAAAAAGAAGAGAAAGTCTTGTCAGATTTTTGTTTTTGGTGTTTTTCAGTGAGTTGAATGAGGGCATTAAAGAATGAAGTTGTGGAAACAGATTGATCTTGGCAGCAGACTCATGAACTGTTTTCTCCTCAGTCTCTCTACTAGTGTGTTTTACTGTGCCTTGCTAAAGTCTTCAGATAGTCCTCTCCAGTTGACATGGGTGGCGTGCTGTTGTCAGACAGATCATGATTATGTTTTAGTTTGTAATGACTTGCGTCCTGGGTGTAACTGCTGTGTGTGAGTTGCCAAATGAATGCAATATTCTAGCTTCAGGTGAAAAACTGTTACTGTTGTTTCATGTCAAAAAAAGGTGTTTTTATGAAGAGTTTGTTGTGGTCAGAAAATGAAGTACAGGTGCCTGACTCTGCCATTTCATCCATTATTTGATGGGAAACACATTTGAGAGACACCGCATCCCATATGAAGGTTTTTTTTGGTCTAGTTTTTTGTTTGTAGGTTTAAAGCCGACACAAACAGAAGTTAGTGATATAGGATGGTTTAAAACATGCATTTTGGGGGTAGGGTAGGGGTGGTGGTGGTGGTGATGGATATGGAGTTTTGTGGCATGTGAAGGTTTTTGGTCTGGTTTTTGTTTTCAGGTTTAAAGCTGACACAACAGCAGTTTGCTGTTTTGCGTTGCCATTTGATAACTTTGAAAGAAGTAATTGACCACTTCTCTTATTGAAAATTGTCCGGTTTTGTTAGTAAAACCTGGCTGGTTCTGATAATAAAATTTATCTTTTGCATTGTAAGTATAGAAACCGTTCTGAAATATCCAAGTAAGGGCAGGAAAGCTTCTTGGTTAGGGGGGCATCCCACTCATGAGCAGACAGTAACTGGTGGTGCATGATGAAAAAATCTCCTTCGCTGTGTTTGTTCATGGGACTGTTTTGGCCCAGAAGTTCATAATATATAGATTTTAATAGCGCCGAATCTTGTAAAAGCAAACAAATCAAAGCATTTGCATTCAGATCAGTCACACGCATGCAACTGTTCACCGATCAGTGGCAGTGACTCCTCACCCCTGAAAGTCAGAGGAGACTGTAAGCCAAGGTGCTGTATCGTATGTGAAGGTGAAGGCATACAAAACATTCAGCACACACATGACATACCCTTGTGCCTTGATAGAAGAACAAGCTGGTTGTAGCTGGGGGCATGGATGATGTGAATGAAGCCAGCAGGGACCCGCTCGCTACCTGAGGAGGGCTGGGCTTGATGCACTGGCTTCAGCCTGCCCACGACACACTGCCCGACAGCAGAAATAAACCCTGTGCAGGACCCCCTCCATCTGCCACTCTTCATTCACAGAGTGAGGGGAGGAGTCAGAAGGAAGATAGGACACTTGAAGCACTTGCCTTAGGCTTACAGAAAACTATGGGGTTGTAAAAAAAAAAAGGTAAAGGCGTCCCATGGCCTATGTGGTCGTTCGGGAGCAAGGCATCGGAGACTTCAGCTTCTCTAGGGGCTTCTCTAGGGGCCAGTATATTGAGGGCAACGCCCATCTCCTCTCCCTCACACTGAGGAGTTGGAGTTGTGCTTACAGTAAAATTTATGCAAGTCAGTTAAAGGGAAAATGGTGTTCTTCTGGATCCCATGGCGAGTCTGTGAATTGGCAGAGTCAGGGCAACTTCTTACCTAGTTTTCTCATCGTGGTCTTGTTGTCTGTGAAGGAAAACTATGGGGTATCGACTTTGTGCTTCCATTTCGTTTCAGGAGTTCATACTCAGTGGGTTATCAACAATAACCACCGTCGTCCATGGCTACTTTGCCGTGGTATTTTGTTGACTTCTTGTGTGTATATACATATAATATATATATATTCTAACATGGACTTAATGAGTTGTGCTGTGTGAAACTTGAAACAAAGATGTATATTATGGAATGTGTGTGTCCTAAGGAATGGCAGAGAAATCCATGCTTCCATGAATATATGTCTTTTCCAAAACAGATTATGAAAGATTTTTTTTGTTTGATTTGATTTGATTTGATTTAATGCCATTTAAAAAAAAAATTAGTGTTGAATCAAAGTATGTAAAGCCTTAATCCAGCATTCACCTAGTCAACCTCTTGCAGATTTTGTTTAGTAGTAGAATTTTTTTTGATATCTCTGTATGTAGCATATGAATGTTTTAATCTATCTGTAGTACATGAGTGGGTTTTTTTTTTTAATTGTATGCAATATATTGTTGGTATAGTATGGTTTAAAACATGCATTTGGGGGGGTGATCAATATGGATGTTTTATGGCATGCTGTTTATGGTGTTATTATGTTGGCATGTTTTTCATTCTTTGGCTGGTGAAATAGTCTGTGAGTGTTCAAATATATTATGGTTGAATTATATCATGATTTAATTTTTAGTACCAAAGATCAATTTCAACTTTTGGAGTTGTTTAAATCAGGAAAGCAATATGAAGCTAAGGATAATAAGCAGTATTGCACTGCCTATGGTAATATCACATTACACCAAAAATGGTATCGCTGAACTAATTTTCTGATAAACCAAAAAAGGGGGAGGGGAGTAGGGGGGGAGGGGGTTCTAGGGAAGGGAAAAAAAAAAAGGAGATTGTATGTTGCAAATGCTTGCAGAACATTTTGCCTAATCCCCTCCCACCGGTTTTAGACATGCAGACCAGCCATGACTGGTAGCATAGATGACAAGTTAAGAACATACCCAGCATGCATCCTGTAAAGCGGGGAGGGATGGGTTCTATTTCACTTGCAGAAGATCACAGACTTCCCCCCCAAAAAATGTGCAATTCCTGGAAACCCAACCCTCAAAAAGGTAGAGGGAAGGGAAGATTTTTTGCTGGTGTTAATTTTGTGATGTGTGGTTCTGTTTGTGGACAGCCTTTGTTCTTGTTCTTTGATCATGCTGTCAGCATTGGCCTGTGCTTTTGGAAACAAAATCTGCAGCATTATCTGCAAGTCTACAGATGTGTGGGGGAAATATTTTGCCTTGAAATAATGAGCAATAGTAGGAAAACATTGGAGACATAGCGATGTATTGAGATAGTGAACAGATCAGTTGCTATTAATTCTTTTTTTTTTTTCTTTCTTAAACTCAAAGGTTGTTTAGTTTGGTTGCCTGTTGTTTTGTTCATGTGTATGCACAACCTGGCTTGATGTTCACACAGGACTTGTTTTGTTCTCAATCTTCCAACTGTGTGTGTGTGTGTGTGTGTGTGTGTGTGTGTGTGTGGTGTGTGTGTGTGTGTGTGTGTGTGGGGTGTGTGTGTGCATCAGTGTGCGTCTGTCTGTGTGTTAGAACATTTTGTGTTGTGTGTGTGTGTGTGTGTGTGTGTGTGTGTGTGTGTGTGTGTGTGGTGTGTGGCAAGCACACACATACACAGGCATGAGTACCTTCAATGTGCTTGTGTTTGTGTATGTAGTAAACTTCAACACTGTCATTCTTTTGGTCAAACTTCTGATTATGAACACTGAGTTAGCTGCTCTCAAATTTTGTGGCACAACTTGTCTGTTTGAAATTTGGCATTTCTTCAGAACAAAAATCAGAGCACAGTTGGAAAGACTCAAGTTAAAACACACTATTTAAGTTGAAGAACTCATCGTTAACTTGAAAAGCTTTTTGGTATTATTCTGTTTAGAAAAGAGGAAAATTCTGTCAAATACAAAAGACAAACATCTATCTATTTTGTATGATTATATAAGCAAAAACAACCTAAAAATTATATGTAGAATCTTTTTCATGTATTCATACAATTTTGCTAACTAATGACAAAATGCATGCTCAGTCAAGATACAGGCCAGTTCTTGAAGAAAGAAAAATTCTGCTCAAGAGTCTTCACTTTAGGAGGTGTTTTTGTAGATGCGCGAAATTACAAATGATGAGGAAAAAAGTTCTGGTATTTATTTTTCCACATTCCGTCAAACACACATTGCACAGTCATAACTGCATCTTCTGTCTGTTGAAGGTTAATTTACAATCAATTGTTTAGTTCAGTTTTTACCACGAAGGCATTAAGGAGTTTGAAATACTTCATATACAGTCCATCTTATTTCCAGAAGACGCACTTAGGAGATTCTCTGACAATTTTATAATTCATAGGAATATACCTACAAACAAGATGACAATCATTAAATGGATTTGTGCCATATCAAAAGCATGCTTTCAGAAGAGAGGTTTTCTCATGATTTTGGAGATTTTTTTTTTCTTTTTAAAAGAAATAATCCCTGAAGCTGGTTGCTAAAATCTTCATTGGTACCCCATGGTCTGTAGGACTACAGCATAGGTGAAGGTGAGAGAAATCCTGCAGAAGTTCTTTATGTTGAAAAATTGTGATTCTCTTTGGTTAAATTTATCATGTCTCTTTATTTTGTGTGTGTGTGGTAAGAATCATGATAACAAATTCTGCTGCAGACTTCTTTTTTCTCTCAGTGGATATATTGTAAGTAGAAAGCTTTTTTTTGTTGTGTTTGTTCTTTGAGTTGGTGGTGGTGGTGGTGGGTTTTTTCCCTATGCATTATTACTTAAGGACCATCCCATGGGAGGTCATCTGCTATGACTTCATTTGCATTCCAGTATTGCTAGCAAACTTTTTTAGCGGCAAGCATCGGCAACAATTTCTCTGCACCATATTATCTAAAATGGATGAGTTGGATAGAAAAAGCAACATAACACTTTTGCTGAGGCAGAATAATACATATTGACCTGATATCTGTGTGTGTGTGTGTGTATGTCAGTGGCGATTGATAGAATTCCTGGCTTTTCAACAAAAGACTATTCTTTTGTTGGTATCTGTGTTGAAGTATAATTATACAGTGCAAAGTCCCAAGCCTGGCTTTAGTGTTGCTGGTTGGTGATACTTTGGTGGTCATTGCAGCTTTAGCCTTTTTTCCCTGTTTTGTTCAATACTTGATATTTTTATTGCTGGGGGGGGGGGGGGGGGGGGGCAGTTAATGCCTTTATTTGGTTTATTGAATTTTTAAAAAAACATCATTTTTGTTGGTTTACACTGTTCTTCTGTTGATCTTGGTTGGTTGGATAATAGATTGATGCTGTTTTTACAATGTGCTTTTAATGAGTGATGGGAATCTTTAAAACTGGAAGAGCAAAGTGTGAAAGTTGTGCAACAGTGAGTCATACAAGCTGTACTGCCTCTTTTGGTCTTGTTTTTGGGTGGGGGTTTTTGTTGCTTTATTTTGTCTTTGTCTTTGTTTTCTTTTTCTTTTTACCAAAAAAAAATCATTTGTATACTGAAATAGGTTATTATATTTGTTCACAAAGAACCCTTGTCTCCTGTTTTCATTTTCATTGTTATTTTGAAGTTTTGAAATAGTGCAGACATGAAGTGTGATCTTAGCAAGTGGTCGATCATAAATTATGTAAATGTGTGTGTGCATGTCTGTCTGTGTCTCTTTGCGTGTGCATTCTAGGTGCATTCTAGGCGCACGAATAATTGATCGCCTATACCAGAATGAACAGTCAAGCTACAATACAGTGGCTGGTGGAGCATTTGGACTTTGTTGAAAAATCAAAACTGGGTGTGTTAATTTTTGCATACCTGAAGGATTGAGTTGTTGTGTTTTTATTTTATCATTATTATTTGTTATCTATTTATTTATTCTTAAAAATTTTTTTTTTTTTTTACTTTGCTTTGCATTGAAACCCATGTTTTACTTTTGTTCGTCTTGAATATTTACCTTTGATGAAGTCCCCACCTAGTCTCAGTGAAAGATGAAGCTGAAGATAATCCATACAGTGCTGGAGTGAGTTTGTTTGTTTGTCATTCAAGTGCTGATTTTACCAAGATAGCACCACACATACATATAGCATCACGCACGCAGGCACACACGCACGCACGCACGCACGCACGCGCGCGCACTCACACACACACACACACACACACACACACACACTCACACTCACACACACACACACACACTCTCTCTCTCTCTCTCTCTCTCTCTCTCTCTCTCTCTCTCTCTCTCTCTCTCTCTCTCTCTCTCTCTCTCTCTCTCTCTTTCTCTCTCTCTCTCTCTCTCACACACACACACACACACACACCGCACACGCACGCACGCACACTCACTGACAGCACATGCCATCTAATCTTTACGAAAACAGTTATACCAATGAATGATAAAAATTTTGAAAAACACAACTTTTGTGGAGAGTTTTCAATCATTGTTATATGCCATTAGTGATACTGTTTTGTTCTTGTTGTCCCTTTTGGTTTTCAGTGAGTTTATTGACCACTCTGTTATGAATACATAATCTGTAACAAAAAGACGTCTCTCTCCTGCCTGTTCCAAACTGTTCTAGACCATTGTACATTTTTGTTGTCCTAATTAAAAGAGGGAACAAAGTTGATATACCCCATCCCCTGTGTTTACTTACTGCCCTATTTTCACAAGTGATTTTCACAAGTGCACAAAGTATTTTATGATTTGTTGGTGTTTTTTTTTTTGTTTTGGTTGTTTGTTACGCCAATATATGTTTTTAGAGTGTGTGTGTGTGTGTGTGTGTGGTGTGTGTGTGTGTGTGTGTGTGTGTGTGTGTGTGTGTGTTGTGCGTGCGTGCGTGCGTGCGTGCGTGCGTGCGTGCGTGCGTGCGCGCGCGCGCGCGCGCGTGCGTGTTCATCAGTCTTTTGATACGCTTTATTGGTGGTTATTTAGAATATATTTTTTACTATAGCTCAGTTAGGTTTTTAGTGTTTGTTTATTTTCTGAAGATTATCTTATGATGAAAGAAAGATAGACATTTTCATTTGGTGGGGATTGAATGAAAAAAATGCAAGTAAGTGATGATGAGACGTGTGCATGTTGTGAAGGTCACTTTTTTTGTTCTGGAAGTGGTCATATTTGTATGTATATTGTTATGTTTGAATGTATCATGCTGGTAGAAAATGAATAAAAGGAGGTTGTGTTCCGTGCGTGCGTGTGTGTTTGTGTGTGTGTTGTGTGTGTGTGTGTGTGTGGTGTGTGTGTGTGTGTGTGTGTGTGTGTGTGTGTGTGTGTGTGAACATGCGATAGTGTGTTGGTGTGTGAAAATGTGAGAGTGTATGTGTGTAGAAAATTTGCACTGATCTGGTTGGTGCATGCAAAGTTGCAAAGAACATGCAAAGCAAGAAGCATGCAAAGAAGATAAGCGTTTGGGTCAGAATGACTGACTGTGTGGAAACCTTCTGTGCAGATCTCGGAAAGGGTTGTCTCCCATTCCAGTAAAAAAAAAAAATGTAGACCCCCCCCCTACTTTTCCCCACACATACCTGCACTTTTGTGCAAGTTTACACGCACGCACGCACACACACACACACACACACGCACGCACGCACGCACGCACGCACGCACACACACACACACACACACACACACACACACACACACACACACACACCAAAACACATGCAATTTAAACTTCCCGTTTATTCATATTTGAGCACACGCCAACTCAAAAAGTAACAGTACATTATTGTGTCTTTCTTTTTTCTTTCTGTTTTTGGTTCAAATGTGTATAGTGTGAAACATGATGATGCCGACATCACAGCAGTAAGAGCGCAGGGGAACAGTTTCTTTTTCTGTGCCTCTCTTTGATACCGGGAGCAAACAAGTGAACAACTGAACCGACAACAATAAAACAACGAATGAAACAACACAATGGAATGTTAAACACAACAACAATCACAAAAAAAGATTCAGAAATCAGAAGAAAAATGTATGTCACAGCGAGGATATATATATATATATATATATATATATATATATATATATATATATATATATATATATATATATATTATATATATATATATTCTTATCATCGTTTCATGTGCAGAAGAACGTTTTTGATCAGTATGTTTCATCCTTCCACTCTTGAACAACGATTCGGTTTTGGAGGATGGCAGTGTGTATATATATATACCGCTGATGTTTCTCCTTTTCATTTAATGCAGTTGAGAATCATCGGAGTGCCATATGGAAATGTTGTTCATCAAATTCTTTCATGTTTTTCTGTTAACGTGCCTACTACTCCTGGGTTTCTGGAGATAGTTTCCCGCGGTGTCCAGTCTGCAATACTGTCTGCTCAGCTTTCTCTCCGTCACTTTCCTGGTCTCCTTCCCTTGACAGTTCCCAGGAGAATCAGGTGTAGCGAAGCCGTTGGATCTAGTTACGTGGCCCTAACAAAGCAGCTTTGTAAACTGATGTTAGCAGATATTCGTGTAGGCCGATATATGGTCTTGTGGTTTAAAGCATTTAGGTGATATGCTCTGATACAATACCAAAGACTAGTCTTAAGAAAACAATTGTGTATTATTTCATTGAAAAGTCTAAAGAAAGGTCTAACACCAAAAACCCAGTAAAAATAAAACTGGGTGTGGGTTATCAGAAATATGATGAGAGTACAAGTTTATGTGACTATTACCTATAGTGTAAGAGACCGGGATAAAATGAGTTGAAAAGATTTTTTTTCTGTCTGGAAATCAAGTCTGAATTGTTTGAAAAGTGAAGTGTGTTAAGAGGTTACGAATGGTAACAGATTTATCAAAAAAAAGTTTAGAGTTAATTTCTCAAATATATTGCAACACTGAGATGACCTGGGTTGATAATTTACTTTTTTTTTTTTTAGTGCATGCACATAGTCACATTTCTCTCTCTCTCTCTCCTCTCTCTCTCTCTCTCTCTCTCTCTCTCTCTCTCTCTCTCTCTCTCTCTCTCTCTCTCTCTCTCTCTCTCTCTCTCTCTCTCTCTCTCTCTCTCGCACGCATACATAATAATAGACAGAAACTATCTTATTTTTTATGTAGAGAAACCAACCAGGTGGGAGGAAGAAAGCTTTTCGAAGAGAGTAGGACATTGTTTGCCGGTGAGAACAGATGACAAAATTTACAAAACCGCATACACAGGGGAACTGTATGTAAAAAAAGCGCACGAGAGCTTATTCCATTATCCTCGATATAAGAGAATGAATAAATAAAGATTATGCTTTGTCGATACTTTTTGAGCACTTTCTTTTAGATAGATGCTCATACTCTTACTATCACTTACTACACTGTAGCCCTGCTTCAATAGTCCCTGAAACCCAGACAGGTCGTGGGGGAAACAACTCTAGCAAAAACACACTAGATCTTTCCGTTTTTTGCCATCGTTTGTCAAAGCCTGGATCTAGACCAATCTTTTGGGGGGTCTTTAATTTTACCGATTTGTGAGATAATAAAATGTTTGAATTGAATTAAATTGGTGTTGTCTGCCCTTTTCTTTATTCTGTGTGCTCTTGTCAGCATCTCACTCCACGGTTTCTGGTTCTAGACCTTTGTGGGCCTTCCAAACGTCTGCTTTTACAATACATTCACCTGTTTGTAAACACACATGCCTTTCTTCATACTGCCATGGTAAGTACTCCTTTGGCACATGAATAATGTTTTTAGCTTCCCTTGAAATGTCTGCAACTACCTCAACGAAGTTGATCCCGCATAAGAGAAAGCTGTGTTGAGAGAGTCATGGGTTCATTATATTTTGGACACCCAAAATGAAGGCACAAAAGAGAAGTACTTATTAATTTTCTTTTTTAGGAATAGATAGTTTAATTCTTTTAAAATTTTGTTTTTGCTATAGTGAGGAATATGAGGTGCAGTATGCAACCAAGTTTTATGAGGGGGAAAAAAAGTGGGGGAGAGGGGGAGGGGGGTAGAATCGTCCAGCAGCAGAGATGTAACGAGTAGGGCTACACTCCAGCTTTAGCTAGCGGGCCATAGAGTAGCTTTCTCGGAGTCAAAAGCTAAATTCAACTAACGACTTAAAAAAAAAAAAGTACCCAACAACTGGTTTTGGATTAATGCTTATAGTGTAAACATATGACACAGTTAAATATCCTTCCTTAAGCCCAGCTTGAGAACTGTGGAGTTAGGAGATAGAAAGAAACCACAGAATTAGGGATACAGAAGAACAGAGAACAATCACCCTTCACTGCAGTAACACTAAACAAATGACCCGCACACTTTTTGGCCCAAACTAGAAAAAAAACACAGAAAACAAAGCACACGACTCTTTTCCCACCTTCCTCCCTCCTTCATCCAGTTGTCGTAGCGACTGAAACCTCACTCATGACTCGAAATTCAGTCAGATCAGACAACCGTTATTGACTTGATTTGATTTGACTTGACTTGACTTGACTTGGAAGATTTCTCTTTGAGGACCTGCAGGTGTTGTAGAGTGGCACTACACGGTGATAGCTTTGTAGGCAGTGTGTGAGACAGCAGGCAAGGAGAGGACTTTGGCCACCAGGGAATAGAAACCCGGTCCTAAAAGACTACCACTGTTCGCATTCAGAAGAAAAAGAAATCGATATTCTCAAACGCGACACTGACAATAGACAGACAGACACAGACACACTGACAGACAGACAGACAGATAGACACAGAAAAACAGACAGACAGACATAGAAAAACAGACAGACACACACACACACACACACACACACACGCACACACAGAGAGTTTAAGTGATTCCCATAATGTATGATTAGCCTTAAGGAACAAATCATATATTATGTATTATGACATACAGAGAGGAAGACATAGAAAAAGATGTCTATTTTGGTCCACAGGAAGAACTAAAGCAGCAAAAACATTATCAACAACCTCAGCAACAACAACAACAACAACAACAACAATTTGAGCCTTTCACTTGTAGGTGTCGAATTTCGGACCTTTTATCAAACGAATAAATCTGATAAACACACACACACACACCTGTGCGTGCAGGCATGCACAGAGAGACAGAGAAGAGAAAGAGAGAGAGGGAGAGAGAGAGAGAGAGAGAGAGAGAGAGGAAAGAGGAGAGAGAGGAGAGAGAGAGAGAGAGAGAGAGAGAGAGACAGACAGACAGACAGACAGACAGACAGACAGACAGACAGAGACAGAACTGAAATGCATACACACGTACACACTATGAGATGAACATATCATGACACAAAGTCTAGCTAACTACCAACCCTGTCAAGTTTTGTGCTCTGATTTTAAGAAGTAAAGTCAGTTCACATATTATCACACCTTGTTTTTGGCACAACAATACAACTCTCCGAAAAAAACCCAACAACAATACACAACATACCACGCAAGACAGACAAGAAGATCATGCAGGAAAAATGATTTTGTAAGAATTCAAGAACAATGGCATCGCTTGAACGGGTAGAACGTTAGTGTTTGGGTTTTTTTTTCTTAGAACAACTGATAATGCTACTTGAATATAATGAAAACTAACCCATTCATGAATTTCTTACTGCAGGGAGCTAAATGAAATGTCTGTGTCATTTTTAGAAAATTCTTCTGGTGGTATGTGGAATGCCAACATGCTCTAAGGTTAAATGTCAACTTTTCAAAGCTTGTGTCCGTTCAGTTGTTCGTAACTGTATCGAAAAGCTGTTACAAATTTTGTTTCTATTTTTGCAAATGTAACCAAAAGTTATGACATACTGAATTAGAACGTATCTATATGAATTCATATTATTTTTATAAGCCCGTACCCCTCGTTTTCGTTTTGTTAACAAAATTATATATACTTTTTTTTTGAATGACCGAAGAAAGAAAGCTAAACAGAAACTAGTCAGAATCATAAGAAATAACACGGGAAAGACAGAGACAAATACGGAGAAGAATAAAACAGTGTGCAGCAAACACATGGCCTGGTTTTACATAGAAATTCGTGAATTTCTTAAACTGTCGGGAACAAAATGAAATCTCTGTATATATTTTTTTCTTTGTCCTCTGGTATGTGAAATGCTAACATACGCTATGCATTAGCAATAAAACACCTGGCTGATTTAACCATTGCGTGGAATGATCTCTAAAAAACGAGAAGAAAACATAATAGTCTTTACTTTATCCAAACAACTCATACCTATCCGACTTAAGCACATTTTTCGTGAAATTAAGAAACGATTACAGAACAAAATAACGTTTTGGGACACACAGGAGAAGAAAAAGAGGTCTTTAATAAAAAATTTTTAAAAAAAGTATAATAATGCAAACGTTTACAAAATGAAAGAATTGGGAGATGTTACATATTTCCCGGTTATCAAGAGATTAGCAACTTTGCAACAGATGTTGTGTGTGTGTGTGTGTGTGTGTGTGTGTGTGTGTGTGTGTGTGTGTGTGTGTGTGTGAGAGAGAGAGAGAGAGAGAGAGAGAGAGAGAGAGAGAGAGAGAGAGAGAGAGAGAGAGAGAGAGAGAGAGAGAGAGAGAGAGAGAGATGGGTCAGACAGGGGTTCACAAACAGACGACACTTCCAAAACAAATGGACGACCGACACCATGGACAGAAAAGCAAACACACATCTTCATCAAGCCCTCTGCACAGAAAACAAAACAAACCCCCCTAACTCCAGGTGACTAAACAGGAAACTCGCTCACGTTCCATGCTTTTTTTTTTTTTTTTTTTTTTACCACCAACACCAGGTTGAGGAGTCACCTTATCCTTCCCCAACCACCCCTAGAAAACCCTGACGCAGAACCGAGCCAGTCATCGATCATGACGTCATCACAGAGTGACGTCACTGGTGTCGGCAATATCCACGTGGTCGACATCTCTCCCGAACCGGCCCCCTCCGATGCCGTAATCGCCGTAGTAGCGCTTTCCGAAGCGGCCACCCCCCAAACCGTAGTCGTAGCTCCAAGTGCCCTGGCGCTTGTTGAAGCCCAGAAAGCCCTGTCGGAGAGCGGTCAGCTTGTCCACGGAAGGGGACACGGCAGATCCAGCGCTGTGGGAACTTAGGTCTTCATCTTTCCTCGAGAGTGCCGCTGCCCAGACATTGTCATCGTCGTCGTTGTCGTTGTTGTTGTCGTTGATGTTGTTGTTGTCTGCGTTCTCCAGATGTTTGAGTCTGTTGATGAGCTTGGCTAACTGGGTGAGGTCACCCTGCACTCTATCCGCTGCACGTGCCGTGGCGGGGACTGCCGCTTCAGTGGGGGTGACGTAGGCACACAGGAGGAGGAGGGTGGCTGCGGTGGTGAGGAGGAGACGGAGGGCGTGCTTCATGGTGTTGTTGGTTGGAGGAGGTGGGGGTAGTAGGAGAGGGAGTTTGGTTGTTGCTGCGTTTGGTGTGGTTTGGTGTGGTGTAGTTTTGGGTCGCTTTGGAGTTTCTTGCTGCTGCTGCTCTGTAACAAAAGAAATGCTGGTTGGTTGGTTGGGGTTTTTTTGGTTTTTTTTTTGCTCTCTGTGTATGGGAAACAAAAAATTGTTTTTGGTGGCTGATATATGGTTTGATGTGAAACACCACGCATGTAGGCACATACAGACACAGACAGAGAGCTAGAGACAGACAGAGACACAGACACACATACACAGACACACACTCAGAATATATATTGGGGGCGGGATAGCTTAGTGGTCAGAACATTGCGCTCGCAATTTGACGACCCGGGTTCGATTCCCGATCAAGGAGATTTTTATCCTGGAGTGAACATCATTGCTGACTCCACTCTCCCCCAAAGGCCTTCGGGTGAGACTATAAACCGAGGCCCTGTGTGTGAACGCACGAAGAACATCTTGCGCACACAATAAATCCTGTTCCGCTTTTTGTAAGAGTAGGCCATCGTGTGCCGATGTGAACAGATGACATTTACAAAACTGCATACACACGTGGACTGGATGTAAAAAAGCACAAAAGTGCTTATACCATTATCCTCGATATAAAAGAATTAAAAAAAACCCAAACATACATGCACATACGCAAACGCCCGCGCGCTGAAGTTTTAAAAAGGTTTGAGTATGTGTGATGTTTCAAAAACCACCACCACCACCACCAGCCAAATAAACAACCAATAACAAACAGCAACAAAACAAAACAAAACAACAAAAAATCAAGCGAAAAACACCAAACAAGCTCCCCCCCCCTCCAAAACAAACAAAAAACAAAACAAAGCAAAAAACAAACCCACAACAAAAAACAGCCGCCCCCACTCTCCGCCAAAAACAAAACAAAAAACAAAACAAACAAAATAAAAACAACAAAAAAACCAAACCAAAACCAACCCAAAACAAATAAACAAGCAAAAACAAATTACCACCCCCCAAAAAAACAAAACAAATCAAACCAACTACTGATCATTTGTTTTAACATTCTAAAACATTTATAAATCTAAAAGGATACAATAAAAACGCGCAATCTGATGCAGACCTTAGTGATGGGTAAAAAAAACAACCCAACAAACCCGGTTGTCACCTGTATTGAAAAATCCTGGAATTCCAAACACATAAAAAATAGAAGAAAAACAACAAGAAAAAAAAAACCCACCATAAAATGTAGACGAAAAAAAATCCACTACACTTTCTACCAGTAAAAATCAAAGCTTGGCTATTATTTTGCCCATTTCCCAACAGCTAATCCCGTTCTGGTACTTCAAAGTTATAAATGTTAACAACATCAAAACGATTAGCAAATGAACAAGTTTAAGATACTCACAATTTCTTTTAACCTATCACACACACCGTCTTATGTGTGTGTGTGTGTGACTCCCAACTTCTCTGGGCTTGTCGCGTCAAACACACACTCTACTCCAGACAAAATACTACGACCCACATTAATTTATGAATTTCAAAAAATCTCGGTGGGTGTGTAAAAAAAAAAAAAAATTGTGCGAATCAGCAGACGAACTTGGGAGCAGACTTTTTGCTAGACTGAGGACTGTCAGTTCAAAGATAGTCTGACTGAAGACAGTGACTGGACAGAGAAGGCGACCGATAAGGATTTGACATGACATGACATGATATGAACAGACAGTAGGTGCCACGCTTTGCTTTTTGATCTGATGACAACTGACAGGTATATTGGCGGGGTGGGGTGGGGGGTGGGGGCGCTGATGGTAAAGTCAGGTGGTTTAATTAATCACGCCCAGGGATTAAAAAAAAACACCTGTCTCTAGCTGTTTTGTCTGTCTCTAGTTATCATCGTCTATTTCTGTGGGTCTCCAAATAATAATGTTTCCCATTTGTCTGTCTGTCTGTGTGTGTGCGTCTGTCTCTCTCTCACCCAGTCTCTGTCTGTCTGTCTGTCTGTCTGTCTGTCTCTGTCTCTGTCTGTCTGTCTGTCTGTCTGTCTGCTCTCTCTGTCTCTCTCTCTCTCTCTCTCTCTTCTCTCTCTCATCTCTCTCTCTCTCTCTCTCTCTCTCTCTCTCTCCAAAAGGGTTTGCTTGTCTCTGTCCTTCTCTCTGTCTGTTTTTGTCTCTCTTTCCAAATGAAAAAGAATGTTATGTAGGCTTACTGTTCACCCTTGAATATCACCATCATCATCATCGTCATCGTCATGTCGTGTGTGTGTGTGTTCTTGTTGGTGGCTCGAACCTGTGTGTGTGTGTGTGTGGTGCGCGTGCGCGCACGCGTGCGTGTGTTCTATTTTTTTACACCTCAGTTTAAAAAAAACAACCAACCAAACAACCAACAAAACAACAACCCACCAATGAGTTGTATTTCACAACTCCCAGCTTACTACTATTGCTACGACTGATGGCACCAGTGTAAGGCTAAGCTAAGCGCAAAGCCAGTGACTGGGTATGGCTTGCTACTATACTATACTACCACTAAGTTCCAGGCCTAGGCTACTTCATCACCAGGTGCTTACAGGCCTGTCAGCCCGGCATCTGGCTGAATCTGTCAACTTCCACCTCGGCGCCCGGAGCTGATGAAGCAGCCACACGGTTCTGCAGCTTTGCTCTCCCGTCACATCAAAAGGCCGCCCAGCGTGGTCCGCCACAACTCTCAAACTTTGCCCAGGGGGTGAGATGGGCTAGCTGTACTGTATTGGGGTTCGGTGTGATAGAGTTGAAGGTAGAGAGTGTTATAGTCCCAGGGTGAAGTACTGTGAAATTCGGACTAAACCTTGTTTTGTGATATATATATATATATATATATATATATATATATATATATATATATATATATATATATATATATATATATATATATATATATATATATATATTTCCAACGGATTTGAAAACTTCAATATGTCTTTCTTTGAAATCCGTTGAAGGCCAAGTTGGGAATCCTGGGCAACTTTTGATATAAAGCATTATTTACCCTTTTTTTTCTTTGGTTTGTTTCTTAAATCTTTTTTTTAATTTTTTAGTGTGAGCAATGTGAGGTAAAGTTTACTACTAGAGGTTAACGGCTCTAAAGATGTCGTTGGCTGTTTATCTTTTTTTATGTCTATGTTGTGGCTTGTGACCACTTTAGTTCCTCTTTCTATTGAGATGATACAGTACTGGTATTGGTATTACTATAGGTATTATCCTCTAATGTATGCCAGGTGATGGTCACATACAGAGCTGTGTTATTCTCCTGTGGTAAATATTGTTTTCCTATTTATTTTTTATATGCAGGAGCTTGTAACCCACATAAATAGCTCTGTTTGTGAGATGATAAAGTGTTTGAATTGCATTGGTTCTGCTAACAGAATATGGCAATTCTAGATTATCCTTTTTGCTTTGTATAGGGTTTAGCCTTTCTTCACTGTCTGTAAATGTTGGGTCTTAATTCATACTCTCATTCTTCAATCTAAAGATAATTTGTTACTGTGAATTTAAAGACGCTTATGGATATTAATTTTAATAGTATATCAGAAAATGTAATAAACAAACAACAACAGGAACAAACAAACAAACAAACAACAGCACTAACAAAAATCGTAAGTGTGTGGGTGTATGCACGTAACAAAACATCACAACAAAAGCTCAAACGAAAAAATGTTTCCTGAGAAATTTTCAACAGTTCCCCCCCCCCTCAAAAAAAAAAAAGCAACAAAACCAAACCAAACCAAACAAAAAAAGGAAAATCCTAAACAAACAACAAATACAACCAAACAACCCCCCCACCCCACCCCCAAAAAAATTCAACACCAAAAAGCAAAACGCAACAACACTAACGAGCAAAACAAAACAAGCAACCCAAAATACAAAACCAAACAAAACCAACCAAAAAGAACCCCACAGTCTTAGGCTTAGTATTTCCATACCAATCTTTAACAACTTCACCACTCCAGAGTCCTTTTAGGTCTTGTCAAAGTAATCTACACTACTACTCTTTGTCTCTGAAAAATAGCTTACACTCTGAAATTTCCAGAGTATTATGCCTCACATAACGGCAAGATTGTAAGAAAAAGTGCTATGAACTGCAGACGCATTATTTTCTGCTGCCAAATATTTTTTTTCCCAAAAGAAAGGTGGCCAAGAAAAAGATAGACAATAGCGCAACCTAGAAAAATACAAAACCGTATATAAGCTTTTGAAATGAAACTGAAATAAACTGGGATTATCCTGTCTAAGCTTTGAAAGTAACAGGCACACAAAACTGTGTTTAAAAAATCCGCAAAAGTATTTTTTTTTTTTTGGTGATGATTTTTTTTTTGTGATGACCAAACTGCGCACATGCTGGAAGGGATCGGTGGCTAACAGTAATGATCCTTTCTAAAAAGCGAAAAGTCACTGGTTCGAGTCCTGTCTAAATCCAGACTTTTGCCTTATCCACTAAACCAAGGGTAATGGTCTGGGCCTAGTCTTTGAGATGAGCCGATCAGCTGAGGCCCCGGGTGTAACATACACTAAGCCTATAAAAAGGACCCACGACAAGAAGAAAATTGCTACCAGCCGCCATGGCGCAGTGGTTAGCGCCTATGTTTTCGGACAGAAGGTCGCGGGTTCCAATCCCAGAAGAGTCTTTGGGATTTTTAGACTCTAGCCGGCTTCTACCCAGTGTGAGTGTGCTGTGAACTCAGTGGGAATATTGGGAACACACAGTTGAGCGTCATCTGCTTTACGGATGCCAGGTTAAGATTGTTGTTCAAATTATCTGACCAACACAGTAGGTGTCTGCATCTCTCGGGCCCGTTTGACGCCGGGATATATTATGATAGTAAGCCTAGAGTACAACCCTGCAGCCCGACATTTGTGAGCTCCTGTGGACTTCCGACCCTGAAGATGAGACAGTAGGCATCTGGGTATGGCTGTGGCGGGGAGATTGAGATGAGTGGCCTGGGAACAGCAGGGATAGGAACGTCACAAGATGAGGCATCAAAAAGAAAAAATAAATCTGTAGAGAAAAAAAATCCTGCAAAGTGACTCTTCATTGGGGACACGAACCCCCCTTTCAGTCACCGTCATGTCACACATGGCTTACTTGTACACATTGTAAAACATACTGCACAGATGTACATATGAGCGAAAAAAAGAAATCATACTTTTTGATGTAAGATTTGGCCTGTGGTATAGGGGGAGTGTTACCATCAAGTCAACATTTCCGAAAACACAATCAAAATGTATGTTACGCCTCCGCTGGTCAATGTTATGCGTGTACTGGAATGGCTTCAGAACCTCTGGCCCTTGAGGCAAAATGAGATCCACATATAGATTGTGAATCACATCTCTGATTTCAACAGCGGATGATTCCCCATCTTGTCAGCTTTTTGGATGTCAATTACGAAACGTTTATCAGCAAAATGGCTTAGCATAGAAAAACACATGCAATGCTGTTTTGCGAAATGGAAATACTTTGAATTTCGCCATTAAATTTCGCCAACGTCTCTCCGCGAAAGGTAATTCTATAAGTGAAAAAGTTTCGACAACAGTGTGAAGTCTTTCTGCACCCACGTTTGAAAACACGTAACTCAATGTGAATCAAAATCAGATTTTGTTGTCCATCACTGACTTGAGAGCTTCTTCAACTCCTTGAGGAGTCACTGGGGTAGGTGCACTGAATGTTTCAGAAAAGGGGAACCTGGCGGAGTGCAGCCTTTTCTGGGTATGTTCAACATAGCGTACACTTAACTACGCATCATGCGTGCGAATAATTATGCAAAGATACTGATCAATAAAATCTGAGGTACTATAAACGTTGCTCCATGCATAAATGGGATTAAAATATGGCAAATCACGGACACGTAAGCTTATGTACTTTTCTTTTGTGGGCAGTAGACGGATTTCTGTGCTTTTAGCAAAATTAGCTAGGCCTAAATGTATTAACTACTAAGGTGCTTGGGTGCTGCCACGCACACACAGTAACTCGTTACTGGCATCACGCTAACTCCACTTGGTTTTTCCTTTGCAGCCAGGTCTAGGATTTAAGGGCTGAAAAAATAAAAACTGCATCCTTTTTTTTGAAAAAAACCCTCTGCATACCATTTACAAACTTTCAGACAAGTAGCTGGCCAGTTAGCCGCGCAAAGTCAACCAAACACAATCACTTGGGTCAGAGGAACTACTTCTGCTCTGTGGCTTGTCTCTTTAAAGCGGATTTCAGTGATGTTTCCAGATAACTTCAAGGAAATCAAAATTATCAGTTAGAACAATATTTCCAGTCTGTAGAGTTTTGAAGTTCTCGTGACGGAACAAGGCTTAAGCTAGCACGACATAATTAGCGAAATGTTGTATTCAGTAAGTTCTTATCACAGAGAGAGGCTTTTGCAAACAAACTATTTCTGTTAAGTTGTACGGTAAAGGTGTCCCATAACCTATGTGGTCGTAGGAGAGCGAGGCATCAGAGACCACGGCGTCTCTGGGGGCCAGCATATTGAGGGTGGCGCCTATCTCCTCTCCCTTCGCTGCTTTACCTCACCTGACCCTAAAGAGGGCAGGTACCCATTTACAGCTGGGTGAACTAGAGGACTGTACTGAAGCCAAGGCGCGCATACAGTCACCCATCCAGTAATTGGTAACCCTGCTTGATGCTGCTTAACCTTTGCCTGGGGAAAGAGAGTGCTCTGACCACTGAGCTATCCCGTCCCTTAGTTGCAAGATCCCTTAGAAAAAAAAGCATGCTCTGAAAGGAAGAGTTACTTTATTTAACTATTCGAGGGCAACCTTTGGCTGTCTTCCCAACTCTCTCCGTGCGAAAATCGAAATCTCTGTTCTCCCATTCTGCTCGAGAATCGTTTGTTTTGTTACTTTTTCTTCGAAAATCCCGACAATTGTGGAAAGGACTCTTTAGTTCCGATCTTCAGACTGTGACCTCTCTCTAAACCGGATGTTGTTTTGTTTTTGCACGTTTCGACTTAATCCCGCAACAAAGCGTAATTCTTCCGTTCTCGCTACTCTGTCCTTGCCCTGGAGGGTTCTCCATTCTCAAGTTGGCAAACCGATTTCAGCACTGTGCAGGGGATGGGGATCTTTGCCGTGCAGCTGGCTTCGATCCCTCTTTTGAGCCTGGCTGTCCAAAAATTGTGGTCATTCTCCATCAGCCTTGATCTCTTTGTTTTGACTATAACAATGCAACATTCCTGTTTCTTTCTCTCTCTTTGTCTTTGCCTCTTTCTTTGTCCTTCTCTTTCTTTATATGTCTCTCCCCACCCTCTCTTAAAGTTCTCATTGAAAACAGCTTTCATTGTCAGAAACAACGAAATTAATCACTAATTATTCATTGTGTGGATTTGTTTGATTTTTTTTCAACGCTAGTATTCTCGCGTTTGGACAATTCTGCTTAACCTTTTTTTTTTTTCTTAAAAAGGTTCTGCTTAACCCTATTTGTTATGACTGTGCAGAGACCTGTTCAGTGTGTGTGATTTGTTTGTAAACAGCTTGACTTTTTTCGAAGATATTTTTTAGTCTTTTTTTTGTCTGCGCTATTTTTCGAAACCATACACATACAGATACGTAGAAACAAGGACACACGTAGACTCAGATAGATAGATAATAGATAGATAGATAGATAGATAAAGAAGAGAGAGAGAGAGAGAAGAGAGAGAGAGAGAGAGAGGAGAGAGAGAGAGAGAGAGAGAGAGAGAGAGAGAGACTCAGACAGACAGACAGACAGACACACACACACGCACTCACAAACACACACACACACATACACGTGTGTGTATTATTAATAATTTCAACTAATGGGATTACTGCAGTATGAGGACATGTGTGCAGCATACTCGATTCTCTGTTTTCTGTGTCTGTCTATCCCTCTGTCCACCTAAGTCCCATTCCACACATAAATCTAACACACACACACACACACACACACACACACACACACACACACACACACACACACACACACACACACACACAACACACACACACACACACACACACACACACGTACACACGTACACGCATACATACACACACACGCACGCACGCACGCACACACCACGCACGCACGCACGCACGCACGCACACCAACACACAACACACACACACACACACACACAAAGAGAGACAGTCCTTATCACTTTATGTGGAAGGACGTAAAATTGAAGACTTCTACTACTACTACTACTACTACTACTATACTACTACTACTACTACTACTACTACTACTACTGCTGCTGCTGCTGCTGCTGCTGCTGCTAGCTGCTGCTGCCGCCGCCGCCGCCGCCGCCGCCGCCGCCACTACTACTACTACTACTACTACTACTACTACTACTACTACTACTACTACTACTACTACTACTACTACTACTACTACTACTACACAACATTACAAACACACACACACACACAACCACCCCCCCCCACACACACGCACACCCCCCCCCCCCACAACTAACCCTCCCCTCCTCCCTCCCCCTCCACCCTCCCCCCCCCCCCCTACCCTCACTACTCTCCACCCAAATGTTCAAACTCACCAAACATTTAACCGACATTTCTGTTAAAACGCTTTGATCCAAACCAGGTCTGACGATCTTTACCCCCAACCCCAACCGATCATGCCACTCCCTCAAAGACGTCGCAGCAAACAAACGGAACAACAGTGGTATGGGAAAAAGAAGAACAAGAAAAAAACCTCAACAAAAAATCCCCAACGCTTTCAACGCTCTTTTCCTTTACAAAACGCCACCACCACCACCATCATCACCACCACCATCATCATCATCATCATCAGCGTCTCTGTCTTAAGTCAATATGGGAAGCAATGGGCAACCTAGAAAAAAAAAGAAAAAAAAAGAAAGAAGGCGGGAGAATGGAGAAGATCGAAGACGATCCAAAAGCATTGATCTTCGGAGGGGAGAGGAGGTCTGTGTGATCCTCACAACAGAGCCACAGTGCAGCGCCACACCAGCAGCCAGCTCCGTTCCCCGTTAGCCTCCTAAGCCTTCTGGGGGCCAAAGCAGAATGATTGTGAGGGTGGGAACCAGCTGCAAGGAGGGATGTTCCGTGTGTGCCGTGGGGATGGATGTGCCCAGGGGCTCTTTTAGTCTTTAAAGGATATGACCCTCGCCTTCTGGACATTTTCTGTTAGAAATCTTTTTTTCTTTTTTATGACTGTCTGTCTGTCTGTCTGTCTGTTTCTGACTCTGTCCCTGTCTCTCCCCCTCCCCCCCCACACGCGCGCGCGCGCGACGCACGCACACAGACACAGACACAGACACAGACACAGACACACACACACACACACACACACACACACACACACACACACACACACCACACACACGTGCGCTCCTGCAAGCGTGAAGAAGACACAGTTACCGTCAACATCCTCTACTTTTAATTTGGGGACGGGAGAGCCTGGTGGTCAGAGTGATGCGCTCGTGATCTTCTGACATAGATTTGAATCTCGTTCAAGAGGATTTTTCCTCTGGAGTTAACATCAGTGACGACTCCATTCCCCCCAAAAGTCCTTCAGATGAGACTTTAAACAGAAGTCCCGTGTGCGAACGCACGCAGAACATCTTGCACACACAGTAAAGCCCGTTCCACTTTTCGCAAGAGTAGGTCATTGTGTGCCGGTGGGAACGGATGACAAAATTGACAAAACTACATACACACAGGGACTGGATGTAAAAAAAAAGAAGCACATGAGTGCTTATTCCATGATCCTCGAAATAAAAGGATAAAAAACAAATGATTGTCAATGTCGAGACACAATAACATCAATCCTGTCATTTTTCCCCCCTATTTGTGTCTTTGAGACCCCCCCACCCCCGCCCTCCCCCCTTTTCTAGAGTGTGAGAGAGTAAGGGCCGAAGTACTTATTAGAAGAAGGGCTGGGGTGGGGGTGGGGGTGGGGTGTCTTTGTCTAAGAACATTTGGATGTCCAGCTCAGCTCTCTCCGTGGCTGGACGTTCTTTCTTCTTCTAAAGTGGAACCACACTTAGTGATTTGAAGAGGTGCATTTGCGTACCACTCATTATGCAGGCAGTGACCTTTACTTGATAACACAGATTCTCTCCCCATCTCTGCTGCATTCTGAATGTTTTCAGGTATAAAATTTTAACAGAACATCTTGCGCACACGTTGAAACCCGGTCCGCTTTTCGGAAGTTAAGAGAAGGCCATTGTGAGCCGGTGGAAATGGATGACAATTTTTTTTTTATTTTATAGAAAACTGCATAATTATATAAAGGGGACTGGGTGTAAAAATTAAAGCACTCGAGTGCTTATTCCATGGGCATGTAAAAATGATGCGTGAAGATATTGGCAAACGTTGTGATATGTTAGAGAAAGAAACGAACGAACGAACGAACGAACGAACGAACGAACGAACGAACGAACGAACGAACGAACGAACGAGAGAGGAGAGAGAGAGAGAGAGAGAGAGAGAGAGAGAGAGAGAGAGAGAGAGAGAGAGAGAGAGAGAGAGAGAGAGAGAGAGAGAGAGAGTCGCCACACTAGAGCAGCACCACCCATTATTTTTATTTTCCCTGTCTACATGTGTCTTTGTTTCCCTATCAGAACGACGCACAGTTTTGCCACAAACAACTCTCTTGTTGTCATGGGTTCTTTTACGTGCACTGAGTAGGTATTGCACACACAGCCTAAGTCTTTTCATTTCATCCGAAAGACTAGCACCCAGACCAATACCGACGGTCGAGTGGATTGGGTGGATTGGGGGTGGGTGAGGGAGGGGAGTTTCGGGCACAAACAAGGAATCGAACACAGACTTCAGGATTTTCGAGGCAGGTAGGTGCGTTACGTCTAGACCACGGGTGGGGTCAAACATCGCGATCAATTCTACCCACTTAGCATATTCGGTACACGTTCGTTCCCTGTCACGAGAAACAGCGCGGGAAACCAAGCGGGAGATTCCTCTGGCATCAGCCCACGTGGGTTAGGTAGGGCGCTGTCTTTGCCGCTGATGTCCGAGTCTGATAACTTGTCCAGGATATTATTTTCTGTCACTGGCCCTGAGTTATGGGCCTTTATCACTGCACGTCCTTCCCCCCCCCCCTTCCCCTCCTCCCTTCTCTCCTTCAACCACCCCCCTTTTCCCCAACAACAACCCCCTCCCCTCTCTCCACCCCCCCCCCCCCCTCTTTCCTCTTCTCCCAAGCACCGGACTCCCTTATCTTGCTCCAGCCGGAACCTCGCTCTGTCTAAATTATGTGTTTTGCTATTCGTCTTTGTTTTTTTTGGGTTTTTTTTCCCTTCTCCCTTTCTGTCTGTCATTTCATATAGCAAGTACAGCTTGTCACAGTAATGGAAACGTGGGGGTGAAATATGTGTGTGTGTGGTTGTGTGTGTGTGTGTGTGGTGTGTGTGTGTGTGTGGTGTGTGTGTGTGTGTGTTGTGTGTGTGTGTGTGTGTGTGTGTGTGTGTAGGGAGAGAGAGAGAGAGAGAGAGAGAGAGAGAGAGGAGAGAGAGAAGAGAGAGGAGAAGAGAGGAGAGAGAGAGAGAGAGAGAATGAGAGAGTGACTATAATGGGGGTAGCTATAGGGGTGACTCTGTGTGTATGTGTGTGCTGTGTGTGTGGGGTTGTGGTGTGTTGTGTGTGTGTGTGTGTGTGTGGTGTTGTGTGACTATAATGGGGGTAGCTATAGGGGTGGACTCTGTGTGTGTGTGTGTGTGTGTGTGACTATAATGGGGGTAACTATAGGGGTGACTCTGTGTGGTGTGTGTGTGTGTGTGTGTGTGTGTGTGTGTGTGTGTGTGTGTGTGTGTGTGTGTGTACTATAATGGGGTAGCTATAGGGGTGACTCTGTGTGTGTGTGTGTGTGTGACTATAATGGGGGTAACTATAGGGGTGAACTCTGTGTGTGTGTGTGTGTGTGACT
>CM060316.1:58070041-58080041 GCA_030674155.1 Stramonita haemastoma
TTGGCTTCAGTACACTCCCCCAGTTCACCCAGCTGTCAATGGTACCTGCCCTCTTAAGGGCAAGGCAAAGCTGCGAAGGAGAGGAGATGGGCGCCGCCCTCAATATGCTGGCCCCTTGAAAAGCTGAGGTCTCTGATGCCTTGTTCCCCCTACAACCACATAGGTCATGGGACACCACCCAACCAGTTCTCATACAGACTTGCCAGCGCGTTTGTCGCAATTCGAACACACACGCATGCAGAAAATGAAGAAGTGCACGATAAAGATCCTATCATCTTTATCAGTGTTAGATGCGATGTAGAAATATAAAAAAAAGCATACGCAGCATACGCCGGAGATTTTTTTTTTACCAGCGCATACAGTTAACTTGTAGACAAGTGTGTGATGTAGTCAGTCAGGCAAACTTGGCACAGCAACTCCTCGATACTTTGTGGCAAAAAGCTGACACTGACAAACAGAAGCCTTCAGATTGTCATCTGATCAATTCTTTACACTGCGAAACGTGAAAACATCAAAATTGTCGTCCTTACCCCCCCCCCCCCTCCCCCCCCAAAAAAAATCTGAAGTTAAAAGGTTTATAGATAACACAAAGCCAGTGAACTTTGGTGTAGAATAAACTGCGCGTCTAGAAAAGGGAGTTTAAACACCAACTTTGTCAAACCCCAAACACTTTCTGTGGTCTACATGCTACGGGAAAAGTTACCGAAAGAATGACTTGTGTAGAATTTCCAATTTTGTACCCAGTAGGAAATTTCAGTGTAAATGGCCCTGTGAAAGTGGTGGTTAAGAGTTACGAGCTAAAAGTGTTGAACTTTTGATCTAGCAGTGACTGACGGTACCAGTTCATGTCGAGATTTTGCTGTTCATTTGAGGGAATTCCCCTACCCCCCCTGCTCACACCCTCTAAGGGTTAATAATGGTCCGACAGCATTCCCATGCGTCTTGTTTGTTTATTTATTTTGTGTTTTTTCATTTTTTGAAATAAAAAAGATATTGAAATTTTGTTTTCATTCCGATGCTTCTCTTCCGAATAAAACTCTACGACTTCCCCCGTGGGGCTGCCGGGGAACTGTCAGTATAAATAGCATCTCCACCTTTTAGAAATTCTGTGCGAGAATTTTCTACTTTCCTATCATTCTATTTGTTTCTGCCTTGTTCCTTTTCTTACTGTCACCTCCTTCTTGTCTAGTTTCTGCCTTCTTGGTCCATTCTCCTACCTTGTTTTCCAGAAAGACTTAAAAAATAACGATCATGTCTTATACCGAAGTCGAATGCGCTGGGCCTGGCTTGTCAGGCATTTAACGGCAGCACGACATATTATTTTCGCTCATATGACAAACAACAATAGTAACTGTCTGAGTGTTCAACGAACTAGAAGAAGAAAAGTCTACGACTGAGTTCAACTGAAAGAATGCACCTACATCCATCACCTTGCACACAGGTGAAGTTAAAACTCCGACCTTCAATTTATTCTGTAATTTGCGGTGGTACAGAAGACACGAGTACACCCAGCATGCATAATGCCACGGGAGAGCGATGGGCTTCGCTATGCTCAATGTGCTCTAGACACACTGCCGCTGCTCAAGTCAAGTCAAGCCAAGCCAAGTCAAGTCAAGTCAAGTCAAGTCAAATTTATTGTTTGAATCCTCCCATGTACGGCAGGCAGTCACAGAGCATGCCAAAGACAGATATGCAGGCACACAGTGGGAAAGAGACCACACAGCAAGGCACACATAAATACGATAGGATTTTTCATTTTATTTATAAAGAATTCATAGCCCCCTTGGGCTGATGTTAGTCTACACAACACACACACACACACACACACACACACACACACACACACACACACACACACACACACAACACACTCACACGACACGCACACACACATACATACACACGCACACACACATACATAATACGCATACACAGATACATACACACGCACACACACATACATACACACGCACACACACACATACATAATACATACATACATACATACATACATACATACATACAACTACAACATACATACATACATCATACATACATACATACATACATACATACATACATACATACATACATACATACATGACATGCATGCATGCATGCATGCATGCATGCATGCATGCATGCATGCAGCATCATACATACATACATACTACATACATACATACATACATACATACATACATACTATACATACACACGCACATACACACAATGGGAACGGATGACAAAATTGACAAAACTGCATACACACGGGGACTGGGTGCAAAAAAGCACATGTGTGCTTATTCCATTATCCTCGAAATAAAAGAACAAATAAATAAATGAATAAAATAAATAAATACCCCCCCCCCCCCACACACACGCACACACACACACAACACACACACACACACACACACACACACACACACACACAACACACACACACACACACACACACACACACACACACACACACCGATTCCCCACATGAATATTCAGGTAGATGCTGCAGAGAATGTGAAAGGCATTCAGTCTCCTGGTGAATTTAGAATGCAGAATCAGAATGACCAAGGGCAGAGAAAAAATGAAGAAAAACAATGATTCTGTTTGTTTTGCTAGTTGGGGACTGAAAACGGCATTTTAGAGGTAAAGGTAATGGTGCCCATAACTTATGTGGTCATAGGGGAGCCAGGCATCAGCAAAGTAATTTCTCTAGGGGCCAGCATATTGAGTGTGGCGCCCATCTCCTCTCCCTCGCTGCTTTACCTTCCCTGAACCTCGAGAGGGCAGGTACCCATTTTCAGCTGGGTGAACTGGGGGACTGTACTGAGGCCAAGGCACGCAAACAGTCACCTATCCAAATGGTAAGCACGCTCAATGCTGTTGAACCTTAGCTTGGGGAAATCGAGAGGTCTGACCACTGAGCTACCTTGTCCCATTCTAGGGATAACGACTGAAATTCAGAGAAGAAAAAGTGTAGCAGGGAATGGTCAATTCTTTCACCAGGAAGGAATTTTAGTGGCTGCCACGTGGATGGGATAACTCAGTGGTGAGAGCACTCGCTTTCCCCAAGCTAAGGTTAAGCAGCATCGAGCGTTGGTTACCAAACGGATGGGTAACCGTTTGTGCACATTGGCTTCAGTATAGTACCCAGGTTCACCCAGCTGTAAATGGGTACCTGCCCTCTTAAGGGTCAGGGAAGGTAACGCAGCGAGGGAGAGGAGATGGGCGCCACCCTTAATATGCTGGTTCCTAGAGAAGCTGGGGTCTCTAAAGCCTTGCTTTTCTACGACCACATAGGTTGTGGGACACCTTTACCGTTTTCTTTTTTCTTAAATTATTTTTTTTTAACCTCGGCAATCATCTGGGTAAGAATAGTTATACAGAAGCACTGCAAGAACACAGCCCGGAGGAGAACTGCTACAGGTAGGTTGGACAGGTGAAAGTCTTTGGCCCTGGCCCCAAAAATCAAAACCATTTTCGGTCTTCTGGTTAAAGATTTATTAGTGAAAAGTGAGTGCAGTGCGGTGCCTTAGTGACTTTTCACAGAATGGGCAGGGATGTTAAACCGAGAAGTCAATTCCATCCAGATGTACCCCCCCCCTCCCCCCACTCCTTCTCCTCTCACTCCTCTCTCTCTCTCTCTCTCTCTCTCTCTCTCTCTCTCTCTCTCTCTCCTCTCTCTCTCTCTCTCTCTCTCTCTCTCTCTCTCTCTCTCTCTCTCTCTCTCTCTCTGTAGGGCAACAGTATCTGAAAAAGATCAAACTATCCCAGCACGAGACGTGTAAGTGAGCATTCATCCGAAGAACAAGCCATCCTCTTTACTTTCTCTCATAGGTCTGCATGTTTGAGTCAGAAAGGAGTCCAACATCAAACCTGATATTCTCGATAGCATCTGATAGCGGGTCCTTTAGCTTGTAACAAAGATCAAAACTACAACAGGAGGAAAAAAATAACCTTGCTTAATTTGGGGTCAACCTAAAATTAAGCCGAGCAGTGTGACCAACAAAGTGAGGCCTGGCTATAAGGTTTCTACCTCCCTAAGTGCTTTTTTCCATACTCTGTGAAATCCTGAGATCAACAGACTAAATCTGATCCCCAAAGAGAAGAAAATTGCCCGTCACTCCTAGGCTGTAAGGGGGTGGGTTGGGGGGTGGGGGGGGGGGGTGGCAAAATAGTTTTGTGGTTAGATGTCAACCGTGCCGTAAATTACTTCAGATCAAATTAAGTTAAGGTGTCGGTTCGAGTCCCCCTCCTCAAGGTATTTGTTCGGGGAATTTGTCCACGACAGGTAATAGTGGTACTGACTCCACTCCACAACAGGTAATAGTGGTACTGACTCCACCCACGACAGGTAATAGTGGTACTGACTCCACTCCACAACAGGTAATAGTGGTACTGACTCCACTCCACAACAGGTAATAGTGGTACTGACTCCACTCCACGACAGGTAATAGTGGTACTGACTCCACTCCACGACAGGTAATAGTGGTACTGACTCCACTCCACGACAGGTAATAGTGGTACTGACTCCACTCCACGACAGGTAATAGTGGTACTGACTCCACTCCACGACAGGTAATAGTGGTACTGACTCCACTCCACGACAGGTAATAGTGGTACTGACTCCACTCCACGACAGGTAATAGTGGTACTGACTCCACTCCACGACAGGTAATAGTGGTACTGACTCCACCCACGACAGGTAATAGTGGTACTGACTCCACTCCCGACAGGTAATAGTGGTACTGACTCCACTCCACGACAGGTAATAGTGGTACTGACTCCACCCCACGACAGGTAATAGTGGTACTGACTCCACCCCACGACAGGTAATAGTGGTACTGACTCCACTCCACCCAAGGTCTAGCGGATGGGAGAAAGGTTTCGGACACAAACGGGGATCGAACCACCACACTTGAAACGCGGACTTTCCGCTTGCTAGGCAGGTGCGTTCGTTACCTGTAGACCACCGATCTAGCACAATTATCAAGCAAATCAAAATATTCTGAATGATATAGGTCTGAAGAAGACAACATGCAACTGGACTTGTTGATGAAAACTGTGACACATTTTTTTTACACAACAGTCTAGACTTGTCACGTTAATTAACTCTTACAGTGCCTATAGGATGTCAACTAGTGTAAAGGTAAAGGTGTCCCTATAACCTATGTGGTCCTAGGGGAGCGAGGTGTCAAAGACCTCAGTTCTCTAAGAGCCAGCATATTATTGAGGGTGGCGCCCATCTCCTCTCCCTTGCTGCTTTTATCTTCCCTGACCCTAAAGAAGGAAGGTACCCAATGACAGCTGGATGGAACTGGGGGACTGCACTGAAGCCAAGGGTGCGCAAACGGGCTGGATGCTGGTTAACCGTAGCTTGGCAAAAGCGAGTGGTCTGACCACTGAGCTATCCATTTCCTTTATCAACTGGTGGCCTCCCTTTATTTTGCGTCAATGGCCTGTCTCCCTGTGGACGGGGCCATGGGACAGAACCATCCAAGGGAGACAATGTACAGGGAACAATTGAGTTAAAGTTCTTCTGGCTTCACCCAACTGAGAGGTTTGTGGGTGGACGCAAGGAGAAGGCAGGTGATTCTACTGTCAAATAGAATAAACATGAACAAACTGTGCTGTCTTCAATTAAAAAAAATATCCGCCTAAATATTATGTGGAGAGAGATGGAAGGTGTGTGTGTGTGTGGTTGGTGTTGGTGGTGGTGTGTGGTGTGTGTGTGTGTGTGTGTGTGTGTGTGTGTGCGTGTGTGTGGTGTGTGTGTGTGTGGATTGAAAGAGGTGGGGTGGGAGGGAGTGGGGTGGTGGTGGTGTGTGTGTGTGTGTGTGTGTGTGTGTGTGTGAGAGATGAGAAGAGAGAGAGAGAGAAGATGAATGAGATGAGAGAATGAATGAATGAATGAATGAATCTTTATTTTTCAAGGGTAACAGAGTAAGTAGCATTACATACTTTTTTCATCCGGCCCTCTGTAGGATAGAGAAGAGAGAGAGAGAGGGGAGAGAGAGAGGAGAGAGAGAGAGAGAGAGAGAGAGAGAGAGAGAGAGAGAGAGAGAGAGAGAGAGAGAGAGAGGCAAGGCAAGGCAGGCAAGGCAGGCAAGGCAAGGCAAATTCTTTTATTCGAGGATAATAGATAAGCACTCATGTGCTTTTTTACATCCAGTCCCCGCCCTTTCAGGGATAACATCAAAATAAAAGATATTAAACAATAAAACTATACGCAGTACCAAACAACATACAGAAATAAGTACACTGCATATAATAAGGTAAGAGAAATGCGACAGTACACTACATATAATAAGGTGAGAAAGGTGCACTCATTCAGAAGAGAAAATCAGAAGTCACAATAAAATAATTTGGATTATTAAAGAAGAAGAAAAGAAACGCAAAAAAACAACAGAACAAAACAAACAAACAAACAAACAAACAAAAAACAAAAAAACAAAAACAAAACAAAAAACAAAAAAAACACCCCAAAAAACAAACAACAACAACAACAAAAACCGCTAATAAACAAAGAGCCAGCAGGAGCCAGCAGGAGAACATTATAATAAACAACTGAAACATCAGTCTACGTCCATATGTCTAAAGTTATACAAGTCATTTAAATCATACATTTGGATAAAAGGGGGAAAAAATTAATGATATTCTTATTTGAAGGGGGCGGGGGAGAATACTATAAAAACAAAACAAAAACAACAACAACAAAAAACAATAAAACAATAAATTCTTTTATTTCGAGGATAATGAATAAGCATCCCCAGAGAGAGAAGGAGAGAGAGAGAGAGAGAGAGAGAGAGAGAGAGAGAGAGAGAGAGAGAGAGAGAGAGAGAGAGAGAGAGAGAGAGAGAGAACACACGACACCAACAACACACAGACAGACAGACACACAGACAGACACAGACACACAGACACACAGCACACACAGACAGACAGACAGACCAGACAAACAGCATGTTGATACCCACCTCGTAAAACAGCCTGCGGCGGGAACAGACCCTATTACAAGCCCATTGTTTTTTCCATCGCATCTCCTCTCTCATCTTCTGGAAATGCTCTACCCTTTTCTGTGCGCCATTCGGTTTTGCAAATATCTTTAACGCCTCTTTTAGTTCCTCCTCCGAACATCATAAAAAAAACACCCTGAATGATTATTCTTCTTCCTACATGGATAGAGTTTGTATCTTTACGAGTGGGTGTCAATGGTTATGCATATATATATACACATGTCTCTCTTTCTCTCTCTCGTCTTGTTAGAAATTTATGAGTTGTGTTCTGTTTGTCTGTCTGTCTGTCTGTCTGTCTGTCTGTCTCTCTATCTCTCTCTGGGGATGCTTATTCATTATCCTCGAAATAAAAAGAATTTGATTTCATTTGATTTAATTTGATTTGGTTTGATTTGCTCTCTTCTTCTTGTCTCTGTCTCTCTCCTTCTAACATTGTTGATTAAGATGCATGTGAATTGTTTCGTGATGATATTTAAGTATGCTGATGTAAATTATTGCTGTCTTGATTTACATAATTACGTTGTGCATAGTTTATAGTTTGTCTATGCCTCACTGTTGCCCACCTTCTTTTGTATTGTGGTCTGAGGCTTGTACATAAATCGAGTCTGTCTCTCTCTCTCTCTCTCTCTCTCTCTCTCTCTCTCTCTCTCTCTCTCTCTCTCTCTCTCTCTCTCTCTCTCTCTCTCTCTCTCTCTCTCTCTCTCTCTCTCTTCCTTTCTGACATTGTTGATTAAGATGCATGTGAATTGTTTCGTGATGAATATTTAAGGTATGGCTGATGTAAATTATTGCAGATACATTGTTTCCATTACATATACGTGATAGTAATACGTTTATAACGCTTATGTCATATGCCCACACTGTATGCCCACCATTCTTTTGTATTGTGGTCTAGGCCATGTACAGTAAAAGATCTGAAGTCTGAAGTCTCTCTCTCTGTCTCTGTCTCGTCGGGTGGGGGGGGGGGGGGGGGGTAGCCTAGTGGTCAGAACATTGCGCTAGCAATTTGACAACCCGGGTTTGATCCGGTTGAAGAGATTTTTCTCCTGGAGTTAACATCAGTGCTGACTCCGCTCTCCCAAAAAAGTCCTTCGGATGAGACTTTAAACCGAGGCCCCGTGTGCGAACGCACGCAGAACATCTTGCGCACACGTTAAATCCTGTTCCGCTTTTCGTAAGAGAGGCCATCGTGTGCCGGTGGGAACAGATGACATTTATAAAACTGCATAACACGGGGACTGGATGTAAAAAAAACACAAGTGTGCTTATCCCATTATCCTCGATTTAAAAGAATAAAAATCAATTCAAATGAAATCTCATCTCTCTCTCTCTCTCTCTCTCTCTCTCTCTCTCTCTCTTCTCTTCTCTCTCTCTCTCTCTTCTTCTCTCTCTCTCTCTCTCTTCTCCTCTCTCTCTCTCTCTCTCTGTTATCTCTATTCTCTATCTCTACCTCTTTCTTCTGTCTGCTTGTGTCTTGATTCTTTCTATCGTGTGTGTGTGTGTGTGTGTGTGTGCGGGCGCGCGTGTGTGTGTGTGTGTGTGTGTGTCGTGTGTTGGTGTGTGCGTGCCGCGTGCCTGCGTGCGTGCGTGCGTGCGTGCCTGGGATTCGAACATCTTGCAGTTTTTTTGTGAACGATTGTGTTTAGTTAAAAAAAAATGTCATTGATTTTTATTTTTAAAAAATGTTTGATTATGTATAGTATGGGCCTCATGGTGGGCTTGGTGACAGATCCGTAAATGAGTGAGTGGTGAGTGAATGAATGGATGAGTGAGTGAATAAACGAATCGATGGATGAGGAAATGAAATGAATAAATTTATTCATTTATTTGCATTTTATTTCCAGGATAATGGAATAAGTACTCATATGTTTTTTCACATTCAATCCCGTGTGTATGAAGTTAAAAAAAAAAATTGTCATCCGTTCCCACTTGCACACAGTGGCCTACTCTTCCGAAAGCGGAACGGTTTTAACGTGTGTGCAAGATGTTCTGCGTGCGTTCTCACACGGGATCTCGGTTTATAGTCTCATCTGAATGAATAAATGGATGGATGGGTGCCATGTTGAACAAAATCTTTTTCAATCTCTTTCATGCTAGTATCTATCTTTTAAAACAACAACAATAATTTCCCCCTCTCTTCCCTCCCCCTTCATGCGGAGTGGTCTCAGTCTACATAGCATCCCCATTTTCTGGAAATTGTGTGTCACAAATTTCTCCTTTTCTATAACTCTATTTATTTCTGCTTCTTCCCTAACCTCCCCATCCGCTACCCCCCCCCCTCTCTCTCTCGCTTATTTTCTGCCTACCTAGCGCATTCTCCTGCCTTTTTTCAAGCAAATTTGAATTTTTCTTATGAACTTTCTAACGAGCTGCCCTGAAATCGGAATGTGTCGGCTGAGGCCAGCAGGCAGACCTCTGCAGATGACAAAGACAGGAGAAGACCTGGCACTATACATTCTACCCAGTACGGGGAAACGTGGAAGAAGAAGAAGAAGAAGAAAATTTGCTTCTTTCTTTAAAAAAAGTGGTTGTAGGGGAGCGAGGCGTTAGAGACCTCAGCTTCTCTAGGAGTCAGCATATTGAGGGCGGCGTCCATCTCCTTTCTTTCGCTTCCCTGACCCTAAAGAGGGCAGGTACCCATTTACAGCTGTGTGAACTGAGGTTCTGTGCTGAAGCCAAGGCACGTAAACGGTCACTCATCCACTTTGGTAACTTTCCTTGATGCTGGTTAACCATAGCTTGGGGAAAGCGAGTGCTCTGACCACTGAGCTACGCCGTCCCTGTTTCTCCCTACACTGTAAAAAAGCACTATTGGTATTGAACAAGACTGTTCTGAAACCTCTCTCGTTGACCTTGGACCATTTTTTTTTTGGGGGGGGGGGGGAGGAGGGAATACAGAAACAGCGTGCTCTCCTCCTACCAGAAGTTCTGTTCTAGTTTACTGTCTGTAGTTTTTCTCTGGAAGTTTGATTTTCAATTCC
>CM060316.1:58082541-58090041 GCA_030674155.1 Stramonita haemastoma
GCAGACAGACAGACAGACAGACAGACAGACAGACAGACAGACAGACAGACAGACAGACAGACAGACAGACAAATGAGAGACTGACAGACAGACAGCGACAGACAGACAGACAGACAGACAGACAGACACACACACACACACACCACACACACACACACACACACACACACACACACACACACCACACCACACACACAACACACACATCCTTCAGATGAGACTATAAACCGAAGCCCTGTGTGCAAATGCATGCAAAACATCTTGCGCACACGTTAAATCCTGTTCCCCTTTTCGTAGGAGTAGGCCACTGTGTGCGGTGGAAACAGATGACAAGATTTACAAAACTGCATACACACGGGGACTGGTTGTAAAAAAAGCACATGAATACTTATTCCATTATCTCGATACAAAAGAATAAATGAAATGAATGAACACACACACACATACACACATCACACAACACACACACACACACACACACACACACACACACACACACACACACACAAAACACACACACACACACGGACAGGCAGACGACAGAGGATATAGGAAGACGTAAAGAGAGGAAACAGGACGAGGGTGGGATTGAAGGGGGGAGGGGGGAGTGGGAGTGGGGGGGGGGGGATTCCCGAAATCCACTTAACGGACGTATGACCAAAGCGTAACCCTGCGTAGGTGCGGAAGGGGCCAGCAATAACTGCCCGACTTGTGGGCATTCAAATGTGCACTGGCATGATCAGTGCTGGTGAGATACGCTGCGTGTTAGTGCACTGCCTGCCTATACACTGATACAACAGAAAGGGTCTGTGATATTCGTTTATTTGTTTGTTTATTTGTTTGTTTATTCATTTATTTATTTATCTATTTTTTTAGTTGTTTATTTATGCATTTATCTATTCATTTATGATTTTGTAATCATCATCATATATCATTCATTCATCATATCTATCTATCTATCTATCTATCTATCTATCTATCTATCTATCTATCTATCTATCTATCTATCTATCTATCTATCTATCTATCTATCTATCTATCTATCTATCTATCTATCTATCTGATCTATCTATCTATCTATCTATCTATCTGTCTGTCTGTCTGTCTGTCTGTCTGTCTGTCTGTCTGTCTGTCTGTCTGTCTTCTATCTATCTTCTATCTATCTATCTGTCTGTCTGTCTGTCTGTCTGTCTGTCTGTCTGTGTCTACATGAAGTTTTGAGATATTTATGTACGTCCTACAATAAAGACTTATGATACATTTTGACTCAAAATAAGTCCATGTTATCATATCATACTGAACTTTTGACACGTCATGTTTCAAAATGAACTCGTTTATCGTTTCACATTGGGGTTTGGTACATTTTTTTCAAAAAATGAAAAAAACAAAACAAAAAGATTTGTTTTTTTTTAGCTTCGAAGCAAAAACAGTCTACAGTCTCATTTTTACGGGGTTTTTGATCCGGTTATGTTTTAAAAGTCAGTCTATGCTATCAATATTATTTGAGATTTGAGTTATCTAAATTGTGGTGGTGGGGGAGGGGGGAAGGAGAAAAGGTCGCGTATACAAGAATCTCACCATTGGTGAACCTTGGAGCTCTAGCCGAGCCTCCTCTACCTCCCCCACCCCAAAAAACAACAACAACAACAACAAAAACCAAACAAAAAAACCCCTTAAAGTTAAACCCCCCAGACAAACCCAACCCCCAAACACAAAAGTTATTTGGGCACAAGGACAAGGATACACAGAAGCAGCACAAATCATAATGGGCAGTCCAGATCACTATCATTAAAATTTCCTATTTCAAAATTGCCAATCACAGATGTACCCAATATCAGCATTTGTGAGACTGCACAAATATATTATTATTCTTTTATTTCGAGGATAATAGAACGAGCACTCGTGCGCTTTTCCTCTTAATTTTTTTGTTACACTCAGTCCATCCCCGACGTCGGCATGCGGCTACCTACATGGTAGGCAGAACCGGTGGCATACGCAAAATCTCACCTGGATGAATCACGGAGCTGTAGCCGAGTTATGATACAAGAAAAACAAAACCTAATTGCCTAATGCATACAGTTGTGTCAATTTTGTCATCCGTTCCCATCAGCTCAAATGGCCTATCTTCCGAAAGGCAAAACAGGTTTTAACGTTACACAAGATGTTCTGCGTGCGTTCACACACAGGACTTTGGTTTATAGTCGCATCCGATTGACTTTTTTGTTTGGAATGGAGTCGGCACTGATGTTAACTTCAGAGATTAAAAAAAAAAAACACCCTTCAACGGGCGTCTGGATGGTGGCACGAATCTGGGTTTGAACCCGGGCCGTCAGATTGCGGGCTCAACACGCTATGTGCTAACCACTAGGCTGTCCTGTTCCAGTGTGCTCTAGAGGCTTCAGCGATATGTCTCATGGTAAAAACACCTGCTGTGTCTGAGATGTGACAGTTGTGATGAAGTAATCTTTTTGGAATGTGTCACACTCAGTGACACTTATTTCGACCCAGTGAAAGTGAACACACAACCGAATTTCGTAAACTAAATGTTACATGCTTCCGAAGACTCCTTGGCATCTCCTACAAAGACCAATGTAAGCAACGAAGATGTGCATAACAGAATCCAGCAAAACATTGGGCCCTACCAAAACCTTTTACTAATCCTAAATAAGGGCAAACCTAAATGGTACGAGCATGTCACAAGGTCAAAAGCACTTGCAAAAACAATACTGCAAGGCACTATCCAAGGAGGAAGAAAAAGAAGCAGACCAAGGAAGAGATAGGAGGACAACATCAGCGAATGGACAGGCCTAGAACTCAACAAAATTTTGAGAAAGGCAGAACAGAGAGAGGAATGGAGGGAACTGGTTGTCAAGTTTTCAGGGGTGCTCCCACGGTCGCCAGACTATGGGATAGATAGAAATGTTACATTGCCGTGCGTTACGTTTGCAATCGATCAAACTTCATTACGGGGTTTAAAATGTGACAGTGCTCCGTACATATAACTATTGTATTGTTTTTTTTTTTCATTCCTCGGTCACAGCTCCTCGGTTTAGCATGGTGAAAGTTTTGCGTATGCGACCCGCTTTTGCCACCGTGAAGGTAGCGGCATTCCCACTTCGGTTATGCATGCTGGGTAATGTTCGAGATCCCATACCCATTGAACGCCAACATGAATTACGGGATCTTTAACGTGCATATTTGATCTTCTTACATGTACGTATATAAAACGAAGGGAATTCAAGCGACTTGCAGGTCTGCACTTGAAGTTGACTTGGGAGATGGTAAAAAATCCCCAAACCCTTAATTTTACCAAACGCTGTCAAGAATCGAACCCACGACTTCATGGACTGAACAGGATATAAAGTCGAATGGTCTTAACCACTGGGCTAAAGTGTCCAACAACTGTGGTGCAATGTTTGCCAAAGGTGACTGTTTTGTGGAAGAATATGATGATAACCTGCTGGACAAGGGGAAGAAAGGGTGGATGGGGTTTTAACATGTGCTCTCGATCTTTAGGACCTGGGTTTATTGCCTCATCCCTACACACTTTGAGAGAAGCAGGGTGGCTGCGAGCGTTAACTTCAGATGAAAGATGCCCACCCTACGATAAGATGATGATATGATGGTGGTGGTGGTAATTGTTATGATAAAAAAAAAGGCATTATGATTATCAAACACAGAAGAAATAGTATTAAAAAAAAAGAGAGATGTATCTTAAGTAACATCTCTCTGTTCAAATTCATTTAATGTCTTTTCACAAATTGTGATATTAGACGGAGCTCTCTGTCTGTCTCTGTCTCTCTTTCTGTCTGTCTCTGTCTCTCTGTGTCTGTCTTTGTCTCTGTGTGTCTGTCTCTGTTTCTCTGTGTCTCTGTCTCTCTGTGTCTATGTCTCTTTCCGTTTTTCTCTCTCTGTCTATCTCCGTGTACATACACACGGGGACTGGATGAAAAAAAGCACACGAGTGCTTATTCTGTTATCATTGATATAAAAGAATAAAATAAATATCTCCCTCCCTCCCTTTCCCCCTCTCTCTGTCTATGTGTTTATGTATGTCTGTCTCTCTGTCTCTTTCTCTCTCCTCCATCTCTCTCTCTCTCTCCCACATGTGTGTGTGTGTGTGTGTGTGTGTGTGTGTGTGTGTGTGTGTGTGTGTTTGTGTGTGTGTATGTGTGCGTGCGTGCGTGCGTGCGTGCGTTCAAGGAAGAGAGGGGGTGTTTCACTTTTGTTTGTTCTTTTTTATTATTATTATTTTTTTTACATATTGACAAAGCTAAGTCCGTGACAATGATAGACTTCAGTCACGTTTTCCATCAAGACTTCGGATACCCGATGCTCATCGACACATCACACCAAAGCACAGGCGAGGATTGTCAGATAAAAACAGAAGCGTTAAATGGCGATGTTAATGGGTCGTTTTCCCTATTCTCGGTAAAAAAGACTTGACTGAAAGTGACACTTGCGCTCTTCATGATGAACAAAAGCAGTTCTGATCATTTCGGTTCGAAGTTACATTTATATAACCATGTTTGGCTGCATATTTAGAGAAAAAAAAACAACCCTTTAACATTCTACAACCTATCAGGCTTGTGTTTCTAAAACATATAATTGGAGTATCTTCCCTATTAGAAAACGATTATACTTATGGAAGACTTGGACACATCAAGAAACATTTGAGTTGGGCTTTTTTTTTTTCAATTACTGTTCGTCCGTCTCTAAAAGAGCAAAACGGGCTTTTCTTCAATTACCGGTAGTCTCTTAAAGAGGAAAAACTATCTGATGTTTTTTGCTCGGTAAGTTCTGAGGTATTGCAAAACGTGGAAAGTGTCGTCCTGTGACGTTGTAACAAGCTCGGTGCGTTTCGCTATTCAAGTCCAACGAAAAGTTTGCGGGTTTCTTCGTACTGCCAGTTATTGAACACTTCTGAAATGAGTTTAAAAGGTAGCACTTTTGTAGCGTTCGTGTGGTAACTTTTACATTCAGTATCCTCTAGCAGAATGCTGCAGACCAGACAGTCCTTTTTTTTTTTTTTTAGTTCTGAGAAGATGAGTAAACGGTTTTTGTTGAAGCAAACGGAAACAAAATATGACTGGACAAAAAAAAAAAATGTATTTGTTCGTACACCACTTTAAATAACGGACAGATTTCTATGCGTGAAATTCGGGCTGTTCTCTCTAGGGAGAGTGCAACACCACAAAAGCCTTTACCTGTAATAAAGGATATCATAATGTTGGATTGCACTGTGCCTTTTGTTAATGCGCTTACCATGGGAGGAGACAGAGGGAGAGAGGGAGAGAGGGAGAGAGGGAGAGAGAGAGAGAGAGAGAGAGAGAGAGAGAGAGAGAGAGAGAGAGAGAGAGAGAGAGAGAGAGAGAGAGAGAGAGAGAGAGAGAGGAGAGAGAGAGAGAGAGAGAGAGAGAGAGTTAGTTTTGTGCGGAGAAATCCGCCGTAAATTTAAGTGGTGTACATAACAAAATTAACACAATACAGTACAGCGCAATACAAGACACCGTAACACACAACAAGACAAGACAAGACAAGACAACACAGTGTCAGACAGAACGATAAGAAATGACAGGGTACTATAAACTGCCATGATCTGCAAAGTAGTACGATGCAATACAATACAACATTGCACAATACTTGGTGATATAAAACAATATAAACTAAGGTATGTTGCAAAAAACAAAAACAAATGCAAAGCAAAGCATTACAGTGCAACACCTACGATGCTATACGATACAATACGATACGATACCATGAAAAAGTTGCTGGAAAGAAAGAGAGAGAGAAAGAAAGAAAGAAAAAGAAAGAAAGAAGAGAGAGAGAGAGAGAGAGAGAGAGAGAGAGAGGGAGAGAGAGAGAGAGAGAGAGAGAGAGAGAGAGGAGAGAGAGAGAGTAGGAACGAAAAAAAAGAAAAAAGTAAGAAAAACGTCACTAAAATATTTTCGCAAAGTCCTGCCCTTTTTTTTGTCTGCAAAGAAAGCAGTTAGTCTGATGAAAGTTTCGAGCCATAAAGCATACAATAGAAAACAAGAAGAAAAAAATGAATCCACCCACTACCCTCATCATCACCACCACCACTACCACCATCACCACCACCACCACCACCACCACCACCACCACCACCACCACCACCACCACCACCACCACCATCACCATCACCATCACCATCCTGTTACGACCACTAGTGAAACAAGAGACGCAGTTACAGCGGTTACAAACCCACAAGAAATGCAGAAATGTAGCAGCTAGTTCTGACCAACTTTCTGTCTCTTCTCTCTTATAGCAATTGTGGAATCGCAAAAAACAAATTTAGAGTTTTAATGAAGATAAGTTCTTTGAGAACCCCCACCCCACCCCCATCCCACCCCACCCCACCCCACAGACCTTTGGTGAAAGGGTAGGTTAACACAGAAAACATTTAGCAGAAAGAGAGAGAGAGAGAGAGAGAGAGAGAGAGAGAGAGAGAGAGAGAGAGAGAGAGAGAGAGGAGAGAGAGAGAGAGAGAGAGAGAGAATCAAATCAAATCAAATCAAATCAAATCAAATCAAATCAAATCAAATTCTTTTGTTTTGAGGATAACATATAACCATAGGTGTGCTTTTTTACATCCAGTCCCCGCCCTTAACAGGGATAACATAAGATAAAAAGAAACCTCCAACTAAACAAAACAACAATAACGAACCAATTAACAAAAACAAGAGACAACAACAACACCAACAAACAAAAGACCAGAAATAAGGACAGAAAGACAACAATAAAATAGCAAAAAGCACACACACACACACACACACACACACACACACACACACACACACACACACACACACACACACACACACCACACACACACACACACACACACACACACACACACACACACAACTGAAATAAGAAATAAATAATTAAATGATGATTATGATAAAAAAGACACTAATAAGTAAGTAGCAAACAAGAAAACATAACGAGTTAGGCAATTGAAAAACATCACCCCACCACCATCTATCAACAAAATAAGTCGTGTGAATTATAATGTTTTGGTAAAGGGGAGGAAAAAACTTAACCCGTATCCTCATTATGGGGAAAAAGTACTACCAATAGCAAATTACATAAATCATATGTCCAAGACTTAAAAGCAAAAAAAAGAGAAAAAAAATGTATAACATTAAAAACATTGGATAATGATTTCACAACACACGCGTGCGCGCGCGCGCGCACACAAACACACACACACAAACACACACGCACACGCACACACACGCACACAAACAGACACACATACACATACATAAACAAATACACATTCACAGGCTCGCGTGCACGTCATCAATAGGCTTTATGCTAAGGGAAATATATCCCTTAGATTTTAAGTAAAATTATATAATGGAACAAGAGAGAGAGAGAGGAGAGAGAGAGAGAGAGAGAGAGAGAGAGAGAGAGAGAGGAGAGAGAGAGAGAGAGAGAGGAGAGAGAGGGAGAGAGAGAGAGAGGAGAGAG
>CM060316.1:58105041-58107541 GCA_030674155.1 Stramonita haemastoma
ACTTTACACACGCACAATCTGATTACTTGACAAACGCATGATCTGATAACTTGACAAACGCATAATCTGATAACTTGACACACGCATGATCTGATAACTTGACAAACGCATGATCTGATAACTTGACAAACGATCAACGCATCATCTGCTAACTTGACACACGCATGATCTGATAACTTGACAAACGATCAACGCATGATCTGATAACTTGACTAACACATAATCTGATAACTTGACAAACGATCAACGCATCACCTGCTAACTTGACAAACATTCATTTGATAACTGAACTATCGCATCATCTGACATCAGTGCACGTAGATCTGTGGTCTAGCGGTGACGCACCTGCCTAGAAAGCAAAAAGTCCGGGTTCGTTCCCCGTTTGTGCCCGAAACTTTTCACTCCATCCACTAAACCGCGTGTATGGCCTGGGTGCTAGTCTTTCGGATGAGATGATAAACCGTGGTCCCATGTGCAACATGCATTTAGCGCATGTAAAAGAACCCATAGTAACAAGAGAGTTGTCCCTGGCAAAATTCCCGAGAAAAAGCCACTCTCTGAAGGAAACAAAATACACATACAGACAGGAAAAAATGGATGGCTCTGCACTTGTGGCGACGCACTTTCCCTGGGAAGAGCAGCCCCAATTTCAGACAGAGAAATCTGCTGTGACATAAAGTGGTCTACAAAGAGACACAAATACAAGTGTTTATCAAGAATCAATTACCAGTCACCAAGCATGAAGTGCGCTTTCAAATGATCACGCTTGACAAATATCATGTTAATAGTTATGTATTTATTTATGTATTAATTAATTAATTAATTCGTTCATTAATTAATTAATTTATTCATTCATTCTTTTATATCGAGGATAATGGAATAAGTACTTATATGCTTTTTTATATCCAGTCCCCATATGTATGCAGTTTAAAAAAAATTCTTGTCATCTTTTTCCCCCGGCACACAATGGCCCACTCTTACGAAAAGCGGAACGGGGTTTAACGTGTGCGCAAGGTATTCTGCGTTCTGTTTGCGTGTATAATTATGGTGGTATGAAAATGAAAAAAAAAAGAGAAATGAAACAGTTTTGTAAGTTTCTTCTTTCTTCTTCGCACAAACGCTCAGACAGCAACTCCTCTTGTCTGTCACATGAGCGAAAATGCGTGGTGCAGCCGTTAAGCTCCTGACAAGTCAGGCCCCGCGCCTCCAACTTCGCTGTGGAAGAAATTTGTTTTTATCTTTCAAGTCTTTCTGGAAGAAGAAAAGGCAGGAGAATAAACAAACCAAAGAAAGCAGAAACTAGACAAAAAGGAGTTGGTAGGAGGAAAAGGAACAAGGCAGAAACAAAGAGAGGGATCGAAAAAGAGGAAAATTCATGGCACAGAATTTCCAGAAAGTGGGGATGCTATTTTATGCTGATGGGCCCCTGGCATACCCACGGGGGATGTCTTATGAGTTACATGTACAGTAATCTCAAAAGCCATTATGTCGCTATTTAACCGTGAAAGTTCCATACTTTGACAAAAAGAAATCATGCTTAAAACAGTGCGATTTGAAGTTTTTCACGAAACTGCGAAAAATAGACACACTTGGCACTGAGAACCATTCAACCAACCAAATAACCAACCAAACAACCAACCAACCTAGTTGGTTGTTTGAGCAGCGACACCCTTTTTTTTTCTTTTCCTATCTGCAACTGTACTTCGTTTCCTATCAGAGTGGCTTTTTTTTCTACAGAATTTGACCAACCAACTAACCAAATAATCAACCAACCAGCCAACCAACCAACCAACCAATCAAACTCCAAAACGTGTAGACTTGTAAAGATACCAGATCATTATTAAGACGTGTCACTTTTGTCTATGTATATTTCGGGGGCTACACGCCTGGAATTGTTGTATGCATAGGTAAGCGCGGGAGCACACATACACACATACATACACACACACACATACACACACATCTCTCTCTATCCCCCCTCCCCACACTTATACACAGACATTTTTATCTCACACGGAAAAAAATCTATCATATATATATAAAATAAAAAAAAAAAAAAAAAAAAAAAAAAAAAAAAATATATATATATATATATGGAAACCAAACACAAACACGAAATTAACAGCACCACGAGTTACAAAAACAACAACAACACCAACTAAACAAAACCACACAACAAAACAAAACAAAAGAAAACACTAAAACACTTACCTGCAACAAAACTCGTGGAAAGGACACACAATAAAGATGAATGTGTCAGTAGTTTACGTAACTGTACATAAAACACGTGGCACCTGACTTTGGCGCGGCGACAAGGTGGAAGTAGCAATAGTAGTAGTAGTAATAGTAGTACTAGTACTAATAGTAGTAGTAGTAGTGGTAGAAGTAGAAGTAGTAGTAGTAGTGGAAGTAGTGGTGGTGGTGGCGGGAAGCGTGAAATGGACGGGACTGAGGCAGACTGTGGTATTTATATGTCGCCTTCGCCCCACCCAGCCACCCA
>CM060316.1:58115041-58127541 GCA_030674155.1 Stramonita haemastoma
TTCAGCTATACCACACCAACACACCTTACCAAGGGTAACCGAATGTCTCGAGAGGGAGGGGGGAAGAAGAAGGTGAGGGTTGGGGTGGGAGGGTGGGTGGGTGGGGGGGGGGGGGGTGAAGGAGAGTGTTGGGGGGGGGGGGTACGGTCTAAGACACTGAAAGAAGATAGGGACCTACAAAAGTGGGTACAGGTTCAAGGAAGTAAGTGTGTGTGTGTGTGTGTGTGTGTGTGTGTGTGTGTGTGTGTGTGTGTGTGTGTGTGTGTGTGTTGTGTGTGTGTGTGTGTGTGTGTGTGTGTGTGTGTGTGTGTGTGTGAGAGAGAGAGAGGTGGGTGGGACGGGTTTGAAGGGGGGGGGGGGGGGGGAGGGGGGTTACGGGCAGGGGGGGGAGGGCACAGTGAGAGTGAATGATTTCTCATCGTTTTTGTGTGGCTTTAAGTGCTACAGCGAAACTTGCATCATCCTTGGCCTTGCTTTGAGGCTGTGATGCAAGCTTTTAACCAAAAAAGAAATCCATGAAATTACATCTTAAAGATTTATATTTTGCTCATTGTGTTTGAAACGTTGTTGTTGTTGTTGTTGTGCGTTCCCCAGCTTAACACTCTAGCGGTCACCCAGAATGTCCATTCTGACTCACTCATTCCACCTGGGAATCACTTGTGAGATTAAAATTGCACACTGAATGAGAAGTTTGCGTGTATGACTGTTTTCAAGTACCTCTTATTTCTTGTTTTACTCTCCATATATAAGCAGCCATACTCCAACTTTAGAGGATTTTTTTTCTCCATTAAAGGAGAGTGCAGGTTGTCATGTTAAGTAGAGCTTGTCATGGCTTAAGGCAATTTCAACACAACGCAATGGTTGAGACTAGTGCAACAGATACGTTGGTATATCAGGATTTTCCTTCCTTTTTTTCTTTTGGGAAGGTGAGAAATGGTGCAACTAAACTTGTATGTTTTGATTGAAAAAAATATGAACAAAATAGCTTTTTTTATACTGTAAAAAAGCAGTCTGTTTTTTTCTGAGTTAAAACCCTTCATCGTGCAGTCTACCAGTCTTGTTTATCTTATTCAGCATTGTCAGAATCTAATTTCTTTTCTTTTTTTTTTTAAATTTTCGTTCCTCAGCTGTAACTCGGGGCTTCAGCTATGGTAAGATTTTTTAGGTATGCGGTCGTTTACTCACCATTCATGTAGTCGCAATGAGACTTCTTGGGATCATGTCTATCTATTTTATTTTATCAATTCTTTTCTTTCGATCATAATGGAATCAGCACTCATGTAGGTTTTTATTTTATTTTATTTATTATTTATTTATTTATTTTTTACATCTACTCCCTGTGTGTATGCAGCTTTGTTAGTTTTGTCATCGGTTCCCTTCGGTACACAATTGCCTACTCTTCGGAATATCGGAACGGGTTTTAACGTATGCACTAGATGTTCTGCGTGCGTTCGCACACGGGACCTCGGTTTGTAGTCTCATCCAAAGGACTTTTTTTTTTTTTTTGGTGGGGGGGGGGGGGGAAGTGGAGTCTGCACAGATGTCACCTCCAGAGTAAAAAATCCTCTTGAACGAGATAGAGATCTTTACTCTGACCACCAGGCTACCCCGTTCCTCATAAAGATTGCGCAAGTGTGCAAGTTTAAAAAGAAAATGTCACCCATTTCTACCGGCTCGCAATGACCTACTTTTCCGAAAGGGGGAACGGGTTTTGATGTGTGCTTAAGATGTTCTGCGTGCGTTCACACACAGGACCTCAATTTTTTGTTTCATCCAAAGGGGCTTTACAGAGTAGTAGGGTCTGCACTGATGTTAAACACAGAGGGAAAAAAGTCTCTTCGAATGGGTGCCTCAGTGGTGGCTCGAACCCGGGCCATGAGCTCACCACTCTAACCACTTGGCTACCCCCACCCCCTTCATGTTTGATTCTTTTAGTTGGGATGAGTAGGTTGAAGCAATGTGTGTGTGTGTGCGTGCGCGCGCGCGTGTGCGCGCACCTCATCTCTATCTATCTATCTATCTATCTATCTATCTATCTATCTATCTATCTATCTATCTATCTATCTATCTATCTATCTATCTATCTTATCTATCTATCTATCTATCTATCTATCTATCTATCTAAAAGGAAAAATAATGGGTGGTGCTGCACTTGTGGCGACGCGCCCTCCCGGGAGAGCAGCCCGAATTTTACGCAGAGAAATATTCTGTGACATACAATTGTATAAATAAGTACATAAATAAAGAAATGAATAAATAAATGAATAAACAAATAAATAAATGAATAAATAAATAAATATCTATATATCTGTGTGTGTACGCACACACACACACACACACACACACACACACACACACACACACACACACACACACACACACACACACACACACACACACACACACATACACACACACACATGTACACATACACACACATATACACACAGACATATATATATATATATATATATATATATATATTCTGTTTATCTTTTTTTGTCTCTCTCTGTTTATTCAGATACTTACTGTTTGTTTTCTTGCAAACCATTTACAACCTGACAAAAATCAAGTTTGTATGACGAATGCTTTTTATATTACAAAAAAAAAAAACAAAAAAACCAACCATGTCTTCCTTTCTTATCTTCCTCTTTCTTTTTGTTCTTGTTCCCTTTTTTGTCTGTGTTTTCTGTCTGTATAATATTGTTTTTCGCCTTTCTGTCAGTATGATTGATATATTGATCTCTTTGTCCTTTTCACCTGCCCCCATCCCCCCCCCCTCTCTCTCTCTCTCTCTCTCTCTCTCTCTCTCTCTCTCTCTCTCTCTCTCTCTCTCTCTCTCTCTCTCTCAATCGGTCTAGATGGCCGTATGTCTGGTTTTGTGCACGCGTGTAGACATGCATGTCTGTATGCATAATTATTTTTTGGAAGGCAGTGGGAGAACTAGCTTCTGTTGTTCCTTTCTTTCCATAATTTATCATTACTTGGCAATATTTTATTTCTTTTTTAAGCTGGAATTTGTTTTTCTAGACTAGACATCCTTCAGTAACACAAGTCATTCAGAAGTCATCCTATATTATAAGCCTTTTAGAAGTCATCCGATATCATTAGCCTTTAGAAGTCACCTATATCATTAGCCTTTAGAAGTCACCCTATATCATTAGCCTTTAGAAGTCATCCTATATCATAAGCCTTTTAGAAGTCATCACATATCATAAGCCCTTTAGAAGTCATCACATATCATAAGCCTTTTAGAAGTCATCCGATATTATAAGCCTTTTAGAAGTCATCCTATATCATAAGTCCTTTAGAAGTCACCCTATATCATAAGCCTTTCAGAAGTCATTTGATATCATAAGCCTTTCAGAACTCATTTTGATTACAGGCCCTCCAAATGTCTTCCTATATCACAAACCCTCAAGATATGCTCAACATCCCATCACCACAGGTGATTCACAGCATCATCACAGGGGATTCATGGCATCATTCCATCACTACAGGCCCTCCAGATCCCCCCCCCCCCCCCCCCCGATCCAGGCATGACAGCATCCCCACACTCCAGTGGTCAGCCCTGCCTTCTGTATTCAAGTGGCTGAACAGCAGACACCGGTCAGTTGCTCTGTCAAAACCTGCGCATACAGGCGGAGACTGACTGACCACACAGTGTGTATCTGTGCAGACACAAGTGTCATAACAAACAGTGTGACTGGGCGTGAGAGAACATTTATTTTTCACCCGCTGCCACGGAGGGCGGAGGGCCGTGAGGAGTGGAGGAAGCTGGTTGCAAAAATCTTCAATGGTGCCCCCACGGTCCGCGAGACTACAGGACAGGTAAAAGGTGAAGGTGAAGTTTAATTAAACGGCAAACAATGATTGTAACGGCAATAACCGACACGTTTCGATACCCCCCACACTTTTAAGAAAACAAAGTGTGTAATGCTGATCACTGAGCAACGTGGCATAGTTCCGGATGATGTGAACCCATTCATAACCTCTACTCTACTGTGATGCATAGTGTGGTTATGGTATGCAGTGATGTGTGTGATGATGGTGTTCCTGTATTGCTGCAGGGATGATGACCATGTGTGTGTGTACAAACATAGGAGGTCAATGATGCTTGCTCTGGCCATTGATTGGGACTGCTGGCAGAAACTTAGCGATCCTCGGTGATTTCGTTGGAAGGTGACAGAACCAAACTGACATATTATTTCTTCCACTTCTTCTCACTATGAGTCTGTGCCAGCCTTTCCTTGTTTTTCCTTTTGGTTCCTTGGCTAGAGATCCGAGGTTCATCAAAAGTTAAATTTTGCGTATGCGACTATATACCACAACCAAGGTAGCTGCATTCTGACTCCGGTAATAATGTCTAAACACAACTCCGGTATGCATGCAGTTCTTTTTTTTTTATATATATTCTTTTTAATGTTTTTGTCCTTCTAATCGGCACAAACTGGCCTACTGTTACGTTATTGGTTTTGGATGAACAAACTCTTTGTTTTGAAAACACTTCAGTGGACGTAGGACGCTGACTGAAATGCCAAGAGAATGTTCCCAATTGCAACGTAGTTCTTTTATGAAGAACTCTTTGTTAGAAAACACTCCAGTGGACGTAGGACGCCGACTGAAATGCCAAGAGTTGCTTCCTATATCTCTCGTGAACCACATCCAACAGAGCACACGTTGACTCAGGAATCAAGTTGTATTGCTTTTATTCAACTGAATCACTTCAAAGCAGCATTCATTTCCAGTACAAGAATTCCAAAACAAAAGGAAAATCCTTTCCAAAATCACCATGGATTTACAACCGAAACTCTGTGACTACACTCACTAAACACAACATCAATCAGCTAATGACTTTCACAGTCCTCATAGCTCTCCTTCTATTCCTTCAATTTCTCTCCCCTTCTTCAAGAAATCTCTCCTATTCATCTGCAATCCGCATTGCTTCCCCTGCTCGCACACTAGGGTATCTGGACTCTCCTCTTCTCCGTTCCTCATCTTCTCCGTCTCATCTTACATCGTCGGCTCTCCTCCCTGCCCCTGCATCCAACTCTCCTCCCTCTTCTTCCTTCCTTGACTCTCCTCCCTGCTGCTGCGATAACAGCCCCTTGTATATATACAGTCCCAGGCCCCTTCTACTGACCGCTGGAACATTCCAGAAACTTAAGGAACTGTACACAAACATCTTAGTTTACAGTAGCATTCTGGAAACTTCTAGAGCATCATAGAATACTGCAGACTATTCCTGACACATCTAGCACTTCTTAGAATATTTGTAGAATATTCCAGAAACTTCATGAGCAAGCAAACATGTATGCAAGCTGCAGGTAATAACATTTCTCAATAAAACTATTATACCATGCGTCATAAGCAAAGAATATCAATCATAGCAGTTGTACGCATATTCTTAATAGAAGCTCTGAATCTGTTTGTAACATTACCCCCACTTAGAACAAATTTCCTAAATTTGTTTTCTAAAACAAATCAAACAGATTCAACATTGAAACTCAAGGTTCAATGTACAGTATTATCACATTTCAATCCCCAAATTGCTCATGCAATTAGTTCCAATATTGTCACTTCACAAAATCCAAATTTTAAGTTCCATCAGGAGACACATAAATTTCCCCACAAATGTCCTCTGGGTTTGGCACCTGTCCACCACTCCCATTGAGGAAAACCTTGACGAAGTCTCTGTGACAGCTCCTCCAGGATCAAAGAGCGTAATCCTGTCGATCCTCTTGTTGTCCCCACACATGCTGTCTGCACCATCCTTCCCTTGGATGTCAAAGACCAGAGCAGCACACTGAGATCATTGGGATTCCCGTTCTATTCCAATTTCCATCCATTCACAAACATTCACCATCACAGGTTCCCTGGCCACATGAGGGACATAGCACGGTCTTGGCCTGACTTGACCAAGCAATGTCAGTTTCATTTGGTGGTCGATCAATCCTGTAGTTCCTGGGATTTTGGTAGACCAGAGAGTACAACCATTCATAAGCCTGCTGGGTTCCTCCCTCTGGAGGTGAGAGGGTCTTGGTCTCACTCTAGTTTCCTCCGTCAAATTGCCTGAGCATATTGTACTCAGTTCCAGAAGTTCGTCATCCTGCAGAGTCACTTCATCCCTTGTACTGGCTCCTTTCAATGAAACATCGCCTTGGTTCAGCCTGCTCTTCCTCTCCATCCATTCTGGATCAGGATCATCTACAGATCTAGCACCCTCAATATTGCCGATAATGAGGTCACAGACTGGAGTAGGTAGACACAAAGCCTCAGCCTCTCCTACAAAGTAAGGTGTGTCCACTCTGATCAAAGCTGTGGGTACTTTTATCACCCTACTGTCCACTGTCATAAGCAATCTATGGTGCCCTGTGAACTGGTTTTCCTTAACCAGGTCCTGTCTGACCACAACTCTACTGCATCCAGTATCTCTCAGGACATTCACAGTCCTTCCTGCGACTTGCCCCTTTCTCACTGGGAGATTGTCATTACTGCTGACTGACGGTACAGCAGCTGCACAACTACTAAAGGGAATCCTCTCCCACTGGCCAAAAGAAGTTGTCCATCCTTGAGACAAGACTTGATGTCATCTTCAACAAACGACTTTAACTTCTTCACAAATGACATTGGAACACACTCACTTCTTTTCTGGCTGTCAGTCCTTGCTGCTGCCACCTTCTGCAACATTGATGCTATGTTTCCTTTGACATGTCTTTCATTCTGGTTCCCATTCCCTGATGCTCTTGATAACTTATTTCCATTTCCAAATGTGGGATGGATTTGACAGTCAACTCGTTTATGACCTACACGATGACACTGGTAGCATATCACTTGCTTCAGCTTCTTCTTAGGAAAAACTTGACATTCCACTTGCTTGTGTCCAACACGATGACAGCTGTAGCATCTCACTTGCTTTAGCTTCTCTTTCCTTGGATAAGCTTTACATTCAAACTGTTTGTGCCCACACAGTGACAGTTGTAGCACTTCACTTGTTCCCGTTTCCTTTTCTCACCCACTTTGGGTAGCTCTCTCCCACCTGAAAGATGATCAGACTTTGGCATTGCCAGTTTGCGATTATATGATGTGAGGTAACGATCTGCCGCCCTACCTATGTCCGACAGTTTCTGAGATTCTTGCTGACGAACAAATATGGCCACATCCCTCGGACAAGCCTTGATGAACTGTTCTCTGACGATGAGGCTTGACAGTCCTTCATAGTCCTCTGTAGCATCTGATAACTGCACCCAACGTTTGAGATATGCTTTGAGTCTGACAATAAACTGTCCTGAACTCTCTCCAATTTCAGGCCAACAGTCACGAAATCGCTGACGGTACCCTTCTTCTGTATATCCATATCTGATCAGAAGAGCATCTTTCAGTTGAAAATAATCTTTAGCTTCTTCCTCAGACAGACGACAGTAGACATTGAGCGCTGTTCCTGACAGTAAGGCGCTCAAATTAGATGCCCATCTATCCTGTGCCCATCCAGCGTTTCTGGCAAAACGTTCAAACCTCTCAAGGTAGCTGTCCATGTCATCTTGTTCATCATTAAGCACTGGCAACATCGGAGCATTAACATTATTACTCAATCTTTGAACAGAGCTGGTATGCTCTAATTCAAGTCTTCTCATCTCCAAATCATGACGCCTTTGCGCCTCTTCTCTTTCAAATATCCCTTGCCTTTCCCTCTCTCTTTCTTCTCTTTCAAGCTTTTCTTTTCTCTCTTCCCTTTCAATTCTTTCTTTTCTTTCCTTTTCTTTTTCTTCTCTTTCTAGGGCTTCTCTTCTCTCTTCCCTGTTATCTGCCATAACGATTTTTCAAAGGTTAGAATTACTCACAAAGTTATGACGCAATGTGCCACTCCAGTCCCTTGTTCACACGATGATGACGCCACACACAAAACTTTATCCAGTTATACTCACGTGAGCTCGACAGAACTAACTAAATCAGACGCCAGATCTCACTCAGCAGGAGGCTAAAGCAAGATCGCGGCCCTGACAGTCCCTTTAGTTACACAATGCTCACTGAGCTTCACAACTGGAACACAGTCTGAATCACCGCAGCAAAACAGACGAAGAACTCTGGATCCACACACTGAATTTCCTGCAGAAATTCTGTAGATCTACTGTAGTCACACTGGAACCGACGAACTGCTCCTCAAAGGTTCAGATCCACGTTACTCTGCAACACTGCAGCACTTCAAACGTAGGCTTCTTGATCCACACACTGAATTTCACCCAGAAATTCCGTAGATCTGTCGTAGACACACCCGTTGTGAATACGATGCCTCTTCAAAGATTCAGCTTCAGGTTACTCTGAAACGCCCAACGCTTTCAGACGTACACCTCTGAATCAGCACAACGAATTTCACACTGAAATTCCGTAGATCTGTTGTAAAGACAACGGCAGCAGTGAATACAATACTCTTCCTTGAAATCTGAAGTCGGAAGCTCCTGTGTAGATGGTTCGAAGTTGAGAGATATCCCGGCTTGGCCCCCAAATGTTACGTTATTGGTTTTGGATGAACAAACTCTTTGTTTTGAAAACACTTCAGTGGACGTAGGACGCTGACTGAAATGCCAAGAGAATGTTCCCAATTGCAACGTAGTTCTTTTATGAAGAACTCTTTGTTAGAAAACACTCCAGTGGACGTAGGACGCCGACTGAAATGCCAAGAGTTGCTTCCTATATCTCTCGTGAACCACATCCAACAGAGCACACGTTGACTCAGGAATCAAGTTGTATTGCTTTTATTCAACTGAATCACTTCAAAGCAGCATTCATTTCCAGTACAAGAATTCCAAAACAAAAGGAAAATCCTTTCCAAAATCACCATGGATTTACAACCGAAACTCTGTGACTACACTCACTAAACACAACATCAATCAGCTAATGACTTTCACAGTCCTCATAGCTCTCCTTCTATTCCTTCAATTTCTCTCCCCTTCTTCAAGAAATCTCTCCTATTCATCTGCAATCCGCATTGCTTCCCCTGCTCGCACACTAGGGTATCTGGACTCTCCTCTTCTCCGTTCCTCATCTTCTCCGTCTCATCTTACATCGTCGGCTCTCCTCCCTGCCCCTGCATCCAACTCTCCTCCCTCTTCTTCCTTCCTTGACTCTCCTCCCTGCTGCTGCGATAACAGCCCCTTGTATATATACAGTCCCAGGCCCCTTCTACTGACCGCTGGAACATTCCAGAAACTTAAGGAACTGTACACAAAACATCTTAGTTTACAGTAGCATTCTGGAAACTTCTAGAGCATCATAGAATACTGCAGACTATTCCTGACACATCTAGCACTTCTTAGAATATTTGTAGAATATTCCAGAAACTTCATGAGCAAGCAAACATGTATGCAAGCTGCAGGTAATAACATTTCTCAATAAAACTATTATACCATGCGTCATAAGCAAAGAATATCAATCATAGCAGTTGTACGCATATTCTTAATAGAAGCTCTGAATCTGTTTGTAACACCTACTCTTCCAAAAAGTGTAACGAGTTTTAATATGTGAGCAAGATGTTTTGCGTGCATTTGTACATGTAGCCTCGGTTTATATCCTTATTCGAAAAACTAGATGATACGTAGTGAACTGTCTTCTTTTCATGGATTCCTGGAGTTTAAATCAAATCAAATATTTTGCTGTCCTCCACTGGGTAAAATTCATTCAATAGAGATTAAAAACATATCTATAGTAAACAAAACCAGAGCTGTACAAGACACATTTTAATTTTAATTACACACACACACACGCACGCACACACACACATACACACACACACACGCACACACACACACACACACACACACACACACACACACACACACACACACACACACACACACACACACACACACGCACGCACAAAGACACACACATACATACACACGCACGCACGCACACACTCACCCTTCCCCCCACACACGCACGCACACACGAACGCACACACAGAAAAAAAATGACGCATAGCGTCAAGCTAAGAGGCAGAATCCTAATGCGAGAAGAAAAAACAAACCCCAGACTACCCTGAATACGTTTTGTTACTGTTGCTACATGATGTGGTGATGGGTAGGGGTGGAGAAGGAACACACACACAAACACATGCGCGCGCGTGCGCGCAGAGACACACAGTGACACTAACACACACGCATATACCAGACACACACAATCAAACACACATATGCACACACGCACACAGTGACACACACACACACACACACACACAAACGCACACACAAACACACACGAGCACACACACACACACAAACGCACACACAAACACACGAGGACACACACACACATACACACACACACACACACACACACACACACACACACACACACACACACAACACACACACACACGTACACACACGCGCGCGCGCGCGCGCACGCTGCAAGGCATGGAAGTCTGCGAAATGATCGCTTGTGACCGTTGCTTGAAAAGAAGACGTGCATTTTGCAGCTCTGATATCACCTGGGAGCCAAGTTCTAGACACAAGACCAGGTTAAAGAAAAAACCATCTCTAGGGGGAATGATTTTGTTCTGCATAGAGAGCAAGCACTGAGTATTGGAAAATAAATTTCACTTCACATTGTGTGCTCAGTTGACTGGGTGAAGAAGGAGAATGTGAAGGTAAAAAAGAGTTGCAAAGAAGAAGACTTGCACAGAAGGAGAAGCAGAACAATTGCGAGGAATTGCGAAAAAGAAGAATTTGAAGAAGTAGAAGAAAAAGAAGAAAAATGTGAAGCAGAAGAATTTGAAGAAGAATTTGAAGAAGAAGAAGAATTTGAAGAGGAAGAAGAAGAATTTGAAGAATTTGAAGAATTTGAAGAATTTGAAGAAGAAGAAGAAGAAGAAGAAGAAGAAGAAGAAGAATTTGAAGAAGAAGAAGAAGAGAAATTTCAAGACTTTGAATAACACGAAGAAGAAGAATTTGAAGAATTTGAAGAATTTGAAGAAGAAGAAGAAGAAGAAGAAGAAGAAGAAGAAGAAGAAGAAAGAGAAGAAGAAGAAGAAGAAGAAGAAGAAAAATTGTGAAGAAGAAAAGTTGTGAAGTAGATGAAGAAGAAGAACAGGGACAAGAAGAGCAAGAACAAGAAGACAGATTGGACAAAGAATTTGAAGAAGAATTCGACGACGACGATGATGACGACGACGACGACGAAGAAGAAGAAGAAGAAGGAGGAGAGAGGAGGAGGAGGAGGAGGAGGAGGAGGAGGAGGAGGAGGAGGAGGAGGAGGAGGAGAAGAATTTGAAGAATTTGAAGAATTTGAAGGAGAAGAATTTGAAAACGCAGAATTTGAAGAGGAGGAAGAAAAATTTGTAGAAGAAGAAGAAGAATTTGAAGAATCAAAAGAAAGATTTGAAGAATTTGAAGAAGAAGGATTTCAAGAAAAAGAATTTGAAGAAAAAGCACCTATTAATCTGTCTCTCCATATTTTCAACTGACCATTAAGATTCCGTTACTGGAAATAAACAAAGCCCCAAATGCATGCAGATTTACACACAAAAAGACTAAACCAACACCTTTGATTATAAAAGGCTGTTTCTCTTTAAAAAATAAATGATAATGCCTAAATTTCTGGACTTATTTGTCAAAAGGCCATTAGAAAAAAACATAAACCTTAAAAAAATTCTGGACTCATTTGTCAATACGATATTTTTTTATTACTCATGACAGAGAACAAAATAAACCAAAACTTCCTGAATGAAAATAAAGCCTAGAACAAAAGCTTGACTTCTTTCCATCATTAAACATCACGTATGTGCATCAACTCACGCAGCTAAAGCAGGCGTAATCACGGCCTTTTTGCAGGAGGAACAGACAGCATGCACAAAATTAGCATCCAGCTCCTGCTGACAACAGCCCTCGTCCTTCATAATGGCTACCCCTCACCATTAGGCCAGCCGGAAGTTCGCACGGGGGCGCTTCAGTTTGCTGCCATTTGGCTATTTCAGGAGTGTACACATATTGACTCCATGCCGTTTTTCATGCAAATGAAGCACAGGTAGAGACGAAAGTTGGACTCAAGAGAAGCTCGAAGGCTTTTATTTTCTTTATCCCTGAAGTTGAAATGCAGCTACCTTAATTGGTGGGTGAAAGTGGTTGTATATTGCAAAATATCATCATTTGGTGAAACTCATGAATTTCTCTGTCTTAGAGAAAATAAAGTGTTGGAATTCGGAATTTGGAAAACTCGGGAACTCCAGCTGAGGAACCTAAAAATATTCTCTTATAATTCTATCAACATTATAACTAGCTAGCATTAGTTGAAGGACCCTGTAAGTAAAATAAAAAAAAACAAACAGTATTTACCAACAATGTAAGTAAAAATTGTGTTGAATTGAAATCTCACAATCTTCTTCCTGTTCGGCCATTGATACATGCAGACTGTATATGGGTATGTTCGTGTCATCCATATCACTGGCTATAGATGGTCATCTCGGGATAGCCTAGTGGTTAGAACATTTCACTTGCAATCTAATG
>CM060316.1:58142541-58155041 GCA_030674155.1 Stramonita haemastoma
TGTTAACCGCCGGGCTTCCAGATTCCGTACTGGGTAGCCTGTCTCTGTGTTGATCAACAGATCGGGTAACAGAGGTAGTCTGTGTGGCGTCTGAAACAACAGCTGTAGAAGCATTGGAAGCCATGGAGCATCGTTCCAACACGGGGCTATCAGCAACATCTTGGAATGTAGTCCCCTGAACTTGTTCACTACTGTTGGTACCAAAGTTGGAGGGGGGAAAGCATACAGGAATTGGAAGTGCCAGGGTTGGCTCAGGGCGTCTATTGCATAAGCCTGACTGTCCTGTCTGTCCAGACACATGTATCTCTCCAGCTGTGACGTTGAGCGGGAGGCGAAGAGATCTATCTGTGGTGTCCCGAACTGAGCAACGATATTCTTCGCCACACGTGGATTCAGTTGCCATTGAGTGGCCTTGGTGCGTGACAGGGAGTCTGCTATAGTATTCCCGCTGCCCTTCACGTAGATTGGGATAAGGGAGATGTGACGGCGCTGACACCACAGCAGTATCTGACAGGCTAGACGAGACAGCTTCATCGACTTTGTTCCCCCTTCTTTCGTCAGATAAGCCACGGTGGTCTTGTTGTCTATCTGTACACACACCACCTTCCCTTCCAGTCCGTCCTGAAATGCCCTCAGTGCATTCCTGACCGCCTGCATTTCCAAGAAATTGATATAGTTGTACTTCTGTCTGGCCGACCACTGACCCTTGGCCGTCTGGGCCTGTAGGCTTGCTCCCCATCCCTTCCCCGATGCGTCTGTTGCCATTATAAGATCGGGTGTCGGGCGCTTGAGCTGGCGTGGAGTTCAGTCTAGCGTTTGCCAGAACTGGAGATTCTGCCTGGCTTCGTGATGTAATGCTGTCCGCTTCCACATGTCTTGTGGTCGTTGGTAAATTGACCGCAGCGCCTGCTGTAGCTCTCTGACATGTAGCCTGGCTAACGGTACGGCATAGGACGCGAATGTCACCTTCCCTAGAAATGTCATTAGCTTCCTGGCTGTCACGAGAGGGGAATGTAGAATATTGCATGCAAGCTCCCTGATTGATACTCGTTTGTCTTCCGGAAGACTGACAATCATGCTGAGAGAATCCCACAGAAGGCCAAGATACAGGAATCTCTGTGCTGGCACTATGCTGGATTTGTCCCAGTTTAGGCTGAAGCCCAGGTCTTCTAGCACTGTCACCACTGTCCTGACATTGTTTTCTGCCTGCTGTTTGGTTCTGGAAAGGATTAAAATGTCGTCCAGGTAAAAGACAACCCTGATTGCTTTTGACCTGAGGCAGTGCACGATGGGTTTGGTTACCCTGGTGAACACTCTGGGGGAGGAGGCAAGGCCGAAGGGCAGGGCTGTGTAGCGATACGTCTGTCCTCACCAGGTGAACTGCAGGAAACGTGCTGCTGTATGGTTTCCTAACTGCCCTGCCGTTCTCTTCCCCTGCTGCTGTGTCCGTCTGACACAGTCATGCCGTCCTGTTGACCTGTGGCTTCTCGTGGAAAGGTAGCCTCCCCTTGGTTTTGTTCTGCTTCCTCCACTGATGTTGGGCAGAACCTGTGGGGTTGAACCCTCGAAAAAGCTGTGGAGAGGAAGAAGAAGAGGGGCTCCTCTGGTGGCGAAAGGGCTGAGCTCCTCCTTCACCCTGCCTGCTTGTAGACGCCTGTTGGCGTAGCTGCCTGCGGCGGTGGTGAAAAGACTGCTGCCCTGGTCTGTGTTGCTGGGGAGTCCTGCCTGCAAAAGAGCTCTCCACCTCCCTTCTGCTCTTCATGGCCTTGATGACAGAGGCCAGGTCCCCACTGAAGAGCTGTGTCTCTGATGGAGACAAGCTTTCGAGGGCTGCCCTGCCCTGAGTGTCTGCCACCGTGCTCAGGCATAGCTGCCGTCGTTCCTTGCACAGGGCTGAGGACTCAGCAGCAAGGATCCGCAGAGCATGACCCAGGGCATTGACCATGTCCTCGCTCAGTAGCTGGAGCACCTCTCCACCGCTCCCTGCACGTCCGTCTGAAGTGGATGGGAGCAGGGGGGACAACCTCTCCAGGCACGTGCTCGCAGTGGTCATAGCCAGACACACCGCATGTGCAGCCGCTCCAATACGTGTCTGCTGGGCGCTGAGAAAATCATCCCTTCTGCAGGCATGGTCAGCAAGAGGAAAAATAGTTGGCCGTGACTGTGCAGCAAAAGCCTCCGCCTCCTCATGGGCAGTATACATGGTGGTGACCCTGTTTGCCTTCACTGGCTGCCACGTGCGACCAGGGTTGTCGAGGTCACGTGCATGCAGCCAGAGGGAACGTGCCTGCTGTGAGGGAACCTTACCCCGGCGCCGCTTATTCAGTGCCACGCGAGCGCCAGACAGGTGGAAACCCTGTAACTCGGGAATGGCCTGAAAGGGGTCAGGAGTGCAGTCTTCCATGTCTGACCCGTCCGATGGCCCGCTGACATCCTCGAAATTAGATCCACTTCCAGACTGGGAGGGGGTGGGGGAATGGAAAGGTGGAAGGGGGGGGATGGAAATTATTTACCACAGAGCCCCATGGCTGAGGAGCCACGAACTGGGGCTGGGGGGTGGAGTGGAGGGAAACAGGGGGGGTGAGGGCAGAATTATCCCACCCCAGGGTTGAGGGAGAGGTGAAGGTATGGGGTTGGGATGACCACATAGCAGGCATCGGGAGGGAGGAGGGAAAGGGAGATCCCAAGTGTTTACTTGCTGGCTGAGTGGGGTGGAGACAGGACCCTGATGCTACCTGGTCCACTGGCCAGCGCTGGCTGCCTTGGATGTAAGCAGGCAGAGAAAAAAAACCGCCCCCGGTGCCACTAGCTGGGGTCGTCCAGTGCTGCTGGGGGGTATCACTTACCTCCAGGCGTGGACGCTGGAAATGACAGGATAAACAGGGGTAAGCAACCAGACCTCCGACATGTGCCAATGTGCAGGATGTCGAGGCTGGGCATGTGCTTATAGTTGGCCGCCGATTTACGCTAAACGATATGGCTGTTTGTGCCGGGATCGTTAGCACCAGCACAGCACCCAGGGGGACACGCACAAAGCCGAGCCTGAGTGCTGCCTGCCAAAGCACAATATCACCCCGTCCCCCCAAAAATAGGGGGATTCCTTCCATCTTGATCACACAAACACAAACACTCAGAGATAAGAACACAACAACTCAGTAACCTCTGCTTTCCTCTTCTCTGTGTGTTTTCTTTCCTTTTCTTTTTTAATTCTTTTAGATATAGATTTATTGTTTTAATCATTATTTTTCCTTTAAAATAACAGGCCTAACCTACATGATATGCACCTACACATATCCAATGAGGGCCGTATGCAATATATATCTAAAGACTGTGGTAACAATTATCACAATATTAGTGATTACAGTTATCACAACATTACGATATAAAGAACAATGCCTATGGTATGCACGCATCTATGATCCAATTACTGTGAATACAGTTATCACAAAATTGAGACCAACATATGTGCGATGCACATATACGCACATATTTGTCTCAGAAACTGTGATTACAATCTCAACAAAACTGAAAGAAAAACAACGACAACACAAAGCAAAAACCAGTGCATGTGCTATGCACAAGCTTGTTACATGCAGCTAGCAAAACATAAACAGATAATGTCCCGGATGTGAACAATCATGGCGGCGGTGAATTGAAGCAGGGTGCATGGCTGTATGAAAAGAAAACTATCCGGAGATCAGCAACAAGCAACTGGCCATGAAATTCCCCTTCATATCACACTGTCGTGTTCCCCCCCCCCTCTTCCCCCACCCTGTGGATTCCAAAAGTATTTTTTGATCAGACACAGTACAAGACCAGAGAGTGAACTCTTTTCCACAACATGATAACGAGCACGCGAGTAATTTACATGCCAAGACAAAATAGTCTTCAAGCTCAAGTTGACTTATTTCTAAAAAGAAAAAGATGTTAATACAAAATAAATTTCATGTTTCACATACACACACACACACATGAGGCATACACACACATGAGGCACACACACACACACACACACCACACACACACACACACGAGGCACACACACACACAAATAGAATAAATAAAAATGGAATTACTAAGCGCTATATAAAATTACCAAGGAGGAGAACAAAAGAAAGTGATAAAGAAAATACACAAAAGACAGAACAGAAAAATAAAAAAGTCTGAAAAAAATCCATAACGAAAACAGTTAAAAGAAAAAAAAAAGTCAAACTGAAATACAAAGTTATTCAAAAGTCGAACGCAGAATATACAAATTCTTTTAAAGAAAATACAAAATTTCTTTCTTTCTGGATTTTTTGTTTGTTTAACCGTAACATCAGCGAAGGGAAGACAATCCAGTGTAACAGGAGAAGTCTTCATAACTGCAGCACACACTTCAATAGCCCCGCCCTGCCCTGTAAATCAGCTTATATTACTATAGTACGTACCGCATTGTCTCCCTCTGTGTGTGTGTGTTATTTTTTTTTTTTTATTCCAGGATAATGGAATAAGCACTCTAGTGCTTTTTTTTTTTTTTACATTCTGTCCCCGTGTGTATGCACTTTTGTAAATGTCATCTGTTCTCACCGGCACACGACGGCCTACTCTTACGAAAAGTGGAACAGGATTTAACGTGTGCGCAAGATGTTCTGCGTGCGTTCTCACTCGGGCCTTGGTTTAGAGTCTCATCCGAAGGACTCATGAGGAGAGTGGAGTCAGCACTAATGTTAATGTATATATATGTAACAGAGTGGACAATGGGCTATGTTACGTCCCATCTCTGCACAGCTTCTAGGGTGGGTACAGCTAGCCAGTTAGGACGTCACCTCTAAAACGAGGTTGCATAAATTCTACCCTTCACCAAGAAGGGAAAGAATATGCAATGGAGGGCTTTCGACCACCACCCAAGGAAACAGGCATCGCACAATTCACAGGTGTGGAAGAGTAGGCCATTGTGTGCCGGTGGGAATGGATGATACAATTTACACAACTGCATACACTCTGGGATTGGATGTAAGTAAAGCACATGTGTTCTTATTCCCATTATCTCGAAATAAAACAATAAATAGATAAATGAACAATAACTAAACAGAAAAAGCACAATACTGCAGATTACACTGCCATTATCGCTTCATCTGCCTGTGTGGGATCTTCGGTATTCTTTCAATAGTTTCCTTTATTATTTTTCGATCTTCCTCCGTTTCCCCTTTTTCATAATTTTCAGTGAAGGTCCATCTCATCTTGTTTACTGTAATAAGAGCACAGGAAAGCATATAGACACATGAAAGATACTTAGCTGAATCATTTTTTATTTTATTAAAAAGAGAGAAAAAAAGGGGTAAAAAAACCCCACACCTCTTCCAGACAGTTTTAGAATATAACATATTTAAAATCAAAGCCGCAAACAGGATATGACGCTGTGTTCTATTCACGCTTTATGAGAGAATTTTTTTTAAAGAAGAGATAAGTTGTCTGCTTAAAAGGTTCATAAAGAATTTTTTAAAAAAAACAAAGAAAAGAAAAGGAGAGAATAAAGATCGCTTGCTATTTATCTCCATCAGGTCTCTCGATTATTTTTTGCTACTGTAAGAAAGCAACATATGAAAAACAACAATAAAACAATGAATGGATGAGTAAAAAAAACCCAAACCCTTACTGGTAAAAATTAGCTATCATGACGTGTCTTTTTCAATCAATATTTTTGTCCATTATTGTATAGAGACCAACGCACAGAAATAGATGTTCTAAATTAAAAACAAAGGAAGTAGGTTTACATCTAAAAAAAAAAAGTCAGTTAATGGTTTATATACAGTTAACATTATCACGGTTTCAGTACAATCTGTTAGTGTTGTTGCTGTTGTGCGTTCCCCAGCTTAACACTCTGGGGGTCACGCAGAATGCTCACTCTGACTCACTCATCCATCCCACCTGGGAATCACCGTGAGATTGAAACTGCACAATGAATGAGAAGTTTGCGTGTATGACGGTTTTTAAGTACTACCTCGCCACGTAGGCAGCCACACTCCGACCTCGGAGGATAACACTCAGATGATTCATTTGACACAGGGAATAAAATTACAATAACGCAAAACAAAAGAACAAAAAAACATATCGTTCTATGGCCTAAGCTAATTTGAAAAAAGCTCCTGACAGTTTTCAGAAGACTTTTTGTTTGTTTGCCTTGTAGAAGGCCAAGGCGCGCAAACCGTCACCCATCCATGAAAGCAACAAGGCTCAACACTGCTTAACCTTAGCTTGGGGGAGAATGAGTGCCCGACCACTGAGTTATCCCATCGCCCAAAAAACAACAACAAAGTAATCAAGCTATAAAAAAACAAAAAAACCCGTAAATGTTCCTCTGCAGGACTTGAGGACATTAATGCTGAGCAGAACGAGAGCGTTGAAATTATTAAAACAAAATACCCCCTACCCCTTAAAAAAAGGAAGTGGAAGAGAGAGAAACAAGAAAGAAAGAAAGAAAGAAAGAAAGAAAGAAAGAAAGAAAGAAAAATTAATGGGGGAAAATGAAGGAAAAAAAGAAAGAGGAAAAGGAAGAACACAACACAACGTAGAACACAAAAAGCATAAGAAGACGAATAGATCAACAAATAGCATTATACATCAACAAAAAAACACACAACAAAACCAACTAAACAACGGATATACAATTCTTTGCTATAGACACATTGGGGAGAAAACCCATTACTGGTAGTCTAAATGGGGTGGGGTGAGGGGGGTAAGGGGCCACGCGAGGGTTAGCATAGTGGTTAAAGCAGTACGCTCGTCTGAGTTTGAGCCTGGGTCGGAGCCAGTGGAGACACCTGTACAAGGGGATTTACCCTCTGGAGTTTATTTATTTATTTATTTATTTATTTATTTATTTATTTATTCATTTATTTATTTATTTATTCATTTACTTGTTCTTTTATTTCGGTGATAATGGAATAAACGTTCATGTGCTTTTTGACATCTAGTCCCTGTGTGTATGCAGTTTTGTCAATTTTGTCAACCGTTCCCAGCATCACACAATGGCCTACACTTCCAAAAAGCGGACAAGGTTTTAACGTGTGCGGAAGATGTTCTGCATGCGTTCCTACACGGGACCTTGGTTTATAGTCTCCTCCGAAGTACTGGCCACACCATCCTGAAAGTCCTTCAGGTGATCGTGACACTATGAACCGAGGTCCCGTTTGTGAACGCTCGCAGAACATCTTGCGCACACGTGGAAACCTGTTCTACCTTTCAGGAGGGTAAGTCATTCATGAAATCTAAAGCATACAGAACGAATGGTCCTTGAAGTTCTTCACAGAGTACTAAATCATTTGGAACCAAATTATCAACACACACACACACACACACACACACACACACACACACACACACACACACACACACATACACACACACACACACACACCACACACACACACACACACGCACGCACACACACACACACGCACGTCAACAAACACACATACAGTACGTAATACATACATACATACATACATATACATACATACATATATATATATATATACATATACATATATATATATATATATATACATATATATATAGTACAGCTATTATTCTCAAACTGCTCAAGTTACACAAAGGGACCCATTTACCCTTTAAGCCAGCAAGACAGAAAAGCAATAACATTAAAGAAAGATGGCGAAAAAGTTCAAACCACGTCACCATGCTCATTGTTCAGTGAACAATGATATAGTCATGTCAGTCAAAGCCAGAAAACTGCCGGTGTAGGCTTTATCAAGTTGATGAAACAAATAAATTATCGAGAATTTTCTTTAAATAGATTCGCTGGATACGGAAACACACCGGGAAGACAGGAAAAAAAGACAAAACAGGAAACAAAGACAAGACAGGAAACAAAGACAAGACAGGAAACAAAGACGAAACTTTTAGTCATCAGCTGTAAAAAATAAATATAGAACAATTGAGAAAGAAGGTCACTCGTCTAATTCTAGGACAGTAAAACCATACGAAACTGTGCTTCTTTGTTTGTTGTCCTTTGTAGATATTTTGATATCGTTTTCAAGTTCTGAAAAAAAGTGTGTGTGTGTGTGTGTGTTTGATCTGATTTATTTATCATGTGGTCGTAGGGGAGTGTCTCATTCCCCCTGATGTCTCATCAGAGACCTCAGCTTCTCTAGGGGCCAGCATATTGAGGACGGCGCCCATCTCCTCTCCCTCGCTGCTTTACCTTCCCTGACCCTAAAGAGGGCAGGTACCCATTTAAAGCTGGGTGAGCTGTGGAGGCACGCACTGAAGCCAAGGCGCGCAAACGGTCGCCCATGTACTTGATAACGACGCTCGATGCTGCTTAACCTTGGCTTGGGGAAAGCAAGTGGTCTGACCACTGAGCTATCCCGTCCCCAGAGGGGGTGGTCACTACCAAAGACAGCGAAGTGTCTTGTGGTGACAGGGGGAAGAGTAGACAACCCAATGAAAATGACAGCTCTGCTCTCCTGACAGTAATCAGGGGCAGGATGTTTCTCACGTGGAGCTGGGTGACCATAACGTCATTACAGTAATATAGGACAATGACACTGACCCCATCACACACATACACACACACACACCAACACCACACACACACACACAACACACACACACCACACACACACACACGCACACCACACACACAACACACACGCACAACCACAGCACACACACCACATACACACACATGCACACAGCACAACACACTACGCACACACACAAATCCCGGCTGTAATCAACACTAATATATATATATATATATATATATATAGTTATATATACTATATATATACTATATATAATATTAATAATACATGTTGTGTTGGTGTTGTGTGTGTGTGTGTAGTTGTGTTGTGTGTGTGACGTGTGTGTGTGTTGGAGTATTGTGAGCACTATTGCTGAGCAGGAAACAGGATTCTGATTTAAACTGGAATTTTTCGACTGTCGAGAGGAGATCTGGGATTATGCACATTGAGAGAGAGAGAGGAGAGAGAGAGAGAGAGAGAGAGAGAGAAGAGAGAGGAGAGGAGAGAGAGAGAGAGAGAGAGAGAGAGAGAGATTCTCTCATATGTGAGACTATAAGCCGAAGTCCCGTGTGCGAACGTGCTCAGAACATATTGTGCACACGTTAACTTTCAGAAGAGTGGGTTGTTTTTGCAAGTAGGAACGGATGACAAAATTTGCAAAATCGCACCCATACGGGAACTAGTGCAAAAACAAAAAAAAAACAAAAAAACCCCCCAACCCCACAGCTCAGTGCTATATCATATCCTCGAAATAAAAAGAATGAATCAACAAATAAGGATAAATATGCATACACACAGAAGTAAGGTAGTTTTTATGCAACTAGTTCAAGCTACCAAATCAAATACAAGCAATGTCATAATTATGACTCAGATTTAGACTGATCAAAAGGATAGTTCGACGTTTTAAAAAAAAAATCAATAAAAAAAATGATAACAAACTTTTAGGATCCATTCACTTTCTGTTGTCGCTATCAAGGAAATGTAGCACCAGAAAACCAACAGTGGTCACGCCAGTCAGTACAGTAACATGATAGCACACCACAGCAAAAATGAGACAGAGAGATTCCGGCCATCTGGACATGATACAGTCAGTGGTGGTGACAGACCCTTGCTGATTGTCCTCATCTGTGTGGCATGTGGCTAAATGTGGTCACGAATTGTCCCAAGCTACGTGACATGGGGTCGATGTGGTCACGGATAGTCCCAAAACTACGTGGACTGTGGCTGATGTGGATCATCTGTCTGTCACGGATTGGTCAGATCCGTGAGATATGTGGCTCATGTTTAGTCGTCTGTCACGGGTTGTCCTAATCCACATGGTATCACAGCCCAGGACCGGAAGTTATGAGGATTGTGGGATACCTTGAACGAGTGAGATGAACGTGTCCATCACCAGAACGGACAGATGTGACTCACACACACACACACCTTGACTGTGGCCACCAACTCTGTCTGTGTTATCGTGGAGATTATAGTACTGAAAGCATTGTTAGCTTCATATGCTTGGCTGACTGAGTTGATTAATGTGATCCACGAATGGAGGCAAAAAGACAGAAGAGAATGCAAGGAAAAAAAGGGGGAAAGAAATTCTGATGGACATGTCTTTCACAGTCACTGAACAACCTATACTTTCGTTGTTTATTATTCAGATTATGAATTACGCCAGTTCAGATTTTAATACTCCTCACATGACTGTTAAAGACAACTATTTGTTGTTGTTGTTGTACGTTCCCAAACTTAACACTCTGTGGGCCACCCACAATGTGCACTCTGACTCACTCATCCACCTGGGAATCACTGCGAGATTGAAATTGCACACTGAATGAGGTTTGCATGTATGACTGTTTTTAAGTACCACAAGGCAGCCATACCCCGACTTCAGATGATTTTTGTTCTCCTTTAAAGGAGAGAGCAGGTTGTTGTGTAAAGAGCTTGTCATGGCTGAAGGCAATCTCAACACAGTATTTTACAACATAACAACATTTTAGTGTAGGCCTTGGCAATAAGCTGACATCAATAACTGACACAGCTTTTGGCCTGGGCCAATCACCGCTTTACTTGTTGCACATTACATGGCATCTAATGTAATCTGAGGGAAGAAGAACATCCATATGAATCACCCAAACAGGGAGGACACACGACAATATACCATTATTTAACATTTTCAGCTATCACATGAAGGACAGAATATTATCTATCTATTATTATCTATATTATTATATATTATATATATCTATTATTATATATTATATATTATATATATATTTATTATCATAATAATAATACAACATACACATATGTGTGTGTATTTTTGTCATGGGGGGGGGGGGGCAACATCAACGAATGGACAGGCTTAGAACTCCACAAAATTTTGAGAAAGGCAGAACAGAAAGAGGAATGGAGGGAACTGGTTGTCAAGTCTTCAGGGGCGCCCCCACAGTCACCAGACTAAGGGATATCTATCTATCTATCTACTATCTAGCTATCTACTATCTAGCTATCTACTATCTATCTGTGGTGTGTGTGTGTGTGTGTGTGTGTGTGTGTGTGTGTGTGTGTGTGTGTGTGTGTCTGCTGTGCGTGCCTGCATGTGTAAGGTACTCATGCGAGCTTGGCACGTTTACTCACGTGGTATGTACTTATATGTATTCAAGATATGTGTACATGACTGTATCTAAGTGAGAGAGAAATGGCACACTGTCCAAACTTTAAGCAGTCTTTTTTTTTTTTTTTTTTTTTTTTTTAAACAGTCTTCCACCAAGTCTCAGCAACCCACAAGTGTTGTCTGTGTCATTCTTCTCTTAAGCCAGAGAAGCATGAAATACTCATAATATGTCAGATTTGATCTGAAGGAGACTATACCATTCACAGTATTAACCTTGTGAGGAAAATTTTCTGCGTTCCATGTACAGAGGGGGGCTACACCTCTCCCATACATCTCACCGCCATTTCTGTATCACCATTGACACAGCTTGTGTGAGGAAAAAAGCAGTCAGTGTTATAGTGAGTGCCTTTGGGAACAACAGTCCTGCAGGATGCCTCATTCTGGGATCACAATCTGTACTGTTATGTCTGTGGCAGAAGCGGGATTAATTACATTGTTGCTACAGTTTATCAATCTCTGCAGCTTTCTTTAAGGTCTCCTGGGGGTCCTGCATGTTTTGCCAGGAGACCAAGTTTCCTATTTTAAAAATGATTTCTTATAAAATAGTTTGTGCATGTTTGCCATGAAGCTAAATTTCAGATTTTGAAAATCATTTGTTACGAAATAGTTTGAGCATTTTTATAGGATTTTTGGGATAAAGATTTTTGAAAAAAAAACTATTTGTTGCAAGTAGTTTGTGCAAGTTTGCCACAGAAGCTAAATTTCAGATTTTAAAATCCTTTGTTATAAAAAATGAGTTTGCGTATTTTTATAGGTTTTTATTGATTTTTTTTTACCATAGATGTAAAAAAAAAGAAGTATGAATTAACTCCATGCGCAAGAAACGAAGTAGCAATAACTATTAAATCACATGTCTGACTTCAAAGATATATAGAAAACTATAGACTGAGTTTACAGTTTGGGCCACAATCTGTTTGAAGAGTACTGTGTCTGTCTACAGTGTTGTGGATGAGGGAACAGTTGTCTCTATGAGGTTGGTATCAATGTTTTTTGTTTGCTTTCAGAAATTCCACATATCAAGTTGTAAGGAACAGGAAACATCGTGAATATTGTATACCAGGGACGAGAAAGCTCAGTGGTCAGAGCACTCGCCTTCCCCAAGCTAAGGTTAAGCAGCATTGAGCAAGTGGATGGGTGACCGTTTGCGCGCTTTGGCTTTGGTACAGTCCCCAGTTCACCCAGCTGTAAATGGGTACCTGCCCTCTTGAGGGTCAGGGAAGGCAAAGCAGCGAGGGAGAGGAGATGGGCGCCACCCTCAATATGCTGGACCCCTAGAGAAGCTGAGGTGTCTGACGCCACGCTCC
>CM060316.1:58167541-58170041 GCA_030674155.1 Stramonita haemastoma
ATGTTAGAAATATGTCTTGGATAGCCTAGTATTTCAAATTTCCCATGGAAGTTAAACTTATGTACATGATTTTCCAATAATGAATTAATTTCACGACAATCATTTTTTAAGTTATGAACTGGGCAATCTCGTTTTGAACCTTTTTTTGCAAGATTATCTGCTATTTCATTCCAGTATATTCCGCAGTGTGAAGGAATCCAGCAAAAATTTATTCCTATACCTTTTGTCATGATACAATGTATCAAATATTTTATTTCAAATAATAAATCTGTCCTTACTTTTGAGCTCCAATCTTGTAAGCTATACAGTACAGACTTTGAGTCAACACAAAAAGCAAAGTGAGAAAATGCAAAATTACTATTATTTATAGTAATCAGAGCCATAAGTATGGCATAGAGTTCGGCGCTGAATATGGAGAAACCCTTCCCTAAACAGAAAGATTTTTGTATCTTCAGAGCAGGAATAGCAAAACCTGATCCTGCATTTAAGTCATAAACAGAACCATCTGTAAACACTTTTATATGATTTTGATAATTTGTTTCAAGATGTTGTTTTACATCAGAAGTCAACATATTAATATTGTCATCTTTTTTTAGCATGGTATAATCAATATCAAATTTAGCCTCTTTATGCTCCCACTGTGGTATCTTAGGAACTATTGGGGCAATGGGTATTGATGAAATGTCAATATTACACTCTGACAGTAAATCGTCTATGTAATTATGAATTGGGCAAAGTGATGAAATATGTTGAGCCCTCTTAGGATAATCCTTGACTGAGTCAATGAGTACTTCTGTTTTTAATGAATTTGATACTGAAAGACTTCTTGTAACAAACTTAGCTACAGCTAAATGACGATGATCTGATAAAGAAAGTAAATTGACTTCTCTGTATGTATTCAGTGTATTTGTGTGTACAGGGACTCCAAGAGCTAGTTTAATTGATTTACTATCAATGCTTTGCAGCTTTTTCAATAAAGAAGGAGGAGCTGAATGATAAACCTCCTGCCCATAAACCAACGTTGATCTGACTAGACTAGTTGCTAAGTGAAGGAGAGTCTTTGTGTCCTGACCCCATGGCTGAACAGTAATAATTTTGAGAAGATTAAAACGTTTCCTTGCTTTGTTTACTAGACTCTCAATATGGAATCTCCAATTTAATTTGGGGTTTAAATGAACACCCAGAAATTTAACATTTTGAGAATATTTTAAGGTTTCCCCATTTATGTGTAATGCTGGTAAACAATTGGGATTTTCACCATTCAGAAATAGCATTAATTTAGTTTTTTCTCCTGAAAGAGAAAGACCATTTTCTTTCATATAAGTATCTAATTTATCTATTTCTAATTGATAAATTTTGTTGATATGGTTTATAATTCTTTTAGACGTATGTTTCCTAATGCTTGTATTCATCCAAATTGCAATGTCATCAGCATATTGAGCTAGGTTTATATTGTTTGACAGAACTTTTGGAAGGTCATGAATAAGAATAGAAAACAATATAGGAGCTATTATTGACCCCTGAGGAATACCAATATCAATATTTTTTAAAGATGAATACACTGATCCAACTCTTGCACACATCGATCTTTCTGATAGAAAACTCTTAAAGTATTGAAACATTTCACCATTAACTCCAATAAGTTTCAGTTTGTATAATAATCTAGCATGCCATACGCTATCATACGCTTTACTAATGTCAAAGAAAGTGGCAAGTGTGCTTTTTCTGTGTGCAAACTGGTACTTAATATGACTTGTAAGTTTCACTAGATGATCTGTTGTACAACGACCTTTTCTGAATCCAGCCTGATTCACTGGAATTATATTTTCCTTTTCACAGAAATACAAAAGGCGTCTTTGGACGATTTTTTCTAAAACTTTTCCCACTTGTGAAGTTAGTGCTATTGGTCTGTAATTATTAATACAAGATCTTGATTTGCCCTTTTTTGGAACCGGTATTACAATTGACCTCTTCCAGGGGGTAGGGAGAGTTCCATTTAACCAACATTTTTGGTAAAACGAATGAAGTAATTCCTTCCATTTTAAAGGCAAGTATAGTAATAATTGGTATGAAATGCCATCAATGCCCACAGCACTGTAATTTGAAGAGAATGATTCTAACGCTTCGTTAAATTCTTTAAAAGTGATAGAAGAATTTAAAAAGTACTCTTGTTTGGAAACCGGATCTTTATATTCATCTTTTCTTTCTTCTGTCTCTCTAAAGCCTTTGTCAGACTGATTCAGACTTGACAAAGAGTTGTTATCTGAAAAGACTTTACAAATGCTTCAGCCTTGTCCAAGGAGGAAGGCATTTCATTATTATGGAGTTTTATTGGAAAGACAGGCAAAATGTTTCCATTTTTCATTTTTTTAACTTTTTTCCACACTTTGTGTAAATCTTTCGATTCAGATATTTCATCCCTACAAAAATTTGAAAAATAAGTTTTCTTGGCTAGAGCTACAACTCTGTTACTATGATTCTTAGCTTGCTTCATATTAAT
>CM060316.1:58175041-58187541 GCA_030674155.1 Stramonita haemastoma
TTTCGTAATGTTTCCCAACAAAAGTTCACTTTTCCATTCCAGCGTGAGGCTAAGGACATAGAGCCAACCAACAATGAACAAAGTCATACATTTCTTTCCAATCCCTTCCTCCCTCTTACAAAGTCTCTTCTGTCTATTTTCTCTCTTTACCACTTCATTATCTTCTTCCTGAGTCTGTGAATCAAACCCACATACATCCATTCACACCTATCCCCCATATCCATGTGTATCTATATCTATTCTAAATCTATTATTATCTATCTATCTATTACTATTTATACAATATCATCTATCTATCTATCTATCTATACTATTACTATCTATATTATTATCTATCTATCTATTATATATATTTTGTGTGTATTTAGATGTACACATACATCATATCATCATACTCTCTCTAATATCTAATAATATATCGTATCTCTAATATATGTGTGTGGAGTGTGTGGTATGTATGTATGTAATAATGAAGCTCGCATAGACACATAACGATGGATGCAGACAAGCCACGCACGAGAGAGAGAGAGAGGAGAGAGAGAGAGAGAGAGAGAGAGAGGAGAGAGAGGAGAGAGAGGAGAGAGAGGAGAGGGGAGGGGTTGAACGTGTAAAGAAAGCCAAAACAGTTGGAGCAATTGTTTCAAATAAAACTTGTAACACGTTCTCAAAGACTTGTGGGTTCCCTATGACAGGTAGTAGAATGCACAGGAAAACTGCAATAGAAAGAAGGCGGGGAGGGGGGGGGGGGGGGGGTTAAAACTCTTATTTGAGTTAGTAGCTGTTCAGATGTCTCTTTGCTTAATTAAAGATAAGTGTGTTTTACCAACAACAAAAAAATAAGATGAATGATGTGTGGATGATGATGATATCCATATGATGAATTACATAATTCGATGATAAAGATATCATGATATGATGATGATGAGATAACTACCACTACTACTACTAATAGTAATGATCGCATCATCATTCATCATCATCATCATCAAAATAAAGTAATAATAATTATTTTACTGTATTATAGTTATCATTTCCTCTTTTTAAAATATTTTTTGTTAACACTTTTTCTTTGATTTTGCAAAGCGGTTGATGAACAGATGCTACCCAAATGAAGTTTAACCCCACCTCCTTGTGTCTTGTTGCAATTTTCCTGTACGTTCTATTTTTGCCACCAGGCACTGGCAAGTCTGTGAGAACTTGTTAGAAGTTTTAATTTAAAGCGATTGCTTGGCTTTTTTACAATTACCCCCATCACCCCCCTTCAGGCTATACTACCCCTATTTCTCTCCCCACCACCTTTCTCTATTTATTATTATTATTATTATTATTATTATTATTATTATTATTATTATTATTATTATTATTATTATTATTATTATTATTATTATTATTATTAATAATAATCTATTTCTTAGATTATCATAATAATCATTATTCTTTTTTATTTATTATTTTTTTTATGTAGGTTTTTTTAAATATTTTTGTTTACTTTAATTGATCACTATCATTTTCTTTTCTTTTTTTAAAGATATTATTTCCCCTTGAATCCCTGTTATATCCAAGCTTTAATTAAACGAAAGATTCGATGGAACTTAAGCTGTATGAAGCAGCAGACCGTTTGAAAAACTGGTTGTTTTTATGGCTATAAAACGACATCACTGAATTAACCGAAAGAGCTAGGCTAGGACGTCGATCAGACTCTCTATGTGTAGGGGTGGGATGGGGAGAGGGTTGAGAGAGTTAGTTGTTGTTGTGCGTTCCCCAGCTTAACACCTTGGGGGTCACCCAGAACATGCACTCTTGACTCACTTATCCCACCCGAGAATCACTGTGAGATAGGAAGTACACTGGATGAAAAGTTTGCGTGTATGGCTGTTTTCAGGTACCTCGCCAAATAGACAGCCGTACTCCAACTTCAGAGGAGCTGAGAGAGGTAAATCAGGAGGATGACAGGAGCATCACAGAGGGTGAGAAAAAGTAAACAGTGTTTATTTGTTTATCTAAAAGAAAATTGTTGATTCATTTATTTCAATATAAATCTACTGCACCTTTGTCATCGATAGATTGCTCTGTGTGAATTTATTGCCTATTATGCAAAAGTCATTCGGACGAGACTGTAAACCGAGGCCCCGTATGCGAACGCATGCAGATCTTGTGCACACGCTAAAAACCGTTGTACCTTTCGAAAGAGCAGGCCATTGTGTGCCGGCAGGAGTAGATGACAACGAAATAATAAAAACCAGTATACAAACAGGTGTTGTGTTTAGACACCCTCCCTGAGGAAAAATCGGGGAGTTGGAGTCCCCTGGGCGGTTCAGGGCTGTATATGGCAGCATTTTGGTGGCTCATGCAACAGCACTGAAACCATTCATACAGGCGATTGCCTTTCCCAATGGACCATTCCAGCGACGTGGAGAGAGAGGGGGTTGGGGGTCTGCTGCATGGGTAACAGCTTGCCCTCCATACTTACATACCAAGGCTTTGCGTTCTAGAACCTAGAGCACAACTTCATAGTCTTCCTAGACTGACGGATGCCTACTACTTTAAAAAACAAAACAAAACATGTTTGTTGCTTGCCTCTTTCTTCTTTCTTTTTCTGTCAACACGTAGCTTTGCTTTGGGGTTTGTTTGTTATTCTCCGTGATGATTACATAAAGTAAAAAAATATTTTAAAAATCCCTTCTTCCCCACTACACGAAGAAGAGCCCTCCTCTACCCCCCCCCCCCCCCCCCCAATCTCCCCTCAACTGTTTCTCTCTCTCTTCTTCATACCTCTATAATTAGAACTGAAGATTTTTTTTCTTTTTCACCGAGTGCACCAGGTTACTCTTTGAGGTCTGACAGCTGTTGAACAGACTTAGAGCGAGAGAGAGAGAGAGAGAGAGAGAGAGAGAGAGAGAGAGAGAGAGAGAGAGAGAGAGAGAGAGAGAGAGAGAGAGAGAGAGAGAGAGAGAGAGAGAGAGAGAGAGAGAGAGAGAGAACATCTCCTAATTAGCGTCTGTCACTTTCCCCATGTAGTGCTTCTATACTATTGATGAGCGACAGACACTATTGATCCTGTTCAGTTTTTACCTTTCGCCAGCAGCTCATTTACCTTATTACCTTTTATGAACAGGCAGTCCTTCGGATGAGACTAAATTCCGAGGCCCCGTGTGCAAACGCACGCAGAACACCTTGCGCAGACATTGAAAACCCGTTCCGCCTTTCGAAAGAGCAGGCCATTATGTGCCGGTAGGAGCGGATGACAACAAAATATAAAAAAATCAGCATGCACACAGGTTTCGCATTTAGACACCATCCTTGGGGGAAAATCGGGAGTTGGAGTCCCCAGGGCGTTTCAGGGCTGTAGGCCTATTATTCAACAGTCTGGCAGCTCCTGCAACGGCACTGGAACCATTAATATTTTTTAAAAGTCTGATTCTGCCACTAGCTAACGTAATTTTTTTCACAAGTCTGGAAGGTTTGTTTTTTTCTGAAAAGAGCACAACATGATACTTAGATCAGACCCCTCCCCCCCCCCCACACACACACACCACCTCTACCCCAAAAGTCTGATTCTACCAGAAATTCACCAAAGGGGATCGGGTGGAACTTCACAGAACAAGATCTTCGAGAACTCTGCAGTGAAACTGCTGGTGTCTAATAATGATGTTCTCCTGGACTCTCCACATCAAAAAAGTAGTTGTCTGCTGGGTATGGACGGAAACATCAAAAGTCACACACCCCGGGATTCATCCCCCCCCTCCCTTCCCCTGTCTGTCAGCAAAATGGGTGTAGTAGGGGCAATGTGAGAATGACCCGAGTGTAGCCTGGCAAGCACACTATTCCTCATTAGTCAAAGGGCCTTAACTGCTGCTGTGAAGTGGAAGCGGAAGTAGAACTGCAGGCAACCATTTGCAAAACACCACAGCGAAAAGAAAAAAACAAACCAACCCAAGCAAACCTCAACATCTGGGCGTTTTGTGTGGCACTTGAGTTAACTTGGTGGAATGGTACCGAAAGGTAGTTAGTATTCTACAAAGTCTGGGAGTAACTGCAATGTTAAATGTAAAGAAAGGGAGTTTAAAAAGATTGTAGAATAGAGAACGAGAGTTATTCCTATTCCATGCAAAAAACCAGTTTTTTCCTCCATTTATTCGCTTGAATACGCAATAACAACCTTTCTTATTTCATGAAAAAGCAAGACAAAGGGTTTGTTATCTTAAAAAAAGAATCTTTTGTTTTACTTGATTTCAATTTGTATATCATTAGACACCTCAAAATCTTTAGGTTCGTTAAAAAAAAACACAAGAAACCAAGGATTGTTGACCTTTTCAGGAAAAAAAACTATACACGTTTAAAAAAAGAGTCCAGGAAATTTGTTTTTTTCTTCTTCTTCTGGAAACCGTCTTTGGCAGTATAGTGAGTGAGTAGCTTAGTCTCAAGCTGGGTGAAGCACCAGGAGCAGAAGGAGAAAGAGGAAAAGATGAACAGAAGGGAGACAGAGGAGGATGGAGAGGACTGGATATCAAGTCATCCATGGCGTCCCTGCAGTCGACAAGTCTATGGCATGGGAGATGTGACTTGGAGACATCTTTTGTTTTCACTAGCTAACATGAAGAAGTGTTTTCATTAGCTAACATGAAGAAGTGTTTTGTTTTCAATAGCTAACGTGAAGAAATGTGTTGTTTTCATTATTGTTGTTGTTTTGTTGTTGTTGTTGCTGTTTCATAATTATTATTAGTATCGTCGTCATCATCAATATCATCATCATCATCATCATCATCATCCTTACGCTTATACTTATCCTAATTATCATCATCGTCATCGTCATCATCGTCGTCATCATCATCATCATCATCATCATCATCATTATTACTATTATCATTATTATTATTATTATTATTATTATTATTATTATTATTATTATATTATTATTATTATTATTATTATTATTATATTATTCATCATTCATCATCATCATCATCATCATCATCATCATCATCATACATCATCATCATTATTATTATTATTATTATTATTATTATTATTATTATTATTATATTATTATTATTGTTGTTGTTGTTGTTGTTAATAAGGACGAAGGTTTTCAATATGTAATAGAACATGAGAGAGAGAGAGAGAGAGAGAGAGAGAGAGAGAGAAGAGAGAGAGAAGAGAGAGAGAGAGAGAGAGAGAGAGAGAGAGAACAGACAGACAGACAGACAGACAGACAGACAGACAGACAGACAGACAGACAGACAGACAGACAGACAGACAGACAGAGACAGAGAGGCAGAGAGAGATAGGAGGTGAGTTGAGTGACTGCAGCTGAAGTGCTCATTATCCTGGCCCTGTCAAACGCCTCAAATCCCATCAATGCTTTCGTCTGGAGAACACCACGCCAATTAGCCGTCTGGTGACATTTTCAATGCTACTCCCCCTCCCCCCCCCCCCCCCCACACACACCCACATCCCCCCTGTCCCCTCCATAGTCCTCTCCTGTTAGCCCCTCTGCCGCAACTGCTTCTGAGATTTTTCAGACGGAAATTCGACGGAAAATGCGTGAGTGGAAGAAAGAAAGATAGAAGACATGAAACTTCATTGGTTTTGTTTTTTTCTTTTTTCATTTTTAAGGAAAGGGAATAAGCACACCGTATGGGTTGTTATCGTTGTTGGTTTCGTTGTTGTTGTTGATGTTGTTGCTGGATATTTTGTTGGGCTGTTTTCAATCCAGGACTCAGTCTGGAAAAAAAGTCAACCTGAATCAAACAAAACAACAGCAACAACAAAGAATACAGGTAAAAAGGTAAAGGTGTCCCATAACCTATGTGGTCGTCGGAGAGCGAGGCATCAGAGACCTCAGCTTCTCTAGGGGCCAACATATTGAGGGCGTCTCCCATCTCCTCTCTCTCGCTACTTTACCTTCCCTGACCCTAAAGAGGGCAGGTACCCATTTACAGCTGGGGGAACTGGGGGAAATGTACTGAAACCAAGGCGCGCAAACGGTCACCCATCCACTTGGTAACCATGCTCACAATACCGTGGGGAAAGCGAGTGCTATGACCACTGAACTATCCCGTCCCCTTATTTTGAATTGTCTTAAAATAATTATTTAAAAAAATAGGAGGTCTGAATTTTGTTTTAATCCTCGGCTAGATCTCCGAGGTTTACCAATGGTGAGATTTTGCTTATGTTTTTTTTTTTGCCCATCATGAAGGTACTAGGTAGCTGCATTCTGACTTCTGGGATATATCAGCTGGGTATACTCGTGTTTCTGTGACCCACAGAACGCTGACATGAATCACAGGATCTTTAACATACATCTCTGATTCTCTGCATGTGTATAAATACACGAAGAGAATTAAGGCGCTGGTAGGTCTGCACTTGAAATTTACCTGTGATATGGTAAAGATCCCCACCCTTAATTCACGTGTCGCCACCAGGATTCGAACCCTCGACTTCATGGATCTGAAAAATATAAAGCGCACACATGACGATGGAATCGACCAAGCCCTGAACTAATGATTTGTCCTTAAACAAAACAAACCCAAACCCTACTGGAGTCTTGGTGGCTTCTGGAGTAACACGGCTACTGGTGATTTTAACAAAAGTACCATTTTTTCTTTTTTTTTTTTCTTTTTCATTTTCAAAACCCTTTTAAGTTATGTAAGATTTCTCTGCATGAAATTCGAGCTGCTCTCCCCCGGGAGAGCACGTCCCAACAAAAGCAGCGACATCCATTATTTTTTTATTTTCCTGTCTGCAACTGTAGTTGTTTTCCTATCAGAGTGACTTTTTAAAACAGAATTTTGCCAGAGACAAACTCTCTTATTGCCGTGGGTTCTTTTACGTGCGCTAAGTAATTCTGTGTAACACACAGGATCTCGGTTTATCGTCTCATCCGAAAGACTAGCACTCCGACCACCCCTCATAATCTAATGGATGAGGGAAAAGTTTTGGGCCCAAACGGGGATCAAAGTACCGCACACTTCCTACCCGGACATTTCGCTTTCTATTCAGGCGCGTTACCTCTAGACCACCAATCCATTCTAGACTAATAGTCAGCTTATATCCAGACCTGTCAATGTTGTAATCCCTTTGGTGAGGACGCATGGAGAAGATAAGATAATTAAAAAGGTAAAAAAAAAAAAAGCAAAGGTGTCCCATAACCTACGTGGTCGTAGTGGAGCGAGGCATCAGAGACCTCAACTTCTCTAGGGGCCAGCATATTGAGGGCGGCGCCCATCTCCTCTCCCTCGCTGCTTTACTTTCCCTGACCTTAAAGAGGGCAGGTACCATTTACAGCTGGGTGAACTGGGGGATTGTACCAAAGCCTTGGCGCGCAACCGGTCACCCATCCAGTTGGTAACCACGCTCGATGCTGCTTAACATTGGCTTGGGGAAAGCGAGTGCTCTGACCACTGAGCTACTCCGTTTCCTAAGATAATTATTCCCGTCCAAAGATCTCGTAATTCATGTCAGCGCCGGAAGATTGCAGCAGTGCAGTCACATCCATCATACACTTGAGACTACGCCATAAACCTTGGGGTTACCTCAAGGTAAGGCCCTGCACAAGTTTTCAGGTACAAGACAGGGCAAAACATTAATAATTAAATGCTGTGATTAATCATAGCACGAATGGACACTTTTACTAAGTAGAATCCCCCCTTTATTATAATGACTTGAAATATCAGAGTGTGAATGAACTTTTCCCTGATTAGAACCTTGAATAATGGCTTTAAGATTCATAGCGTGAAGGACATTTTTATGTGTGCATAGAACCTTATGTCATGGCTTGAAAAATCATAGCATGAATGAACATTTTCTGTGTATCAAGCTTTAAATTATGGTTTGAAAAATAGCGTGAATGAATTTTTTCTGCGTGCATAGAACCTTAAATCATGGCTTGAAAAATCATAACATGAATAAACATTTTTTCTGGGTAGAACCCTAAATCATGGCTTGAAAAATCATAGCGTGGATGAAAATGTTCTCTGCATAAAGCATTAAGTCATGGTTTAAAAAATAGCGTGTATGAAAATTGTGTGTGTGCATCGAACCTTGAATGATGGCTTAAAAATAGTGTGAATGAAATTTGTATGTGTGCATAGAATCTTTAATTATGTCTTGAAATTAATAGCTTGAATGAAATTTGTGTGTGTGCATAGAACCTTTAATCATGGCTTGAAAAATGATAGCGTGAATAATCTTTTTTTATGTATTAAACCTTAAATCATGATTTGATAAATCAAAGCGTAAATGAGAATTTTCTCTCTATAAAACATCAAATCATGGTGTGAAAAACCACAGCATGAATGAACATTTCATCTGTATTAAATCTTAAATGTTTGTCATTGCGTGATGAAACATTACCGTGAATAAAGATATTCTGTAAAGTGCTATGATGTGTCAAAGAAAACCAAATAGCAATCACTGATATACTGAAAGTAGGGGACTCATATCATTGAAAGAAGAGAGGAAAGGCAGAGAAGGGTGAGAACAAAGAAGGAGCAGAAGGGGGAAGAAGGATGAGGAGGAGGAGGAAGAGAAGAGAGGAGAAGAAGAAGGAGGAAGAAAGAAGAGAAGGAAGAAAAGAGAGAAGAAGATGATGAAGATTGAAGAGATGTGAGAAGATTTAAGAGAAGAAGAAGAAAGAGAAGGAGAAGAAGAGGAGAAGAGAGAAGGAGAGAAGAAAGACAGAGAAGGAGAGAAGAAGAGATGGAAGAGATGATGAAGAATTGAAGACGAATTTGAGAAGAATTTGAAGAAAGGAAGAAGAAGAAGAAGAAGAAGAAGAAGAGAAGAAAAGAAAGAAAGAAAATGAAGAAATGAAGAAGAAAAGAAGAGAATGAGAGGAGAGGAGAGGAGGAGGAGGAGAGGGGAAGACAAAGGAAAGTAGACTGAAAGAAGATAGGAAAGGATGAATATGGAAGAGATGGAACTGTCCTTCAATTTTATAGGCTTCATCCTGTATATATGTTGTGGTAAGCATACCTGTCTGTTATGTCTATGTCTCCCTCATCTCCTTCCATCATTCCCCTTCATTTTCCTGTGTATGGTGTATGTAGTGTGTGTGTGTGTGCGTGTGGTGCGTGGTGTGTGTGTGTGTTGTGTGGTGGTGTGTGTTGTGTGGGTGTGCGTGTGTGTATGCATGTATGTGTGTATGTGCTGTGTATTGCTGGTGCGTGGTGCGTGTGTATGTGATGTGCTTGTGTTGTTGTGCGCGTGTTTTGTACATGTAATGTGTAATTCTCGCACATGTGCGTTGCCTAATCTCAATCTTTGCCCTCAATACATGATAAATGTGCAATTTCCCCCCCTCTTCCAATACAATACAACCTTCCCCCAAAAAAAAACACCACAACCCAACCTGCACATGTATCATACACCTTCATAGAATTCCCATCTTCCCCTACTGCCTCCCCCCATCCCGCCTCCTATCACCCGCTACCGCCTCCTTGCCGTCTGCTTTTCCCGTGAAAAGGAGAGAGAGAGAGAGAGAGAGAGAGAGAGAGAGAGAGAGAGAGAGAGAGAGAGAGAGAGAGAGAGAGAGAGAGAGAGGTCTGTCTAAATCATCAGACAGAGGTGGGTCAGACAGCCTTCACGGAGAGGAAGCAGACGCTAATTTGAGAGAGAGAGAGAGAGAGAGAGAGAGAGAGGAGAGGGAGAGAGAGAGAGAGAGAGAGAGAGAGAGAGAGAGAGAGAGAGAGAGAGAGAGAGAGAGAGGAGAGACAGAAGAACGGTTTTCGGCAATGGCGCCATGTTGCTTTTCTCCAGTGACTGCTTTGCACTAAACCATGCAGGAGAAGTGTGCGTGTTACTATCATGCTGTAAAACGTAAAGGTGTCCCATCACCTATGTGGTTGTAGGGGGGCAAGGCATCAGAGACCTCAGCTTCTCTAGGGGGCCAGCATAGTGAGGGCGGCGCCCATCTCCTCTCCCTCACCTCCTCTCCCTCGCTGCTTAACCTTCCCTGACCCTAAAGAGGGCAGGTTTCCATTTACAGCTGGGTGAACTGGGAGACTGTACCAAAACCAAGGTGTGCAACGCAACCGGTCACCCATCCACTTGGTAGCCATGCTTCATGCTGCTTAACCTTAGCTTGGGGAAAGCAAGTGCTCTGACCACTGAGTTATCATGCTTTAGCTGTGGCAAATGTTTAGTAGAAAACTGTTTGAATCATATTATTGTTTGTTTGTTATCTCATAGCTTCTTGCTTTGTTTGTTTTTTCAATTTTCTGTCGTTAGTCATTCTTAAAGTTTTGAATCAGTGGAAGATGGTAGATATACATTATTTTTGATGATGGAGAATTTGCGTTCTGAATAGTTTTGTGCTCATTTTCTTATGTTATGAATTGAAAGTAGAGATATTGTATTGAAGGGTTTTTGTTAAACTTTTTTCGATAATAGAGTAAAAGGGCTGGCCAATCTTTTAGCCTGAAGAAGGTTTGAAATAAACCGAAAATTTGCTCGCCAGACACTTGGGTGTTGTGTCTTTATTTGTCTGCTTGTATAATAGAGTAAAAGGATGATAATTTAGGTTCACAAAAGCATTCTTCCATAATTATGGTTCTCTAACGTGTAGATAAAAGTACACATTGAATAATTACCCCCCCCCCCTGTTAAATAAAAAAGCTATAGATCTATTGATCTCTCTGTCTGTTTGTCCGCCTATTTGTCTGTCTATCTGTCTCTCTATCTATATAACCTTGGCAACAAGCCTTTTCATGTAAAAGGCACGCACAGACACAGATACACATACCTACCTACCTACCTACCCAACCTACCTACCTACCTACCTACCTACCTACCTACCTACCTACCTACCTACGTACGTACGTACGTACGTACGTACGTACGTACGTACGTACATACATACATACATACATACACACATACACAGAGTGACACACGCATACACACATAAACACCTACACACAAACACAACAACAACAACCACCCACCCACCCACCCACAAAACCAACAACCAACCACCCAACCATCCAACCAACCAACCAGCCACCCACCCAAAAAACCAACCAACCAACCAACCAACCACAACCCAACCCAACCAACCAACCAACCAACCAACCAACCATCAAACCAACCAACCACCAACCAATCAACCTACCAACCAACCAACCAACCCTATTTTTTAATTAAGGAACAGTTTCAGTTCCAGAAACCAGCCTATACAGTCCCAGTCCCAGTTCCAGTCCCAGGCACAAACAGAAGCCAGACAGACAAGGGATGGGGTGTGGGTGGGGGAGCGGAATGTTTTGTTTTTTTTCTACCCAGTGTTAGCACCCAATATTAATTACCAGGGGAAAACTGCTGTCATAAAAGCGATGACACCGTGACAAACAGCCCCTCTTTCTGCATTTCGCAGCCAGCAGGTTTGAGCATTGAGGGTGTAAACCATGTTTTAGTACCAGTCTGTTCAAATGCTTACTTTCCCAAGGTAGGAAGGAAGGAAGGGTCTTCTCTCTCTCTCTCTTATTTTCTGTCTCTCTGTCTCTGACTCTTTGTCTCTGTCTCTATCTCTCTGTGTCTCTGTCTCTCTGTGTCTCTGTGTCTCTCTCTTATTCTCTGTCTCCCGGTCTCTGACTCTTTGTCTCTGTCTCTATCTCTCTCTGTGTGTCTCTGTCTCTCTCTGTCTCTTTCTGTCTCTCTATCTCTGTCTCTCTCTTTGTCTCTGTCTCTCTGTCTCTATCTCTATCTCTCTCTGTGTCTGTCTCTGTCTCTGTCTCTGTCTCTGTCTCTGTCTCTCTCTGTCTCTGTCTCTGTCTGTCTGTCTCTGTGTCTCTGTCTGTCTGTCTCTCTGTCTCTGTCTCTGTCTCTCTCTCTCTTTCTCTCCGGGGACTGGATGTTTAAAAAAAGCACATAGGTGCTTATTCATTATCCTCGAAATAAAAGGATTTTTGATTTGATTTGATTCTCTTCTCTCTGTCTCTCTCTATCTCTCTCTGTCTCTGTCTGTCTGTCTGTCTGTCTGTCTCTCATGATGATGTAATTTGAAGATGCGCTTCTCTCTCTCTCTCTCTCTCTCTCTCTCTCTCTTCTCTCCTCTCTCTCTCCTCTCTCTCTCTCTCTCTCTCTCTCTCTCTCCTCTCCTCTCTCTCTCTCTCTCTCTCTCTCTCTCTCTCTCTCTGTCTGTCCTCTCTCTCTCTGTCTCTCTCTGTCTCTCTGTCTCTCTGTCTCTCGTCTGTCGTCTGTCTGTCTGCTGTCTGTCTGTCTCCTCTCTCTCTCTCTCTCTCTCTCTCTCTCTCTCTCTCTCTCTCTTCTCTCTCTCTCGGGGGGCTGTCACGAGACGCGAAGCGGACAGGGCGTACATTTTCTGTGAGCTACAGTAAAACTTGTAATTCATTTAAAAATGCCAGTTACTGGACTTCCAGCGGCTGTGGAGAGGACCTTAGGCGCCCTGCTGACTGACAATGCATGCAGTCTCCAGCTGGAAAGTGGCAGGAGAAAGGGACAGCGTGGTTTCCACGTCATGTTATTTTGGTACCAAAGGAGTT
>CM060316.1:58192541-58197541 GCA_030674155.1 Stramonita haemastoma
TTTATTTTTTTTTTTAATATAAATCATTCATCTTTCGTAACTGAGTTAATGACTGTTGACTAGCCCTGAAGGGCCCCATTGATTAGATCAATTCTGTCTGCATTGTGGAACACAGGGTAAGATGGGTAGGGGGTGAGGGGTGGGGGAAAGGGTGTTGGGATGAAGCCATTTGATTTCTTTCATTTTCCTCTACTTGATTTGTCAGTATAGAGTGCTTTTCTATCAGACTTGGTTGAAGAGAATTATTATATATATATATATATTATATTATATATATAATACATACATATATAATACATAATAATACATACATACATACATACATACATACATACATACATACAACAACAACAGACAACAACAGACAACAACAACAACAGACAACAGACAGACAACACGATACGTACGATACCTCCTACCTACACTACTACCTACCACTACAGACATAACAGACATACAGACATACAGACATGCAGACATGCAGACATAATATAATACATATATACATATAGATATATTTATATTTATACCCCTTTCAAGTCACGGCAGATTTCACTGTGTTAAATTCGGGCTACTCTCCTCAAGAGAGCGTGTTGCCACAAGAGCAGCGCCTCCCATTACATTTTTTTTCTTTTTCCTGTCTGCAAGTGTATTTGTTTCCCTGTCAAGTCGCTTTTTCTAATAAATTTTGCCAGGGACAACCTCTTGTTGCCAGGACTGGTAAGAGTGCTGATTCATTATCCTCAGAAATAAAAGAGTTTGATTGATTTGATTTGATTTGATTTGTCTATCCGTCTGCTGCCTGTCTGTTCCCCTGTCTGTCTGTCTAGCTGGTTATCTATATAGTTGTCTGTCTGTCTGTATGTCTTTATGTCTGTCTGTGCAAGAGTGGCATCTACAGACTAGATGTTTTATCGATGCATGTAGATGGTTATGTTGAAGATATGAGCAAGCTCTTTCTAGCCTGAAAAAGCCTCTTAATTGAAGAAGCATGTATCATAAAAGATTAGAAACGACTCCAGGGATAGACAGAATATTATTCTAACAGCTGCAGATAAGGTTTGACATTTCATATCGCCTGAACAAGTTTTGTGTTTGTATTTCGCATGGAATTTTATGAATAAAAAAAGTGCACATGATGTGAATATATAAAAGAAAAAAATAAATGAACAATTTTTTACAAATATATTAAGAAAGACATACGCATGCAAACACACAACAAAAACACAAACAAAAACACAGAAAAGCATATACACACACAAACATGTATTGACGCACATACACACAACATGCATTCACGCACGCACGCACGCACACACAACACAAACACAAACACAGACACACACACACAAACACACAAACACAAACGCAAACACATACAAACACACACATACATCTGTCTCTGTGTCTTTTATGATGTATGTTTGCGAATTTGATTCAAGTGTGTGTGTGTGTGTGTGTGTGTGTGTGTGTGTGTGTGTGTGTGTGTGTTGTGTGTGGTGTGTGTGTGTGTGTGTGTGTGTGCGCGCGTGTGTGCGTGTTTGTGTGTGCGTGTGCTGTGTGTGTGTGTGTGTGTGTGTGTGTGTTTGGTTGTGTGTGTATGTGTGTGTATCTTATGTTGTGTGTGTATGTGTGAGTGTACAAGTAACATGAATGCTATGGGGGTTGTTTTAAACATAGCTTCATTCATTCAAAAAGCATGGAACAAAAAATAAACACAAAGAACATAATCAACATAGCAACAGCAAAAATCTAGCAGCTGATACTGGTCTGAAGTGTAACATGAACATACACTAGGCGGCTATAGATCCATATATATAATATATATATATATAATATATATATTAATAAATATATAATATATATATATATATATATAAATATATATATATATATATATATATAATATATATAATATATATATATATATAATATACGTACTATGTATATATCCCACTCTCCCCAAAAGTCCTTCGAATGAGACCATAAACCGAGGCCCTGTGTGCGGACGCACGCAGAATATCTTGCGCACACGTTAAATCCTGTTCCGCCTTTCGTAAGAGTAGGTCATCGTGTGCCGGTGGGAACAGATGACATTTACAAAACTGCATACACACGGGGACTGGATGTAAAAAAAAAGCACATGAGTGCTTATCCCATTATCCTCGATAATAAAAAATATTGAAAAAAAATATATAGTATGGGTCACTGGGCCCTTTATGTCTTCAAGGGCATTGGGCATAAGGTGACATCTTTCATCTTGTCCTGTCAGGGGCAACAGTGTGTACAGCATTAATTTTTTTTTTCTTTTTTTTTTTTCGAGTGATGATGTGATAAATAACTCGTGTGTTTGTTTTCACATCCAACCATAAACCGGAGCCCCGTGTGCGAACGCACGCAGAACACCTTGCGCACACGTTAAATCCTTTTCCGCTTGTCGAAAGAGTAGGCCATCGTGTACCGGTGGGAACAGATGACAAGATTTACAAAACTGCATACACTCAGGTACTGGATGTAAAAAAGAACACGAGTGCTTATTCCATTATCCTCGAAATCAAAGAATGAATGAATAAATGAATGAATGAATGAATGATTGTATTCTGTGGTATGCTTCTTCTTCTTCTTTCCTCTTCTTTCTTTGTACTCTCTGTGTGAGGGCTTCACCAGTCTGGTAAGATTGTTAAAGGAAGATGGTTGGATTTTTTTTCCAAAGTGTGGCCTATACATCGTCTTTTTTATCTTTTTAATCTGAAACTGGTTTTCCATTTAGCAGGGCTGGTTTGTTTTATAGGATATGGACTCAGAAGAAGCAGGAGGTAGTTTTTGGCTTGTAAACCCTCATCTTATAAACCGCCCTGTGGGACACATTTTGGATACTTCAAGACACGTTTGAAAAAAAAATAATAAGAGCAGGAAGCTGAGAAAATCGCAGAACAGTGATACTACATACAGAAGTGTATTTTTTCCCCCAGGAAAATATGTGAACTTTCTTTTAAGTTCCAAATTATAAAAAAATGAACGAAAAAAAGCAAAAGGAAAAAAGAAAAAGTGTGTGTGTGTGTGTGTGCATGTTCGTGTGCGTGCGTGTGTAAACCTACGCACGCTTGTGAAGCGCGCGTGTGTGTGTACATGGCCATCATAAGCAAATGCCTGTTCTCTAAAATCCAGTCAAAGAAGAAGAAAGAAGGTTGCACTTCTGTTTTGTTATTGGGATAGAGCTCTGATATTTACCACTAGCGAGATTTTGCGTGTGTGGCTGTTTGCCTGCCACTAAAGTAGCCACATTTCCACTTTGGCGATGATGTCTGATGACGAGATCAGTGAGCATACGGTTTTACAATAATTGGTTATCCATTCATATTGGCACACGCTGGCATGCTATTCCAAACGCACGGGGATTTCTCCCCGGGAGTTAACTTCAGTGCCGACTCCACTCCCCCAAAAGTCCTTTGGATGAGACTATAAACTGAGGCCCTGCGTGCGAACGCTCTCAGAACATCTTGAGAACGCGTTAAAAACGTTAAAACACGTAAAAAAACCCCCAGAGTAGGCTATTGTGTGCCGATGGGAACAGATAACAAAATTTACAAAATCGCATACACACGGGGGTGGATGTAAAAAAAAGCACATAAATGCTTTTTTCCATTATCCGGTATGTAAAAGAATAGATGGATAAAAAGCAGAGCATGTGCGCAAGATCTTATGCGTACTTCCATATATCAGACCTTGGTTTATATTCTCAACCAAAAATTTTTTTTGAGGAGATTGGAGTTAACTCCAGGCAAAAACAAATCGCCTCGAACATGATATAATTATATCAATGGTGGTTCAGACCTGGGCCATCAGATCATGATCTCAAGGTCTTAACCACTTGGCTACCCTGCTCCCTGGCTGCAAATGAACGGATAGCCTAGTGGTCAGAACATTGCGCTGGCAATTTGACGACCCAGGTTCGAGTCCGGTCGAGGAGATTTTTCTCCTGGAGTTAACATCAGTGCTGACTCCACTCTCCCCCAAAGTCCTTCGGATGAGACTTTAAATCGAAGCCCCGTGTGCGAACGCACGCAGAACATCTTGCGCACACGTTAAATCCTGTTCCGCTTTTCATAAGAGTAGGCCATCGTGTGCCGGTGGGAACAGATGACAATATTTACAAAACTGCATACACACGGGGACCGGATGAAAAAAAGCACATGATTGCTTATTCCATTATCCTCGATATAAAAGAATAAATAAACAAATAAATAAATAAATAAATAACAAATGAAGCAGGGGGAGAAGGGGAGAGAGGAGGACAAAGGGGAAAGGTGTGGTGGGTAAAGTTTCCACTGTGAAAAGAAGGGGGTTAGGGTGGTGAACGTACCTTCTAGGCTAGGGTCAGGGATGACACAAAAAGGTAAGAAAAGTTGGGGGGGGGGGATACTGGGATAAACAGTTACTATCCAAACACGGTTTCTCTCTCCTTAAATCAATCATATCTAATGTTCCGTAAAACAGATGGGTTTTTGGGGGCCTCTGTGTGTGTGTGGTGTGTGTGTGTGTGGTGTGTGTGTGTGTGTGTGTATGTGTGTGTGTGTGTGTGCGTGTGTGTGTGTGTGTGTGTGTGTGTGTGTGTGTGTGTGTGTGTGTGTGTGTCTGTCTGTCTGTCTGTCTGTCTGTCTCTGTCTCTCTCTGTCTCTGTCTCTCTGTCTCTGTCTCTGTCTCTCTGTCTCTGTCTCTCTCTTTAAAAAAATTTTTTTTATACAAACCCCATCCCAAATTCTCTCTCGTTATCAAAGAAGCATTTTCCTTTTCGTCTCGTCTCATCTCACTTAAACTTCTATGGCATTCCAAAAAAAAAAAAAGCTTGAAAACTGAATACCTGACGTCTTTGACCGCATTGTGTTCGTGCCCTTCAATGTTTTGTGTTCCTACCTGGTGTACAGTCCTTGGTGGAACTAACAACATTCTTTAGGAGGGAGTGGGGGGGGGGGGGGGGGGGGGGGGAGGAGGGGTACTTA
>CM060316.1:58202541-58210041 GCA_030674155.1 Stramonita haemastoma
GTGGGGTGTGGGGTGAGTGGGAGTTCTGTTAACAGCTGTAGGTTGTGTTGGATATTTTATATGATATGATATGAGTATATTCGTGTTATGAATATTAAAACAAAGAAAGAAAGAAAGAAGTGAATATGAAAATACACAAATAGATAAATCGTATAGAGTGTATTCCACACAGCAGAGCACAGCACAGCACAGCACAGCACAGCACAGCGCAGCACAGCACAGCACAGCGCAGTGCAACGCAACGCAACGCAGCAACACAAACGCAACGCAACGCAACACATCAACACACACACACACACACACACACACACACACACACACACACACACACACACACACACACACACACACACACACACACACACACACACACACACACACACACGTTCATCTCTGTGGATGCACATGTTTTAACATTCTTTGCATTATTGTCCATTACAGTGATGTTATTTCCCTACAATGTCTTCACCTTCCTTCACCTATTCCCTAGTCCTGCGGACCACGGGGACACCAATGAAGATTTTGCAACCAGCTTCCTCCACTCTCCATGGTCCTCTGCTTTCCGTAGCAAATCGTTCCACTCAAGGCCAGTCCACACTCTGATGTTGTCTCCCCATCGTTTTCTCTGTCTGCCTCTTCATCTCCCTCCCCTTACTGTTCCCTGTAGGTAATACGGCGAATGCGTGCAGAATATCTTAAACACAGTAAAAACCTGTTCCACTTTTCAAAAGGGCAGGCCATTTGTGTGGTAGTAGGAGTGAATGACAACAAAATAAAAATCCTGCATGCTCACAGGTGTTGTGTTTAGACACCATCCTTGAGGAAAATCGGGGAGTTGGAGTCCCCAGGGCGGTTCCAGGGTTGTATAAAGCAACGTTCTGGCAGCTCCTGCGACGGAATTTGAACCATGCGTATCGGCGACTGCCTTTCCAGCGGACCATTCCAGCGATGTGGAGAGGGGGGGGGGGTCTGCTGCATGGGTAACAGTTTGCCCTCCATACTTACTTACCCAGGCTTTGCACTCTAGAGCGAGCGCAACCCCATTGTCTTCCGAGACTGACGAATGTCTACACTAAAATCTTATTTACTCCGCAAAGTAGGAATGCAACTACCATAATGATGGCCAAAAAAAACCTCCAAACAGTTGCATACACAAAATCTCACCATGTGTGAACCTTGGATCTCTCACTGAGGAACAGAGAAAAAGAAACCTCTCTGACCAATGATTAGTTCTACCAGCCTGTTACAGTGAATAGAACATTCCATAGTACATGCTAGAATGTGCTCTATCCTGTATTCTTTTAGAGAGAGAATTCACCAGCTTGTTTGACCTGAAATGTTTGTGATGAGGAGGTTCAAAATCAATGGCTTTATATTTCAGTCATCAAAGCTGTCAGTGTCTCCCAATTTCAGCTCTATCCTGTATTCTGTATTTGCTCTATCATAAATAGAGAGAGATAATTCACAAGTTTGTTTGACCTGAAATGTTTGCGATGATGAGGTTCAATGTCGATGGCTTTATATTTCAGCCATCAAAGCTGTCAGTGTACACTCCCAATTTCAGCTACTCTCAGCTGCTGTCTATCCATTCCTTCTCAGCCCAGTTGGGGGCCAGGTAGTGCTAATTATAGCAGGAACTGACCACACTTGGACTCAAGGGGGGGGGGCGGGGGGGAGGGGAGGAGGGGGTGCACTAATTCTAGCACTGGGCCCTGGACCCTTGACTGAGTTATTCTGGATTTGGGTCTTGTGTCATGGGTGGTTTGTGTGTGTCTGTTTCTGTGAAATGTATACAAACGTATATTGAATACACGCTACATGTACTCATTCTTCATCATCAAAGAGAGATATTCCAATTCCTTCCTTTCCTGCCTTCTTTTTCTCTTTCCAAACTCTCTCGGTCATTACAGTTTTTTTACCTTTGTTCTATCTACGTGATAAACCACTGCTTCCTACACCTTGCTCCAAAGCTGCACATGTATCCTACACCTTCACTGGGGATTCGCCACCATCCTCCCCCCACCCACCCACACACACACACACCTGCATTCAGCACTACCTCCTCTTTGCTGTCTGCTTTTCACCAGTGAAGAGGAGAGAGAGAGAGAGGGAGAGGAGAGAGAGAGAGAGAGAGAGAGAGAGAGAGAGAGAGAGGAGAGAGAGAGAGAGAGAGAGAGAGAGAGAGGAGAGGGAGAGAGAGAGAGAGAGAAACAGACAGACAGACAGACAGACAGACAGACAGCACCACACACACACACACACACACACACACACACACACAACACACACACACACACACACACACACACACACACCCGACACACCTCGAACACGCAGAACATCGCACACGAGCGAGAGTAGGCATCGGCGAAAAGAGATTTACAAAATGCATACCAGTGACGGATGAAAGCACAGAGTAACGAGACGAAGAGACAGCAACAGACAGAACAGAGAAGAGAGAGACAGATAGACAGAGACAGAGAGACAGAGAGACAGACAGAGGTCTGTCCAAGTCATCAGGCAGAGGCAGGTCAGACAGCCTTCAGCAGGAGAGGAAGCAGACGCTAATTTGGAGAGAATGGCAAAACGGCTTTTGGCACGGGTGCCATGTGGCTGCTCTCCAGTGACTGCTTGGCATCACACCATGCATGCAGGAGAAGTGTGCATGACTCTTTGTGTGTCTGTGTGCTCTCTCTCTGTCTGTATGCTCTCTCACTCTCTCTCTCTCTCTCTCTCTCTCTCCTGTTTGTCTCTCATCGTACTCTCTACGTCTCTCTCTCTTCTTCTTCTCGTCGACTCTCTTTTCCCTCTCTCTCTCTCTCTCTCTCTCTCTTCTCTCCTCTCTCTCTCTTCCTCTCTCTCTCCTCTCTCTCCTCCTCCTCTCTCTCTCTCTTCTGAGCATGTTTTTGTACATGTGTGCGTGGCATGTGTGCACGCTCGTGGTGTGTGTATGTGTGTATGTGTGTGCATGTGTGCGTGTGTGTGGGTGCGTGCGCGTGTGTGTATGTGTATGTGTATGTGTGTGCATGTGTGTGCGTGCGTATGTGTGCATGTGTATGCGTGTGTGTGTGCGTGTGCGCGTGTGTGTGTATGTGTTTATGTGTGTGTGTTTTTGCATGTGTATGTGAGCACGTGTTAGCATGCATGCATGCATGTTCGTTTTTATGTGTGTGTCCAGAAGTAAAGAGAATAATCACTCTACTATTAGCTCTCAGTCTCGCAAGCAGCAGCAGCAGCAGCAGAAGCTATTGCTGATTTCCATCCTGGGTAGTCTGCCTAGTGTTCTTCCAGCAAACTATGTCCTCCTCTTCTTCTCTCTTCCGTTCTCTTCTTCTCATGTCGTTTGAGATTGAGATTGTGTTAAATTCCCAGTGGACTTATCCGATTTAGGGACTGTGGTCACAAGTCATTCCAGTTTGGCGTCGCAGGCCTGCCCCCAAAATAGCACAATTCTTGAAGGGACGGGATAGCCTAGTGGTCAGAACATTGCGCTCGCAATTTGACGACCCGAGTTCGATTCTCGTTGGAGGGGATTTTTCCCCTGGAGTTAACATTAGTGCTGACTCTACTTCCCCCAAAAGTCTTTCGGATGAGACTGTAAACCTAGGCCCCATGTGTGAACACACGCAGAACATCTTACGCACACGTTAAATCCTGTTCCGCTTTTCGTAAGAGTAGGCCATTGTGTGCCGGTGGGAACAGATGACAATATTATACAACTGCATACACACGGGGGACTGGAAGTAAAAAAGCATATGATTGCTTATCCCATTATCCTCGATATAAAAGAATAAAATCAATAAAAAAAAAAAATAAATGAATAAATAAATCAAGAATATTTTTTTCAAAAAGCAACTGTACCAGGCCCACGCAAGCACAAGACAGTATGTGATGGTGATGTACCAGGCCCACGCAAGCACGAGGCTGCGCTCTATTAATGATCTCTATGTCTGTCCTCCTCATAATTACCAGCATCTCCTGGCCAGGTGGTCTGTGGTCTGCCTCGCCTCTCCCTCTCCCTCTCTCCTTCCCTCCTCTCCCTCTCTCTCTCCTTCTCCTCTCCTCTCCTCTCCTCTCCCTCTCCTTCTCTCCTCTCCTCTCCTTCTCTCTTGCCTTCTCCTCTCCTCTCCTGTCCTCTCCTCTCTCTGCTCTTTCTGCCTTGTGATTCTGTAGTGTGAGGCGCTGTCTGGTAATGGTATTGACAGAAATCTTCCCCTGGGTGTGGTAGAACAATCATCACTACCTTTTCTTCCAAACACTTGCAGGGTGGGATGCTATGGTTTTTTGTTTTGCTTTGTTATTGTTGTTGTTTTGTGTGTGACACACTGTATATCTAGCTTGTTTGTTTTGAGAAGTTAGTACAGCTTTTTTGTTTGTAACTACCCCCCTTCATCGTATGGAAGTTTACTATGGGACAGTTTTTCAGAAATTCAAAAGTATCAGTATTCATTTTCATAAGAGCAGCAAGAACATGACAGAACAGCTATGCAATCAAAACCAAAATGGTTTTTCCTCTTTGTAACTTACAGGTGATTTTTTTTTAATAGTTTGAATGACAACGAGAAAGAAGAAAGAACAAGAGGGAGAGGAAGACAGTGTGGGCCTATGTATTGTATTGTATTGTATTGTATTGTATTGTATTGTATTGTATTGATTGTATTGTATTGTATGTCGTGTCGTGTCGTGTCGATGTCGTCGTACGTTCGTTGTCGTTCGTTATCGTATCGTATCGTATCGTATCGTACCGTATCGTATCGTATCGTATCGTATCGTATCGTATTGTATTGTATTGTATTGTATTGTATTGTATTGTATGATTACCTTTAAGTTATGGCAGATTTCTCTGCGTGAAATCCGGGCTGCTCTCCCCCTGCGAGAGCGGAGCGTCGCCACATAAGCAGCACCAACCATCAGTATGTTTTATTTTTCCTGTTTGCATAATATGTATTTAGTTTCCTATCAAGTGACGTGGGGTGGTTTTGGTGCAGAATTTGCCAGGGACAACTCTCTTGTTACCGTGGGTTCTTTTACATACAATAAATGAGTATTCCGCACAGGGACTTGTATCGTTTCACCCGAAAGATCAGCAGCACCCAGACCATCTCTCATGGTCTAGTGGATTGGGGAAAAGTTTCTGGCACAAACGGGGATCAAACCACCACACACTTGAAACCTGGACTTTTCACTTTCTTAGTAGGTGTGTGCAACCACTAAGACCACAAGTGTGTGTGTGTGTGTATGTGTGTGTGTGTGTGTGTGTGTGAGTTGTTGTGTGTGTGTTTGTGTGTGTGTGTGATGTGTGTGTGTGTGTGTTTGTGTGTATGTGTGTGTGTGTTTGTGTGTGGTGTGTGTGTGTGTGTGTGTGTGTTGTGTGTGTGTGTGTGTGTGTGTGTGTGTGTGTGTGTGTGTGTGTGTGTGTGAGTGTGTGGTGTATGTGTGATGTGTGTGTTTATGTGTGTGTGTTTGTGTGTTTTGTGTGTATGTTGTTAATTTGTGTGTGTGATGTGTGTGTGTGTGTTGTGTGTGGTGTGTGTGTGTGTTGTGTGTTTTTGAGTGTGTGTGTGTGTGTGTGTGTGTGTGTGTGAATGTGTGTGTGTGTGTGCATGAACACGCAATACTTTGCCATCATAAGCATATGCCCGTTCTTTCATCAAGTGAAAGCAACAGAAGGTTGAAATGAAACTGAGAAAATGACAGAAGGTTGTGGTAGGTGGAGGAGGAGAGGGGGGGGGGGGGTTGAAGAAAAAGAGTAGGGGTAAAGGTGTTCATAGTGAGGGGATGAGGGTGAGGGTGCTTCCTAGGGTCAGTGATGACACAAAAAGATGAGGAAAGAAGGGAGTGGGGGATGCTATGACAAACAGTTACTTTCGAAGCACTGCTCTTCTATCTCCTTAAATCAATCATTTCTAGTTCTAATGGTCCGTAAAACAGATGGGGGTTTTGATTCTTCTCTCTCTCTCTCTCTCTCTCTCTCTCTCTCTCTCTCTCTCTCTCTCTCTCTCTCTCTCTCTCTCTCTCTCTCTCTCTCTCTCTCTCTCTCTCCTCTCTCTCTCTCTCTCTCTCTCTCTCTCTCTCTCTCTTTTACACACACACACACACACACACACACACACACACACACACACACACACACACACACACACACACACACACACACACACACAACACACATACGAACACCTCCCCCTGATTTCTCTCTCATTATCAAAAAAGCATTTCCTGTTTCGTCTCATTTCCTCTCACTCCAGCTTCCTGCATTAAAAAAAAAAGACTGAAAATTGGAACATCTGACGTCAATGGACTGCCTGTGCATGTGCCCCTTTACCCTTTGTGTTCATTACCCTGTGCAATGTTTATGAAAAATTTGTGTTTCAAACACCTGACAAATGTTTATGAAAATTTGTGTTCTAAAACCTGTGCAATGTTTATGAAACATTTGTGTTCATACACCTGTGCAATGTTTATGAAAATTTGTGTTCATTACACCTGTGCAATTGATTTATTGAAACATTGTGTTCATCATCCATGGTGCAATGTTTATTAAAACATTGTGTTCATCACCCATTGCAATCTTTATATGAATACTTTGTGTTCATACACCCTGTGCAATGTTTATTAAACATTTGTGTTCATACACCCTGTGCAATGTTTATGAAACATTTGTGTTCATACACCCTGTGCAATGTTTATTAAACATTTGTGTTCACACACCCTGTGCAATGTTTATTAAACATTTGTGTTCATACACCCTGTGCAATGTTTATTAAACTTTTGTGTTCATACACCCTGTGAAATGTTTGTTAAACAAAAATAGTCCCTGTGTTGTCTAAACAACATGACAAAATGTTTGACTATTGACCCTGGTTGAAAAATACTGGTTTTTTTTCTGAAAAGGGTGTGAAGGTTTGGATACATATGATGGAAGCTTAGCCCATGAACATTTGGAACTTCACATTGATATAGATGATAGGTAAATTGACCGTAGTGTTTTTATTTTTGTTGTTCTTGTTGTTTTATTATTATTATTATTGTCATTGGTGTGTTATGCTTCCAGTGGTGCCCTAAGCATTGAGTAAGTCTGAGAAATCAGAGGTAAAAGATGTATCCCTCATTGCGGTATCATTTATCTCCTTTGCTTATAATAGCTTTAATCTATCATTAGTCTGACTGAATTTTCCATTAAATGGTTATTTTGCTTTATGATAACAATAATCTAAATTCTCATTATTGATGTATATCAAATATTTTTTTTGTATACATTTAAAAGGAACGTTGAATGTGGTTGACGAATAGATAGATGATCGTTTGCATGCCTTGGCTTCAGTACAGTACCCCCCCCCCCAAAAAAAAAAAAGTCACCCAGCTGTAAATGGATAACTGCCCTCTTTAGGGTCAGGGAAGGTAAAGCAGCGAGGGAGAGGAGATGGGTACCGCCCTCAATAGACGTGCGCACGCAAGTTGATGAACGATAGAATAAACAGATGAGGTCAGAAACCTGAT
>CM060316.1:58215041-58217541 GCA_030674155.1 Stramonita haemastoma
TGTAATCATCAGTAGGGAGCCTTCAGTGGCGTGTGACATTGGAGACGCCTTGATCCCCGTGTTTGTCTCACCGGCTGATTGTGGATGTCTGTTTGCAAAGTGAAGCCTGGGAGTGTTTGTTGGGGCTTTAGACACATTGATGACAAAGGTAAAATACAAAAAGCGGTAAAGGTGTTCCCTTAACCTATGTGGTCGTAGGGGAGCAAGGCGTCAGAGACCTCAGCTTCTCCTGGGGCCAGCATATCGAGGGCGGCACCCATCTCCTCTCCCTCACTGCTTTACCTTCCCTGACCCTAAAGAGGGCAGGTACCCATTTACAGCTGGGTGAACTGGGGAGACTGTTCTGAAGCCAAGGCCGCGCAAACGGTCACCCGTCCAACTTAGTAACCACGCTCGATGCTGTTTAACCTTAGCTTGGGGAAAGCGAGTGCTCTGACCACTGAGCTATCCTGTCCCGAGGCTGGTGTAAACCAGTGCCTTATTCTTCTATTTTGGAAGAATAGGCCATTGTGTGCTAGTGGGAACAGAGGACAAAAATGACAAACTGTATACACATGGGGACTACATGTAAACAAAAAGCACAGTGCTAAAAGACTAGACAAAAGAATAGAATGGATAAACTTTTTTTTATCCCACTCAGCTTGTATCTTCTCTGCATGTCTGTTTTAAAAACATTTACCCAGCAAAACATCCCACCAGTCTCCTGACCCACAAAACAAACCTACTTTCCAATACACGAGTCTGTAACTAACCTACTTTCCAATACACGAGTCTGTAACTAACCTACTTTCCAATACACGAGTCTGTAACTAACCTACTTTCCAATACACGAGTCTGTAACTAACCTACTTTCCAATACACGAGTCTGTAACTAACCTACTTTCCAATACACGAGTCTGTAACTAACCTACTTTCCAATACACGAGTCTGTAACTAACCTACTTTCCAATACACGAGTCTGTAACTAACCTACTTTCCAATACACGAGTCTGTAACTAACCTACTTTCCAATACACGAGTCTGTAACTAACCTACTTTCCAATACACGAGTCTGTAACTAACCTACTTTCCAATACACGAGTCTGTAACTAACCTACTTTCCAATACACGAGTCTGTAACTAACCTACTTTCCAATACACGAGTCTGTAACTAACCTACTTTCCAATACACGAGTCTGTAACTAACCTACTTTCCAATACACGAGTCTGTAACTAACCTACTTTCCAATACACGAGTCTGTAACTAACCTACTTTCCAATACACGAGTCTGTAACTAACCTACTTTCCAATACACGAGTCTGTAACTAACCTACTTTCCAATACACGAGTCTGTAACTAACCTACTTTCCAATACACGAGTCTGTAACTAACCTACTTTCCAATACACGAGTCTGTAACTAACCTACTTTCCAATACACGAGTCTGTAACTAACCTACTTTCCAATACACGAGTCTGTAACTAACCTACTTTCCAATACACGAGTCTGTAACTAACCTACTTTCCAATACACGAGTCTGTAACTAACCTACTTTCCAATACACGAGTCTGTAACTAACCTACTTTCCAATTCACGAGTCTGTAACTAACCTACTTTCCAATACACGAGTCTGTAACTAACCTACTTCCAATACACGAGTCTGTAACTAACCTATTTTCCAATACAAGAGTCTGTAACAAGGCCAGTGAGGTGAACCCACAAAGGACAGAGGTTCTCGGACCCTTAGATAAAACAAAAGCAAGACACACACCGTGTGCTCAATTGAGACAGACAAGTAATCAACTACAACCAAACAAATACAAGAATAAGGGGAAAACAACAATTTGCAGGCAACCATAATATGCATGGTCAACTCGATGATCATAATTTGTCCTTAAGATGTTTCTTCAAAACTTTTTGTGTGTTTGTTTTGAAGGAGCTGATTTTGAAGAAGGTAGATTATTCCACAATGTTCGTCCTGAATAAGCAAGACTTGACTTACAGAGATTTCAGAGATGCACGCACGTATGCATGCATGCATACATGCATGCATGCTATTTTGCATGCACACATTTACACACACGCACACAACACACGAACACACATGCACGTACCACAAATATATGCGCATAAACACATTCGCAAGCATGGCAGACACATGCACGCATGCACGCACACACACATGTACACACACGCGCGCGCGCACGCACACACACACATTCACAAACACCCCCCCCCACACACACACACAAACACAAACATACACACTGTCACACACACACACACGCACACACGCGCGCGCGCGCGGCGCGAGCCACACACACACACACACACACACACACACACAACACAAACACACACACACATCCTTCGGACAAAACTATAAACCGAGGCCCTGTATGTGAACGCACGCAGAGCATCTTGCGCACACATTAAATCCTGTTCCGCTTTTCGTAAGAGTAGGCCATTGTGTGCCGTGGGAACAGATTACACGATTTACAAAAACTGCACACACATGGGG
>CM060316.1:58222541-58235041 GCA_030674155.1 Stramonita haemastoma
GTTCGCACACTCACGCACACACACACATATAGACGAAAACTTCCATTAAAACTTCTTCTTCTTTTGTGTTGCCTGTCACATTCAAATATTTATCATATATTATTGATATGTATTTCATTATTCTTTATATGTGACAGATTGGGATGCTTAATTCTCTGAACATTTTAAAACCAGAGCAACAATTCAAATGCATTTTCAGCATATAATTCAACAACAACATAGCAATTACACAATCACATATCACGGAAATGGGACATAACCCCTACATCAACAACTTGCCCCATATTTGGTAAAACAAACGCTGAGAAAATAACTTCCCCCTCAAGGGAAATCACTGGGGTGGACAAACTGATTATCAAGGGCAAAACGATTAGCCAATCAACAGAAAGCAAGATATCAAAGATGCTTTGAGCCAATCACCGCGTTTTTATCCTTGTTGCTATTTTTAAAAAAAGATATTTGATTGGCATGTTTCCATATCAGCAGAATGTATATAATTATCTGGGGGTCGGGATAACCTGTTGGTCAGAACATTGCACTCGCAATTTGACGACCCGAGTTCGATTCCCGTTGAGGGGATTTTCCCCTGGAGTTAACATCACTGCTTATTCCACTCTCCCCAAAAGTCTTTTGGATGAGACTGTGAACAGAGGCCCTGTGTGCGAGCGCACGCACAACATCTTGCACACACGTTAAATCCTATTCCGCTTTTCGTAAGAGTAGGCCATTGTGTGCTGGTTGGAACAGATGAAGATATCTACAAAAGTGCATACACACGGGGACTGTATGAAAAAAGCACATAAATGCTTATTCCATTATTCTCGATATAAAAAGTATATATAAAAAATAGATATATGTGTTGCTTTTTATTTTATTCTTTTATTTTGAGATAACAGAATAAGCATTGATGTGCTTTTTACATCCAGTCCCATGTATATGCAGTTTTGCAAATTTTGTCGTGCATTTCCACTGGCACAATGACTACTCTTCGAAAAGCGGAATGGGGTTTAACTGTGCGCCTAAAATGTTCTGCGTGCAATCGCGCACGTGACCTCGTTTACAGTCTCATCCTCGTGTGTGTGTGTGTGTGTGTGCGTGCTTGCATGCTGCTTGCGTGTGTGTGTGTGGTGTGTGTGGTGTGTGTGTGTGTGTGTCGCACGCGCGCGCGCGCGGCGTGTGTGTGTGTGTGTGTGTGTGTGTGTGGTGTGGTGGTTGTGTTCCTTTTTGGAGGATGAAGTAGTTGCAAAAAATTCGGTAACAGTTTGCTGGCAGGAAATCAAAAGCTTTCCCTCTGTCCACTTATCTGTAGGCCTGGTTACTGCCCTTCTCTTTCTCTCTTTCATGTGTGTTTTCCACTGGGTTATGGTAAGTACGAAGCTTTAGACCTACATGGCAAAACACAATAACTTCATTTTCTGATGTTGGAGAAAAAAAAGATCCTATGTTTCTTTTGATCATAATATATTTGCAAAACTACAACTTTACAGACTACCTAGACTGATGAGGACTTCAGATACAACACTTTGTTTTTCTATTGAGTTTTGGGATAAAACAGTAAAAATGGGATGTTTTCTGGTCGAATGTTTGGGAAAAATAGGGATACCCAGTTGTTACATGTAGGGGCAGTGCTTGTTTTGTCCTGTTTTTTTTTATTAATTTTTATTTTATTTAATTATTTTTTATATCGAGGATAATGGGATAAGCACTCTTGTGCTTTTTTTTTTACATCCAGTCCCCATGTGTATGCAGTTTTGTAAATGTCATCTGTTCCCACCGGCAGATGATGGCCTACTCTTACGAAAAGCGGAACAGGATTTAACATGTGCGCAAGATGTTCTGCGTGCGTTCACACACGAGACCTCAGTTTATAGTCTCATCCAAAGGACTTTGGGGGAGAGTGGAGTCAGCACTGTTGTCAACTCTGGAGAAAAATCTCCTCGAACGGGAATCGAACTCGGGTCGTCAAATTTTCGAGCGCAATGTTCTGACCACTAGGCTATCCCATCCTGTCTTGTCCTGTCTTGTCTTGTTTTGTATTGTTTTGTCCTGTCCCGTCCTTCCTTGTCTCTTATGTCAGAGCGGTGGGGAGGAAGGTGGCTGTTGAAAAGTTATCCCCCCTCAACTGTCAATAAGAGAAACTATCATAGAGTGGAATAGGACAGACATAGACGGTGGGGGGGGGGGGGGGGGGGACTTGTAAAGACATGTAGCTATGCTCTTTATGCTCACCCCCCAAAAAAGTGTGTGACTGACTCACTGGGAAATGGGAATGGTGAGGGGTGAGATGAGGCAAGTGTGAGGCCAGACGTTCCCTGGGGCAAAGGGCCACCGTTGGGTTAGGAGTGAGACTCTGCTGGCACTGAAAGCTGCAGTTGGAAGCCAGGAGTCTTTTGCCTGACTACACCCTGGTCAGTGTTCTGCTATGCCCTGTTTACGTATCTCTGTGTGTGTGTGTGTGTGTGTGTGTGTGTGTGTGTGTGTGTGTGTGTGTGTGTGTGTGTGTGTGTGTGTGTGCGTGTGTGTGTGTGTGTGTGTGTTATTTTATTTATATTTACTTTATTTATTCATGTCATCATTGTCATCGTCATCCTTTACACCCAGTGGTGTGTAGTAGGGCAGCAACAAAGAATTTATTCATTATATCGAGGTAAATGGAATAACCACTCACATGCTGTTTTTTTTTTACATCCATTCCCTGTGTGTATGCAGTTTTTTTTTTTTAAATCTTGTCATCTGTTCCCACCGGAACACAGTGGCCTACTCTTACGAAAAGCGGAACAAGGGTTTAACGTGTGCGCAAGACATTCTGTGTGCGTGCGTTTATGTATCTGTGTGTGTTTTGGTCTGTTAAGCTGTCAGTCTCACTTTCAGCCCCTTCCCATCCACACCGCCCCCCCCCCCCCCCCCTGTTTACATACATACAGGGCCATTAAGAATGATACCTGTGCATGCATGCACAAACACACACATGTACACACACCCACACACATACATACACATGCGTGCACATGCGCGCGCACACAGACAGACAGACAACACACACATGCACACACAAACACGCATGCACACATGCACATGCTTTCACGTATGCATGCATGCACACAGACATACACACACAGACACACACACACACAGACACAAACACAGACACCCACACACACACAACACACACGCGCGCGCGCGCGCCGCGCAGCATGCATGCACTGAGTGAGCAACAGACCATTTAGCAGAAAAAACAGAAAGAAAACAGATGTAAAGTAATTTGAATCAGAAGAGAGATTACAAAGATGCATTCCACTAGAAATTTATGAAGATAACGTAACTGAGCACAAAAAAACTTCAGGAAGTGCCATTTCCTGTAAGTATTCACAGGAAGGAAAGATTGCCTGACTGCCTATCATTCATGCATGCGCATGAATGTGTGTGTGTGTGTGTGTGTGTGTGTGTGTGTGTGTGTGTGTGTGTGTGTTGTGTGTGTGTGTGTGTGTGGTGTTTGTGTGTGTGTGTGTGTGTGTGTGTGTGTGTGTGATGTGTGTGTGTGTGACTATGAGTGTATGTGTATGTGTGTGAGTGTGTGTGTTATGTATGTAGTCTGTGTGTGTGTGTGTGTGTATGTTTGGTGCAAACGAACGTGTGGGTGTGTGCATGCGCGTGCGTGCATGCATGTGTGTGTATGTGTGTGCGTGCGTGTGTGTATGTGTGTGTGTGTGTGTGTGTGGTGTGTGTGTGTGTGTGTGTGTGTGTGTGTGTGTGTGTGTTTGTGAGCATGCAATATGTTTATGTACACCATTAACCCATAAACACTAACATCGCGAAGGTCGATAAATCAGTAATCATGGAGTCATTTCATTCATCCCATCATGCAAATGGAACACAGCTCTCACAACAGCGAAATTCCCCAGATTTGAAGGGGAAAACAAACTGTTGAGAAGATAAGAAAACCCCTGAGGGAAATCACTGAACTGAAAGAAGAAACAAGACACTAGCAAAACTGCAGTTTAACAAGTCATGTAACATTCCAAAATCAGGACAGACGCATTTGGCCAATCACTGTTTCCCAATATGTTTAGTGTTTTCGGAACAGGAAGTCTAAAGGCTCATTTTCAATGTTAAACGTGTGTTTAGTTTTGATATTTGGGGATTATATATTTTTTGCGGAAGCAGCTAATTAAGATTTTATAATTGTTATTTTATTCATTATTATTATTCTTTTTTATCGAGGATAATGGAATAAGAATTCATATGCTTTTTTTTTTTTTTTGGTCACACAGCTCTATAAAGATTGTGTCACATACATCAAGCCACACATTTCTCATCACCCCCACTCCCCCCCCCACACACACCTGGGATAAACACAGTATTCACACGCTTATCCTCCCTGCCCCTACCCCCCCCCTCTCCCCTCAAACTCCCCATTGGACCTCACCCCCTCAACACACCCACCCAACCTACCCCCTTCTACACGAGGACCCGGATGTATATATATATATATATATATATATATATATATATATATATATATATATATATATATATATATATATATATATATATATATATATATATAAACAATGAGTGCTTAGTCCATTATCCTCGAAATAAAATAATAAAATCAATAATACTAAAATACCCATCCCCACTCCACCCCTATTGCATTCCTATCTCCTCTCCCCCCTACCCCCACCCCCAATTCCATTATCCTCGAAATAAAAGAAAAAAAAATCATACCTCCACTCCCACTCTGCCCCTATTCATCCCTTATCTCCTCTCGCCCCCTACCCTCCACCCCACCCCACCCCACCCCAAACCTCCACCTCCACACCCACCCCACCCCAAACCTCCACCCCCACCCCACCCCACCCCAGCCCAGTCCCTCTCCCCTCTCTGAACATTAACCGCAATTATCACAGGACGATTGCTCTGAATACAAACATGATCAGAAGCTAACGTCAGTATCATCACAGTCCATGACTCCTGGAATTATATCGATTTTTTTTCCTTCCTAGCTCGGCTACTTCGGTTCACCAACGGTGAATTTTTTTAACGTGTGCGTGTGACTTGTTTTTTCCTCCCCACCATGAAGGTAGCTGCATTCCAACTTCTGGGGTGTATGCTGAGTATGTTTGTGTTTCTGTAACTTATTGCACACTGTCATGAATTGCAGGAGTTTTAACATGCATATTTTGGTCTTCTGCATGTATGTGTGTGTGTGTGTGTGTGTGTGTGTGTGTGTGTGTGTGTGTGTGTGTGTGTGTGTGTGTGTGTGTGTGTGTTTGTGTTGTGTGTGTGTGTGTCTGTGTGTGTATCTGTGTGTCTCTATCTGTGTGTGTGCTGTATATATGAGAATTAAGGCACTAGCAGGTCTGCACTTGTTTAAAAAAAATATATACTACTAATGTCACAGCAGATTTCTCTACGTGAAATTCGGGCTGCTTTCCCTGGAGAGAGCACGTCGCCACAAGTGCAGCGCCACCCATTATTTTTCTCTCCCTGTCTCTAATTGTATTTGTTTCCCTATTAGAATGACTTTTTTCTACAAAATTTTGCCAGGGACAGCCCTCTTGTCGCCATGGGTTCTTTTATGTGCGCTAAATATTTTTTGTGTAACACACATGACCTCAGTTTGTCGTCTCATCCAAAAGACTAGCACCCAGACCACCACTCATGGTCGACTGGATGGTGGAAAAGTTTGGGGCCCAAACTGGATTCGAACCACCGCACACTCCGACCCGGACTTTTCGCTTTCTAGGCAAGGCGCGTTACTTCTAGACCACCGATCCACTAAACAACTTGAAGTTGACTTGGGAGATGGTAAAAAAGAGAGAAACAATCCCTACCTTTAATTCATCAAGCCACCTCTGAGTGGATCGGTGGTTAGGTGGTAACGGCCTTGCCTAGAAAGCAAAAAGTCCGGGTCGGAGTGTGCGATGGTTCGTACCCCGTTGGACCCAAAATTTTTCCCCATCCATAGATCATGAGTGGTGGTCTGGGCGCTAGTCTTTCGATGAGACGATAAACCGAGGTCCCGTGTGTTACACATCACTATTTAGCGCACGTAAAAGAACCCACGGCAAAAAGGGGGTTGACCCTGGCAAAATTCTGTAGAAAAAAAACACCCTGATAGGGAAACAAATACAATTGCAGACAGGAAAAAGAAAAAAAAAAAAGGGTAGGCGCTGCACTTGTGGCGACGCGGTCTCCCCGGGGAGACAGCTCGAATTTCACGCAGAGAAATCTGCTGTGACATAAAGTGGTACAAAATACAAAAAAAAAAAAAAAAAAAAATTCGTACCAGACACCGCTGAGTTGGAACCTACGACTTGATGGAGCCATAGGATTCAAATCGTACAAGCTTAACCACTCAGCTGTATTGTTCTCCATTAGAATCGATTCTCGTTTCAGTACTAAGTGGGCGATGGGTCGAATACCTGCTAGCTAGTTGAAGTTGTAGTAGTTGTTGTAGCGGTTGTAGACTGATGCTCTTGATTATACTACCTGCACACGTGGTGGTCTGGGTGGTCATTGATTGATTGATTGATGATGCATTGGGGCGAGGTTGTTTTGTTTTAGTGGCTGAAAGCAGGGGAAGGGAGGGTAGGATAAGGTATGGATTGTTTAGGCAGTGGGGTTAGGGGTGGGGTGAGGGTGGGGGTAAGTGTGTGTATGGAGTGGGGTGGAGGGGATGATAGGGTGGTGTGTGTGTGTAGTGTGTGTGTGTGTGTGTGAATCTCTCTCTCTTCTCTCTCGTTCGTCTGCTCTCGTCTCTCCTCTCCTCGTCTCTTCTCTCCTGCTCTCTCTCCTCTCTCTCATCTCCATCTCTCTCTCTCTCTCTCTCTCTCTCTCCTCTCTCTCCTCTCTCTCTCTCTCTCTCTCTCTCTCTCTCTCTCTCTCCTCTCTCTCTTGTTCTTGGTATTTGGATCCTTTTATTGCTGTTGTGTAGTTAGAGGCTTTATTTTATCTTGATGTTATCCCTGAAAAGGGCGGGGACTGGATGTAAAAAAGCACACGAGTGCTTATCTATTATCCTCGAATAAAAAATTTGCCTTGCCGCTTGCCTTGCCTTGCCTTGCTGCATGCCATGCCTCTCTCTCTGTCTCTGTCTCTGTCTCTCTCTCTCTCTGTGTCTCTGTCCTCTGTCTCTCTCTCTCTCTCCTCTCCCTCTCTCTCTCCCTCTCTCTCTCTCTCTCTCTCTTCCTCTCCCTCCCCCTCTCTCTCTCTCTCTATCTCCCCTCTCTTTGTCCTCTCTTGCACAGTAACTTCACGGCTGTTTGACTGATTAATGACCCAATCCAATCCAATTATGTCCTTTTATGATTCGATACCAGCCTCGCCCTTTCTTCTCAGTTTGACGAGAAAATCGAACTGAATGTCGAAGCCCTTCGGATCAGACTATAGACCGAAGCCCCGAGTGCAAATGAGCGCAGAACACACTGTGCATACGTTGAAAACCTGTTCCGCCTTTCAAAATAGTAGGCCATTTCGTGCCGGTAAGAAAGGATGATAAAAATTGTTTTTTTTTAATGTAAGTAGAGGTGTTGTGTTTAGACACATCCCCAAAGTATGAATACGGCTACCTAAATGGTGCGGGGGCGGGGGGGGGGGGGGGGGGGGGTGGCAGTTGCATACGCAGAAATCTGACCATTGGTAAAACTCGGAACTCTAACCTAGGTAAAAGGTGGTGGTGATAGTGGTAAAGGTGTTCTCATACTCTATGTGGTTGTCGGGGAGCGACGCGTCAGAAACCTCAGCTTCTCTAGGGCCAGCATATTGAGGGCGGCGCCCATCTCCTCTCCCTCGCTGCTTTACGTTCCCTGACCCTAAAGAGGGCAGGTACCCATTTACAGCTGGGTGAAGTGGGGGACTGTAGCTGAAGCCAAGGCGCGTAAACAGTCACCATCCACTTTGGTAACCGCGGTCGATACTGCTTAACCTTAGCTTGGGAGAAAGCGAGTGCTCTGACCACTGAGCTATCCCGTTCCCTCAAGGAAACCGAGGAACAACAACAATAAAGGTATTTCTAGCCCTGCCGAATACAGAGGCCATGATTTCATGGCTGCCACCTAGTTAAAATTCAAATTTCAGATCAAATTGTGCGACAATACACTACAGATGAAAACCAGATTTCAAAACCAACTCTACTGTAGGTCCTTGTATCAACGCCCTGGCCAACCGTAAGTGTCAACCCAGGGCGGTCGACCATAGAGTGAGACAATCACAGAAACGATCCAGTAAAATGAGAGAAAATCAATAGATCCGATTCCCCAGGACCAACCTTGTTTGTCGAGACTATTACAGGTTCACTCATATCAGATGGAAAAGACCTGATTCTTTCAGAGTTGAAAAAGTTATCCGATGAAATATTGCGAAACAGATTGGAATCTTAAAGAATATCTGGATAAAAGCAACGCACACACACGCACGCACGCACGCACGCACCGTGCCGCACGCACACACACACACACACACACCACACACACACACACACACATATATATATAAATATAACTAACATATAATATAATACTAATATATATTATAATGTATTATATATATTCATATTACAATATGATACATATATATGTACATCACGTATGTATTATGTATGTATCATAAATGTCTTTGTCTGTCTGTCTGTACTGTCTGTTCTGATGTTTGATTATGTATGTATGTAGTATGTATTACATGCACGTATGTAATTTATATGTAGTAGATGTATGATAGTTATGTATGATGTAAGCACATAGTACAACGTATTACGCCATACCAGTAGTATGTATGTATTATATTATGATGATGTAGATGTATGGATGATGGATGATGGATGTGATGGATGGATGGATGATGATGATGAATCGCATGTACGTATGTACGTACACATGTTCGCATGCATATACATAATTATGTCAGCTCGTTTTGAATTGGACACTAAACCCAACTCTTTATCTCAGCCACCAAAAAACAAAAAGGTAGTTCTTTGAACGGGTAAGCTATAGGGGACAAGAAGAAACCCCCTGACTGGTGGTATGAGCAGGGATAGGGTGTGCACTGCTGTGCTGTCATAAAGATATGTGTAGTGTAGTGTATCAGATGTCCTCAGTATCGATCTGATTACCACGCCACAGCAAACTCATTGAAGCTGGACGCAGCCGCTCATGTGATAAAAATGCCTTCACATGAATGCATTCGCCGACATGTTGAAATTTTTTTCGTTTAAGGATTTTGTTTTGGGTGTGTGGGTGGAGGAGGGTGGGGAGGTTGGGGGAGGGGTGCGAGGGTGCTGGGTTTTTGTGTGTTTGTTTTTGAGTGAGATTTTCGTGTTTGTTTTTTTTCTTTGGTTGTATTTTGTTTTGGTTTTGTTTTTTTGTAGAGGTGGTTACTCTTGTGATTTTTTTTAGTGCTTAAAAAGATCACTCAGTCATATTGAATGGAATATTTTAAACATGCATATAAAAAAAATTATTCTTTTATTTGGGTAATACATCAGCTCTATTTCTATCGTCCCGGAGCGGTTTCCAGGGAGCGTTGCTTTCTATGCAACACGGTAAGACACCAGCCAGCCATGCCACAACGCTTCATGTGCAAAACATATAACGTGATTTTAACGTCAGTATATATATATATATATATATATATATATATATATATATATAATATAAATATATATATAAATATATATATATATATATATATAATATTAGAGTCAGTCTAAAGTACTTTTAAAGTGTGAACTTCAGTATTATTAGCATATTTTATTTCCCGAAGCCTGCCAGTCTGACACTTTAGTTTTATTCGGGATTTTTTGTTGTTGGTTTTTTTTAATGTTGTTGTGGGGTTAGGGGGTTGGGATGGGAGTGTCGTTTTTGTTTTGACTTGTTTTTGGAGGGAATTTGTTTTTTTGTTTTTGTTGTATTTTTTTTTTGGGGGGAGGGTTTATGTGGCTGGGATTTCGGGTGGGGAGGGGGGGAAGTGGAGTTGAGGGGCGGGGGGGGGGGGGAATATATTTTGTCTCACAGAGGCTTAACAAAAGACAGGAAGTTGAAACAGGATGTAACGGTTTATATGACAATGTGTGGATAATGACCCCATAATGATCCCCAGACCCCCGGGGCTATTGATCTGACCTTTACGAATTAAGCCGGCTGGCCGCACGTGGCCCAAAACAAAGCATGTCACACAGCCCTCAGTGCCATTAAACCCGTGGGGCTGTCCACTTGTCTGCCACCACAGACACAGTGCACAGTGCTGTCATTCACCAATGCCAGTTGGGATGGGGAGTTGTTTTAACACACGCATGCAAGGCGTGCAGCTGTAGGTAGTGGTAGGTAAGTAGGAGGTAGGTAGGTAGGTAGGTAGAGGTAGATGTGTGGTAAGTAGGTAGGTAGGTAGGTAGGCAGGCAATAGGCAGGTAGGTGTGTAGAAGGTAGCAGGTAGTAGGTAGGTAGGTGGGGTGTAGGAAAATAGGCAGGTAGGTAGGTGTGTAGGAAAATAGGCAGGTAGGTAGGCATGAGGAAGGTAGATGTGTAGGAAAGTAGGCAGGTAGGTAGGTAGGTAGGCATGAAGTAGGCAGGTAGATAGGTAGGTAGGTAGATAGGTAGGTAGGAAGGTATGCAGTAACACGCTTACATGTACGTGCATAAATGTATGTATGCGCTGACAAGCGCACATTCGAAAGCTTGTATGCATGCATGCATGTTCACGAAAATGTCTGTCTGTGTTTGGATCTGTATCATGGTTTCTTTTTTTCCTTACCTTTATACCATCTCTTTTACTTATTTTGCCTCGGCTCTGTCCATTCTCTAGCCTTTCTTTTTTTTTTTTTTAAAAACAAAAAGGCAAGTTATATATTACTATATCCCTGAATTACGTTGCCAGCCATTTGTGAGTGCAGTGCAGACATGACTAACCAGTTCCATCTGGGAACGGAAACACGTGCCACCCATTGCAGCCAAGTCATGCAAATGGTCACCCATCCAGTTGGTAACCACGCTCGATGCTGCTTAACCTTGGCTTGGCTTGGGGAAAGCGAGTGCTGCTCTGACCACTGAGCTATACCGTCCCCTTCACATTGGGGCTGAGGGCATTGCAGCTGGGGGCTTTGTGTGTGTGTGTACGTGTGTGTGTGTGTGTGTGCGCGTGTGCGTGTGTGTGTGTGTGTAGGTAGGCAGGTGCGTGCATGCGTGCGTGCTTGTGTGTGTATGTGGGGGGAGGGGGGAGGAGGAGAGGGGAGGGATGATAAGAAGTATATAGATACATACATCATCGAGAATACCTTCGGCATCACGTAGCTTTTTCTCTCTCTTTTCTTTTTCTTAAACCTACTATCTCCAATTTGTTTATTAGCATAAACACCTAGGCTAGACAAAAAACACGCATATCTCTCTCTATCTCTGTCTCTCTCTGTCTGTGTCTTTGTCTGTCTGTCTGTTTGGGGACTGGATGTAAAAAAGCACACGAGTGCTTATCTATTATCCTCAATAAAAGAATTTTGCCTTGCCTTGCCTTGCCTTGCCTTGCCTTGCCTTGCCTTGCCTTGTCTGTCTGTCTGTCTGTCTGTCTGTCTGTCTGTCTGTCTGTCTGTCTGTCTGTCTCTCTCTCTCTCTCTCTCTCTCCTCTCTCTCTCTCTCTCTCTCTCTCCTCTCTCTCTCTCTCTCTCTCTCTCTCTCTCTTTCCCCCCTTCCTCTCTCTCTCCCTCCCTCCCTCTCCCTCTATCCACCCCCTTCTTCTCCCCTCTTCCTCCCTGAACCCCCACCCCTACCCCCCCCCCATCCCCTTGTTTGTGCCTGGTCAGTGTCAAGAGGGTGATGGATGACCCCCCTGATGACCCCAGTGTCCTCAGTCCACTCACCACTACTACACCTGCTTTAGAACACACTTTGCCACTACAACAGTACTACTGGTGGGCTTGATGACAACACATGCCTTTGTGTTGCACCTGTCTCTCTCTCTGTCTTAGTCTGCTTAGTTGCTGTGTTTGTTTTGTTTTGTTGTTGGTTGGTTGAGGGTTGGTGGTTTGCTGATGGTTGGTTAGTTGTTTTGGTTGGTGGGTGGTGGGTGGTTGGATTGGATGGTTTGGTTTGGTGGATGGGTGGTTATGGTTTTGGGTGTGTTGGTTGGGTGGGTGGATGTTGGTTTGGTTTGGGTTCGTTGGTTGGCTGTGGATGGTTGGTTGTTTGGTTGGTTTGGTTTGGTTGGTTGGTTGGATGGTTGTTTAGTTAAATGGTTAAATGGTTGGATGGTTGGTTTGGTTTGTGCTTGGTTGGTTGTTGTTGGTTGGTTGTTGGATTGGTTGGTTTGGGTTGGTTGGTTGGATAGTTGGATGGATGGTTGGTTATTGGTTGGTTTGGTTTGGTTCGGTTGGTTGTTGGTTTGTTGGTTGTTGGTTGGTTGGTTTGGTTGGTTGGTTGGATGGTTGGTTGCTTGTTTGTTTGAATGGATGGTGGACATTCCTTTTTGTTACTGTCTTCAAGGGCTACGTGTGTGTACAGATCTGTGAAGTCTTC
>CM060316.1:58240041-58242541 GCA_030674155.1 Stramonita haemastoma
TCGGAGTGTGCGGTGGTTCGAATCCCATTTGGGTCCAAAGCTTTTCCCCCATCCATTAGACCTTGAGTGGTGGTCTGGGTGCTAGTGTTTCGGATGAGACGACAAACCGAGGTCCCGTGCGTTACACATCATTATTTAGCGCACAGAAAAGTACCCACAGCAACAATAGGGGGGTTGTCCCTTGCAAAATTCTGTAGAAAAAAAGCCACTCTGGTAGGGAAAAAAATACAGCTGCAAACAGAAAAATAAAACTATTAATGGGTGGCGCTGCTCTTGTGGCGACGAGCTCTGCCCGGGGAGAGCAACCCGCATTTCATTCAGAGAAATCTGCTGTGACATAAAGTGGTATATATTTTTTTAATTATGTTGAGATTGCCTTCAACCGTGACAAAGCTCTTAGCATAACAACACGCACTCTCCTTAAAAGGAGAGAAAAAATCCTCTGAAGTTGGAGTATGGCTGCCCATAATTATGGTGATGTACTTGAAAACAGTCATACACGCATACTTCTCATTCCGTGTGCATTTTTAATCTCACGGTGATTCCCAGGTGGGATGAGTGAGTCGGAGTGCACATTCTGGGTGACCCCTAGAGTGTTAAGCTGGGGAACGCACAACAACAACAACAACAACAACAACAGCAGCAGCAACACCTACTGACGTCTGTTTGTGTGTATCCCTTTGTTTTCCCCTCTTGTCACTGAAAAGGACTCTTTCTGGGTTTGTTGTTGTTTGTTTCATTATCCTTCTGGATATTGAGTGTGTGTGTGTGTGTGTGTGTGTGTGTGTGTGTGTGTGTGTGTGTGTGTGTGTGTGTGTGTGTGTGTGGTCAATCAATCAATCAATCAAATTTTTATTTCCAGATGGTACATTGAGTAAGCAGCGTGTGTGTGTGTGTGTGTGTGTGTGTGTGTGTGTGTGTGTGTGTGTGTGTGTGTGTGTGTGTGTGTGTGTGTGTGTGTGTGTGTGTGTGTGTTTGTTTGTTTGTTTGTTTGTTTTGTTTTGTTTAATGTCCTTCACTACTTGGTGATATAGACACACCCGCATTCCCTCTCTCTCCCTCTCTCTCTCTCTCTCTCTCCTCTCTCTCTCTCTCTCTCTCTCTCTCTCCTCTCTCTCTCTCTCTCTCTCTCTCTCTCTCTCTCTCTCTCTCTCTCTCTCTCTCTCTCTCATCTCTCTCTCTCTCTCTCTCTCTCTCTCTCTCTCTCTCTCTCTCTCAGATATATATATATAATATATATATATATATAATATATATATATATATATATATATATATATATATATATATATATATATATATAAAACTACAGAAGAGATCTTACTGGGGAAGAATATATAACCTCAGCAACTGATGTTATGAACTGCTGAGAGTCATACAAAACTTCTTGAACAGTGGCATATCTTTTTTTAATATCTAATCCTCTCCTTTTAAAAAGGTCAATAAGAATTGGGCAATCAAACAATAAGTGGTGGATTGAAAGAGGTTGAGAACAGCAACATGACACGTTTTTAGAATATTTGGTATTCCATGCATTCAACCTCAGTTTATACATTAAAATTTCTAGTTTACGTGAACATGAAATACGTTCAAAATGTGATGTCTTCATTTTGGAATGCATTCTATTCATCAATCTTGCACTAATTTCATACGAGGACAATACAAGATTGGAATCAAACGTTTCAATACTACGATCAGAGGCACCTTGTTTTGCTAATGAATCAACCAACTCATTCCAATAAATTCCACAGTGAGAAGGGACCCAACATAAAGTTATCTGAATCCCTCTACTTGCAATACAATGTATCAAAAATTTAATCTCAAATATAATATCCGTCCTTATTTTCCCTTGCCAATTATTTAGTGCCTGCAATACTGCTTTTGAATCAACACAAAAAAGTATGTGGCAAATATCAAGAGCCATATCAGACAAAAACTTCAAGGCCATAAAAATTGCAAATAATTCAGACGTAAAAATGGAAAAATGTTCTCCTAAATGAAAAGACTTTTGTACTTTTAAAGCAGGAATCACAAATGCTGCGCCACTTCTGCCTGATTCCAATACAGATCCATCAGTGTACACTTTTAAATAATTGGAATAATTACATTCAATGTGACTTTTTACATCAACAGTGAGAAGATTTTGATCTTCATTCTTTTTTACATCCGTGTAATCAATGTCAAAGCTAGCTGAAATATGTTCCCACGGAGGCATTAGGGGAACCATCGGTAAATTTGGAATCGTTGCTATGTCAATGCCAATTTCTTTCATTAATGAATTAGTATAATTTTTAATTGGCAGCAGAAATGAAATATCGCATGCTCGTTTTGGATAATCAGTGTCTTGATCCATAAGTATTTTCATCTTTTACTGAATTTGGAATAGATAGACTCCGAATCACGTACTTTGATACCGCCAATCTTCGTTGATCAGAAAGAGACAACAAATGTGCTTCTTTATAAGTATTAGCTGTGTTAGCATGTGTTGGAACACCAAGTGC
>CM060316.1:58247541-58250041 GCA_030674155.1 Stramonita haemastoma
ATGCACGCACGTACGCACGTTCGAGGGGACTCCCCCCACCCCCCACCCCCCACCCCCTGCAGTTAACATCAGTGCTAACTCCACTTTCCCCAAAAGTCCTTCGGATGAGACTAAACCGAGGCCCCGTGTACGAATGCATGCAGAACAACTTGCGAACATGTTAAACGTTCCGCTTTTCGTAAGAGTAGGCTATTGTGTGCCGGTGGGATCTTAAGAGAAGATTTACAAAACTGCATACACACGGGTACTACATGTGAAAAAAACCACATGAGTGCTTATTCCATTATCCTCGATATAAAAGAATAAATAAAATAATAATAATTAACAAAACAATCACACACAGAGGAAGATTAGGCCATTGTGTGCCGGTGGGAGCGAATGACATTTACAAAACTGCATATACACGGGGACTGGATGTTAAAAAAAAGCACACGACGGCTTATTCAATTATCCTCTAAATGAATAAACAAATATGTAAATAAATGAAGGAATGAACAAATAAACAAACACAGACACAGACACACAGACAGAGACACAGACAGAGACACACGCACACAGACACAGACACACACAGACACACACAGACACACAGATACACAGACACACACACAGACACACACACACACACACACACACACACACACACACACACGCACGCGCGCGCGCGCGCTCAACACACACACACACACACACACTACTGAATGATACAATCGATATAGGGGCGGGGTGGGGGGTGGGGGGTGGGGGTTGGAGCGTGTGCATGGTTTGTCTCCATGGGTATGTATGTGCATTTTAGCACAAACTGGCGAAAAAGAAAGGGATCTAACAGAATTGCTTACCCACCAAGCTGTGACATAACTCTTCAGTGGGTATTTCCTAGTGTGGTTTCTCTCTCTCTCCTCTCTCTCTCTCTCTCTCTCTCCTCTCTCTCTCTCTCCTCTCTCTCTCTGTCTCTGTCTCTCTGTCTGTCTGTCCTGTCTGTCTGTCTGTCTGTCTGTCTGTCTGTCTGTCTGTCTGTCTGTCTGTCTGTCTGTCTCTCTCTCCTCTCTCTCTCCTCTCTCTCTCTCTCTCTCTCTCTCCTCTCTCTCTCTCTCTCTCTCTCTCTCTCTCTCTCTCCTCTCCTCTCCTCTCCTCTCCTCCCCTCTTCTCTCCTCCCGTCCTCTCTCCACCCATAAACCTTAAATCAAATCAATTTAAATTAAATGTAATTCTTTTATTTCAAGGATAATGAGGAAGAACTCGTGTGCTTTTATGAAGTGAGAGGGAGGGGGGAGAGGGAGAGAGAGTGAGAGGGGGGGGGAAAGACAGACAGAGAGAAAGACAGACAGACAGAGACACAGAGACACAGAGAGACAGACAGACAGACAGACAGACAGACAGACAGACAGAGACATAGATTTGGATGTCAATAATATATTCTATGGCTCGTGGGTAGCACAAGACTATTGGCTTAATCTTATGAGTCTACTTTTGGGAGAAATAATGATTCTATCTCGCTTTCGGCACTGTTTTGAATAATGATAGTATATAACAAGCCCTGGATATGAAAGCTTACCAGAACTTTGATATTGAGAGAAATTTTTATTGAGCACAACCATCATCTTTTATTCTATGTGTGTGTGTGTGTGTGCGTGCGTGCGTGCGTGTGTGTGCGTGTGTGTGTGCGTGCGTGTGTGTGTGTGCGTGCGTGTGTGTGTGTTGTGTGTGTGTGCGCGCGTGTGTGCGTGCCTGCGTGCCTGTGTGTGTGTATGTCAGGGGGGATGGAAAGTCTGAGTACTTGTGTTCGCACAGCGAAAGGCCATCATGTTGGCTGCAGAGAGGAGAATGGCCAGAAGACAGAACATGACACTGAAGATTGCTGCACTGCCCTCATATACTAGGTTTCCTTGCTGTCTCCAACTGCTTTGGCCAATACTACGGCAATAGCCTTCAGCTTAGCTTAGCGTGCTGTCTCTCTCCTGTTCTGCCTGTTTCTTCGTTGCTGTTGTCCGAGAGAGAGAGAGAGAGAGAGAGAGAGAGGAGGAGAGAGAGAGAGAGAGAGAGAGAGAGAGAGAGAGAGAGAGAGAGAGAGAGAGAGAGAGAATGTGTGCGTGCGTGTGTGTGTGTGTGTGCGCGCGCGCGCGCGTTTGTGTGTGTGTGTGTGTCCATGCGTGTATGTGTGTGTGTATGGGGGGGGGGGATCAGAGTGATTCTGTTTGCGCTGTGAAAGGCCATTGTGTTAACTGCCAAGACAATTCCTAGAAGACAGAACATAACACTGAAGATGACTGCATACCAGGCTTTCTGCTCTGTCCAACTGCTTTGGCCAATAGCCTTTAGCTTAGCTAGCTTGCTGTCTCTCTCCTGTTCTGTCTTTTTCTTTATGGTCTGTTTGTTTTTGTTGTTTTTGTTTTTGTTTTGTGTGTGTTTTTGTCCTTGTTTTTTGGTTTTGTGTTTTGCTGTTGTTTTGTCAGTGTGTGTGTGTGTGTGTGTGTGTTTTTCTTTTCTTTTTTATTCTTTA
>CM060316.1:58268256-58275756 GCA_030674155.1 Stramonita haemastoma
TGTTGTTTTAGTTGCGTTGTTGTTGTTGTTTTGTGTTACCCAGATTAACACTCTGGGGTCACCCAGAATGTGCACTCCGACTCACTCATACCACGTGGAAATCACTGTGAGATTGAAATTGCACACTGAATGAGAAGTATGCATGTATGACTGTTTTTAATAAATACCTCGCCTTGTAGGCAGCCATACTCCGACTTCAGAGAAGCCCTGCCTAGTCAACAACACCTTTCTCAAGTACAACGCCTCCTATATATATATATATATATATATATAGAAGAGAGAGAGAGAGAGAGAGAGAGAGAGAGAGAGAGAGAGAGAGAGAGAGAGAGAGAGAGAGAGAGAGAGAGAGAGAGAGAGAGCTTAGCTTTTTCCTATGGCTCTGATTTCTTTTCCACATACACTTTTTTATGTTATTACACCCTGATTGAACTGACCTGCAGAGACGGCAATGATTCAGTAAAACCTTTTTTTCTTCTTCCCACTTCGTTGTTTCTATACTATAAAAATATATATGGCACTATATGAATATAGATATAGCACAAGATATGGCACTACATATAAACTCCATGGATTTTTTCTGTCGTCATCACCACCATCATCATCATTAATACTATCATTATTGTTGTTGTTATTTTTGTTGTTCTTATCATTTTTATTATTTATTCTCATTATCATTCTTATTTTTATTATTCTTACTATCAAAAAGAAAAACTTTCAGTTCTACTTGTCATGCATGTTAAGAAGAAGCTAAGACAAAAATAAAACAACAACACCACAAAGGAAAGAGGGGGAAAAGCATATAATGTAGAAGCAAGGAAATAACATGGATAAGGTATTACAAAAGATATGTGAAAAGAGAAGAAGGAGAAAAAAAGTATACATATACCTAGTCTAATACTTGACACACTCAGCTGAAAGAAAACAAGAGGCATAGATGACATAGATGCATTTGTATTAAGTGATATTGCTAAATAATCACAGCATTTATATGATGTAAAGCAAGGAAATAACATGAATAAGGTATTACAAAGGTACGTGAAAAGAGAAGAAGAAAAAAGTTTATATATACCTAGTCTATACTTGACACACTCAGCTGAAAGAAAAACAAGAGCATTAATGACACAGAGGTATTAATTAATACGGATAAATAATCACAGTATCAATGTCTGCTGTCATTCTCAACCAAACCATCTCAAACAACAGAAGAACATGTACATATGTGACACTCCATCACGAAATGAGTCGCTCTGCACTTTACCTACTTCAGTGCTAAGAGCCAGTTTAGGTAGGTCAGGGTCAGATTGTTGATTTTTATCGATTATAAAACTATAGCCATTATTCTACCTTGTACTGAAATATCATGGCATAACTTTATTTCCTTTTGCTTTAAAACATGCTTAGAAATATCCAAGCCCTCATTCTGACCACCTATTACGATGCTAAACCTGTCAATTTCTCGAACTGTCACTTCCCCACAGTCTTATCATTTTGATTTGTAATAACTTTTCACAGAATTGTTCGATTTTCAATCTGTTTTTGTACTGAATAGCCTTTTAATTGTATATCAATAACCTATCAACTAAAAATTGACCTCTGGTGCAATGCGACTAATGATGTGGAGGAGCGTCAGATATTGTCAATTGACAGCCAATAAGACGCTTACTCTCCTTATTTTTTCCAATCCTTTTTTATTACATTTTCTTTATCATTTTTTGGTGGAAAATACATCTCTTCACTTTAGTTTAAAAAAAACTGCATCAATAAGCTCCAATTTTCTTAAATATAGACAACGATGCAATGAAATGCCATTACATTATACCACACAAATTGTTTTGTATACTCTCCCTCTCTCTCTCTCTGTCTCTGTCTCTCACACACACACACACACACACACACACACACACACACACACACACAAACACACACACACACCACACACACACACACACACACACACACACACACACACACACACACCACAGAGCACAGCACACTTTCACAACCAAATATGTGCATACCTAAGGGTCTGAGACAACACTGAACTAAACTGACGTTAAACCCTGCAACTCAAAACACCACTGTCCACTCTATGAAAAATGACATGACATAATGCAGCAAGACGACAGATAGACAAACACAATGGTGACTGACCTCTCTCACATCAACACTCAGCTGCTGCTGCAGGCCTCGCCGCTGTTTCCGATCCTACAACAGCACACAAGTCACATCACTTCTGTACTACTGGTCACATCAAGACCGTTTTAGGTAAAAATACCCATCCTACAACAGCGCACAAGTCACATCACTTCTGTACTACTGGTCACATCAAGACCGTTTTAGGTAAAAATACCGATCCTACAACAGTGCACAAGTCACATCACTTCTGTACTACTGGTCACATCAAGACCGTTTTAGGTAAAAATACCGATCCTACAACAGTGCACAAGTCACATCACTTCTGTTCTACTGGTCACATCAAGACCGTTTTAGGTAAAAATACCGATCCTACAACAGCGCACAAGTCACATCACTTCTGTACTGGTCACATCAAGACCGTTTTAGGTCAAGATAAAAAGGGTAAAGGTGTCCCGTAACCTATGTGATCATAGGGGAGTGAGGCGCATCAGAGACCTCAGCTTCTCTAGGGGCCAGCATATTGAGGGTGGTGCCCATCTCCTCTCCTTCGCTGCTTTACCTTCCCTGACCCTAAAGAGGACAGGTAGCTATTTACAGCTAGGTGAACTGGGGGGACTGTACTGAAGCAAAGGTGCGCAAACAGTCACCCATCCAACTGGTAGCCACGCTTGATGCTGCTTAACTCTTAGGAAAAGCAAGCACTCTGACCACGTAGCTATCCCGCCCCAAGAGTTTTAGAGAAATTAAAAATTTGTTCTGCCAAACGCTTATGTGTTGCCATCTTAATGTGTTTTCTCTAACAAAAAAAACAATAATGCAACTTGATCAAAGCAAATTCACACAAGACAAGACCTAGATAATACAAGTGACCAGACCATGACTATGTCTGTTTCCTTAACCCTTTCGCTGCTATCATATTTTGCTCAGGCACATGCTGGACGAAACAGAGAGAGCGTTGAATCATGACGAACAGCGATCGTCAACTGAGCATTGCTGGCGGCAGTTTCTAGGACAAACGTTGTTTGTCAACAGTGCAGTAAAGAAGTTAACATGTAACCCATAGTTATCCACAAAATTTCTCATTCCTTTTTAAAAATTTGTTTAATACTTTGTATTGTGTACTAAACATCCTTTTGTTTTCTTTTTCTTTTTTTTGTTATTCCTCAGCTAGAGCTTTGGGGTTCATCCAAAGGTGCGCTTATGTGTGTGCGACCGTTTTTACCCCCCCATGAAGGTAGCCACATTCCACCTTCAGGAATTGATGTCTAAACACAACACCTGTATGCATGCGGGGGGGAGAGGGGGGTTGTTTGGTTCTTTCATCATCAGTTCCTACCAGCACAAAATGTCTTACTCTTCTGAAAGGCCAAGTAGGTTTATAACATGTGTGCAATATGTTCTGCATACATATGCTCACATACCGATCACTGTACATCCACTAAACACCTTGACTGCCTAAATGACCACATCGCAAACAACCGTTGTGGACACAAATCACAGTACAAACAGTCTACCAACCATGGCAGAAATTAGCACATTGCAAACAACTGCTCTGGACACAAATCACAGTACGAACAGTCTACCAACCATGGCAGAAATGACCAAATCACAAACAACCGTTGTGGACACAAATCCCAGTACGCACAATCTACCCCCAGCCCTGGCAGGCAGCACACTCACGTGGTAGGAGATGCAGCAGCTGAAGGGAATCCACAGCACCAGGCTGAACACCATCACACAGCCCACAATGTTGTTCCGGAAAAACTGAACTGCAACAGCACATTTGGTTTTAATAATAATACTACTAATAATAATGATGATAATACTACTACTAATAATAATGATAATACTAATAATACTAATACTAATAATACTAATACTAATAATGATGATAGTGATAATAATAATAATGATAATAATAATAATAATAATAATAATAATAATAATAATAATAATAATAATAATAATAAATGGAATTTATATAGCACTACATCTTGCAAAAACAAATTTTTTTAAAAAAGTTAAAAGGTGTCCCATAACCTGTGCGGTCGTAAGGCAGCGAGGCATCTGAGACCTCAGCTTCTCTAGGGGCCAGCATATTGAGGGTGGCACCCATCTCCTCTCCCTCGCTGCTTTACCTTCCCTGACCCTAAATAGGGCAGGTGCCCATTTACAGCTCATTTGGTTTTGAATGTAAAAAAAAACCCAACTGATTTTTTCATGCAACACTGCACATAACTGAACTGTGTGTGACGACTTGATTTCACCCTTTACGAATATGAATACTTCTTCTGCCATTCCCTGGGAATACAAACACAAATACTTTATAATGTCAACAAAAAAAAGAACAAAATATTTTTATATCAAACCAGTCAAACTCAAGTAGGTTACAATCAAAGTATCAAACATCAAAGGATAAAAGAATGAAAGGCAAATATGTGACGCTCAACCACGTAATGAGTCGCATTGGACTGGAGGTCAATTTTTAGTTGTTAACGTTTTATTAAACTGCAATAAAAAGGATACTCAACACAATAAAAACAGACTGAAAATCGGACATTTCTATGAAAAGTTATTGCACATTAAAATGATAGAATGGAGAAAGTGACAAAATGAAAAACTGACAAGTTTGGCACCATAATAGGTGGTCAGAATGAGGGCTTGGGTGTTTTTAAATGCATTTTTAAAAGCAAAAAGGAAGCAAAATTATGCCTTGATACTTCAGTACAAGGTAGAATAATGGCTATAGTCCTATATTCAATTCATTTCTCAAAATCAACATCCTGACCCCAAACTACCTAAAATGGCTCGCTGCATAAAAGTAGGATAGATGCGAAGTGACTTATTTTGTGGTGGAGGGTCGCATTTGTTTTGGTTTGTTTGCACATAGGATCATATCTATATTCTTATCCAAAAGAGTGGAGACTGAACCAAAGTTGGGGGATCAGGATCTAATCCAATCATGTTTATAGTCCCGCCGACCTCACAGGCCATATCAGGGCTGTAACCTCGTCACATTTTAAAACTCAGATTAAAACTGTGCAACTATATAGAGATTAAAAATGGGGTATAAAACCAACTTTCCTATCCTTGCTTGTATTGTCGCCCTGGTCAACCATAAAGTTCAGCCCAGGACGAGCACCACGTTAAAGGAAAAACCACATAAAATGAGATATAACCAAAATGTATACACTCCTATTTGTTTTTCAAACAAAACACTTCTCAGCATACTCACTAATCTGAATGATGCTTAAAGAATCGAACACTTCAAAATATGCACCCACACATTCACTCCTGTTTGTCTTTCAAACAAATCAATTTTCAGCATACTCACTAATCTGACTGATGCTTAAAGAATCAAAGACTTCAAACAGTCGCTGCACCAGCGAAATCTCGCTCTTCTGGCATATGCCCTGAAACATAATGACATCAAAATAGATCAATGAATTAACAGATAAAAAAAAAAACCAGGATAACAATTCTTCTGAGTGTCAACACATACACTCAAGAAAACACGCAAAAGAAAAGACACCTCTATCTGTAGCTGCTGGGCTCTTAGCAAAGTCATCCAGATGTTCTGCGTGCGTTTGCACACAGGCCTTGGTTTATAGTCTTCTCAGAAAGACTTTTGGGGAGAGTGGAGTCAGCACTGATGTTAACTCCAGAGGAAAAATCCCCTCGACCGGGAATCAAACCCGGGTCATCAAATTGCGAGTGCAATGTTCTGACCACTAGGCTATAAAATGTCATTCATTTTACTGATAGACATTTCTTCCTTTTATTTGGGGAAGGGGTGGATATAGGTGCTGTTCATGAAACAAATCAAGGGCTAATGACTAGCTAAAAGTATTTCCACTTGGGTTTTTTGTTTTTTTTAACCTTCTGTGCACTTCTCTCTGTTGCAGTGCAGTGCACACCTTTGTTTTGTATAGCACACTTTTGTATCATTTTGTATTGCTTTGTGTAATAATGCCTTGTACTCTGCTACACTGCACTGCATTTCACACGAGCGCGCATGTCCAGCATAACTCAGTCAAAGGTCCAGATCCCAGTGCTAAAACTAGCGCACCCCTTTCTCTGACCAAGTCCAAGTGTGGTCACTTCCTGCTGTGGTTAGCCCCCTACACTGGTTCTGTTCTGCTAACGCTACAAGTAACATAACAATAACTCACTAAGCAGGATCCATGATGATACAATATGTAACATACATGGCATCAGCAATGACATAATCATGTATAGATGGTAACAAAATTGAGACCGTCCATAGTTTCAATTATCTGGGAGCTATAGTATCAGATGGAGGATCAAAACCCGATATTCTCTCCAGGATAGCCCAGATCACATATGAAGAGCTCCTGACTTCAGTAAAAAATGCAAACTAAAGTGGTACGGGCACATCACATGAACATCTGGACTGGCCAAGACTGTCCTACACTACAGGGAAAAAAAGAACAAGGAGTGAGACAAAAAGGCAGACAAAGAAAACGATGGGAAGACAACTTCAGAGAGTGGACTGGCCTTGAGTGGAATGATCTGTTATGGAAAGCAGAGGACCGCGGGGAATGGAGGAAGCTGGTTGCAAAATCTTTATTGATCGGGATAGGTGAAGGTGAGGGAAATACATACATTGACACAGTAGCCCACTTCATATTCTCTCTTGATGTTAAAAACACACAATATGTAACATACATACATTGACACAGTAGCCCACTTCATATTCTCTCTTCATGTTAAAAACACACAATATGTAACATACATACATTGACACAGTAGCCCACTTCATATTCTATCTTAATGTTTAAAACACACTATACGTGACATACATACATTGACACAGTAGCCTACTTCATATTCTCGCTTAATGTTAAAAACACACTACATATACGTGACATACATACATTGACACAGTAGCCCACTTCATATTCTCTCTTTATGTTAAAAACACACAATATGTAACATACATACATTGACACAATAGCCCACTTCATATTCTCTCTTCATGTTAAAAACACACTATATATACGTAACATACATACATTGACACAGTAGCCCACTTCATATTCTCTCTTCATGTTAAAAACACACTATATATACGTAACATACATACATTGACACAGTAGCCCACTTCATATTCTCCCTTGATGTTAAAAACACACTATATATACGTAACATACATACATTGACACAGTAGCCCACTTCATATTCTCTCTTAATGTTAAAAACACACTATATATACGTAACATACATACATTGACACAGTAGCCCACTTCATATTCTCTCTTGATGTTAAAAACACACTATATATACGTAACATACATACATTGACACAGTAGCCCACTTCATATCTCTCTTGATGTTAAAAAC
>CM060316.1:58288256-58291960 GCA_030674155.1 Stramonita haemastoma
ACAAACAACACAACACACACACACTGCAGCACAACTCACTAGGAGAGCAGATACCCCCAGCAGAGCCGATGGTCTCTGCAGCAATGTAAGCAACAACACTCACACACACTGCAGCACAACTCACTAGGAGAGCAGATACCCCCAGCAGAGCCGATGGTCTCTGCAGCAATGTAAGCAACAACACACACACACACTGCAGCACAACTCACTAGGAGAGCAGATACCCCCAGCAGAGCCGATGGTCTCTGCAGCAATGTAAGCAACAACACACACATACACTGCAGCACTACTCACTAGGAGAGCAGATACCCCCAGCAGAGCCGATGGTTTCTGCAGCAATGTAAGCAAAAACACACACACACACACTGCAGCACAACTCACTAGGAGAGCAGATACCCCCAGCAGAGCCGATGGTCTCTGCAGCAATGTAAGCAACAACACACACACACACTGCAGCACTACTCACTAGGAGAGCAGATACCCCCAGCAGAGCCGATGGTCTCTGCAGCATGTAAGCAACAACACACACACACGCTGCAGCACTACTCACTAGGAGAGCAGATACCCCCAGCAGAGCCGATGGTCTCTGCAGCATTGTAAGCAACAAACACACACACACGCTGCAGCACTACTCACTAGGAGAGCAGATACCCCCAGCAGAGCCGATGGTCTCTGCAGCAATGTAAGCAACAACACACACACACACACTGCAGCACTACTCACTAGGAGAGCAGATACCCCCAGCAGAGCCGATGGTCTCTGCAGCAATGTAAGCAACAACACACACACACACTGCAGCACTACTCACTAGGAGAGCAGATACCCCAGCAGAGCCGATGGTCTCTGCAGCAATGTAAGCAACAAACACACACACACACTGCAGCACAACTCACTAGGAGAGCAGATACCCCCAGCAGAGCCGATGGTCTCTGCAGCAATGTAAGCAACAACACACACACACACTGCAGCACTACTCACTAGGAGAGCAGATACCCCCAGCAGAGCCAATGGTCTCTGCAGCAATGTAAGCCAGACCCAACCACGTTGCCCACAAACTGCTGGTGCGTGAACAGGTGAGCCAGGCAGAAGTCTTTGAAGTACCGGTCACGACCAAAGGCCTGAAAACACCCACGTCCACATGTCATGACACAAACACTTAGGGGATGGGATAGCCTAGTGGTTAGAAAACTGTGCTCGCAAAAAAAATTAAGATAAAAATAAAATAAATAAATAAATAGATAAATAAATGAATAAAATAAGAAGTAAAAAATAAGATAAGATAAATAAATCAATTAAAAAAAAAAAAAAAACATTGCGCTTGCAATCTGACAACCTGGGTTTGAATCCTGTTCAAGGGGATATTTTCTCCTGAGGTTAACATCAGTGCAGACTCCACTCTACCTAAAAGTCCTTTTAGATGGGACTATAGACCGAGGTCCTGGGTGCAAACGCACACAGAACATCTACGTATACCTTAAATCCAGTTACACTTTTCAAGAGTAGGCCATTGTGTGTTGGTGGGAACAGATGACAAAATTTACAAAGTGCATTATACACAAGAGGACTGGATGTAAAAGAGCACACAAGTGGTTTTTTTTTTTTTTTTTTTTTTTTGCTGCCTCGTCTTCTGTGACGTTCCCGTACTGCTGTTCCCACGCCGCTCATTTCAATCTCCCCGCCACAGCCATACCCAGATTCGTTGTGTCTCACCCCCGGGGTCGGGAGTCCACAGGGAGCTCATCAATATTAGGCCGCCGCGGGGCCACCAGCCAGAGGGGCCCTGCACTTCTGCTGGGTCACTTTGGTGGTGTTCAGTGGTGCCTGTTCTGAGCTAACATACGCAGGACACCACCTACTAAGCCCCCTACTAACGACAGTATTAGCTCAGTCGCGGAGCCAGACTGAGTGAGTCACCCACCCAAGGTGGCGACCCCACAACGTCCCTCCAACGACCGCCTCCCCACGAACCCCCAACCCCAAAGGCTTTGACACAAATTCACCACAGGCACAGAAGCGTATGGGGAAACCGAATCTGAGGTCACCATGAGACCAGAGCAACGGAGGCCCACCGAATCAGAGGCAATTTTTGTTATTGCATGATGATCAATGATGATGAGGATGATGTAATGATGCTGCTGTGGAGGTGCATCCGCTTTGAGACTACTTGACAGGGTTGTTCTCTACGCTTACTGTCATAATATATCCCGGGCCCGAGAAAGATACAGACACCTGCAGTGTTGGTCAGGTAATTTGAGCAACACTCTCAAATTCGCATCCGTAAAGTGGATGAAGCTCGACTGTGTGGTCCCAGTCTCCCCACTGAGCCACAGCACACTCACTCTGGGTAGGAGCCGGCCGGAGCCCGAAAAAATCCCTATGACTTATGGGATTCGAACCCGCGACCTTCCAGTCCGGAATCCACGGCGCTAACCACTGCGCCATGGCGGCTGGTTGAGCACACAAGTGTCTATTCCATTATCCTCGATATAAAAGAATAAATAAATAAATAAATAAATAAATGATCAGCCTCTATGAACTACCCCTATTTCCACCCATAGTGGTAACGAAGTACACATCTGATAAAGAAAATGCTTCTGTCTCTTCTTCTTCTTCTTTGAACGCTCAAGACAGCAATTATTGTCTTTTATGAGCAAAAATGCGTCACACTGCCATTAAGCGCCCGACAAATCAGGGCCAGCACATCCGATTTTGGCCTAGGGGAGTTGTTTTTTTATGGCGGCAAAAAGGGAGAACGGACCATGAGGGCATAACACAGACAAGGAGGAGGTGCCAGGAAGAAAAGGAACAAGGCAGAAACAAAGAGAGGGATGGAAAAGATGAAATTTCTATACAGCAGAAGGTGGAGATGCAGTTTGTGCTGACAGACCCCTGGCATCCCCATGAGGGACTTCTGTATATGACTATACATCAAGAAGACATTGTGTTTATCAGGGGTTGGTAAAGACAGTGTTTTGGGGGTAGCGTTACAAACATAGAAAACATTCAACACCTGTAACTGGTGGAACTTCTCTTCTTTGTTCGTGTGCTTTCTTTCTCACCTGTAGCAGTTTCAGTGGTTCCCACTGGGCTGTGTCAGCATTGAAGCCAGACGTGGGAATCGTGTTGATTCGGATCTGTTGTACAATCAATCATAACAAGCAATGATGAAAAGAAAACGATGATAATCACAAAACAAGTTTGTGGAAGCATGTACTTGTTCATAAAAGGTAAAAGGTAAAGAAGTCCCATATCCTATGTGGCCCTGGGGGAGCAGGCATCAGAGACCTCAGCTTCTCTAGGGGCCAGCAAATTTAGGGCGGCGCCCATTCCTCTCCCCCTGCTTTACCCCTTTCCCCGACCTAAAAAGGGCAGGTGCCCATTGACAGTTGGGTAACTGGGGGACTGTATGTAGGTAGCAAACGGGCACCCCTCCAATGGTAACCACGCTCATGCTGCTTTACCCTTGGCTGGGAGAAAGAGTGCAGTACTTGTTCATGCTGACCATAACAGTATCTGAATCAGACCTGCCCTTAGGAAAACATAAGCAGCACATACGAACATTGGTAGTATTGTGAGGAGCAATGGAGACAAAGAGAAAGATTTTTTAAAAAATCTTTAAGTTATCATCGATGTTTTGGGAAAAGACAGATCCCCAAGTTTAACTTGTGCAAGAGACACAGCCCCGAAAAAATTTAGTGAGGGCC
>CM060316.1:58292060-58299560 GCA_030674155.1 Stramonita haemastoma
TTATTTTATTATATTATTAGTATATTTATTATTATATTCACTATTATTATTATTATCATTATTATTATTATTATATTTATTATTATTATTATATTTATTATTATTATTATTATTATTATTATTATTATTATTATTATATTTATTATATTATTATTATTATTATTATTATTATTATTATTATTATATATTATTATTATTATTATTATCATCATTATTATTATCATTATTATTATTATTATTATTATTATTATTATTATTATTATTATTATTATTATTATTATTTATTATTATCATCATCATCATTATTATTATTATTATTATTATTATTATTATTATTATTATTATTATCATCATCATCATCATTATTATCATCATTATCATAACTATTATTGGGCCTGATATCTCTTTCTCATTGAAATTCACAGAGCTTAATGAAAAGTCATAATTCTAATTATTGGGCCTCGACTCTTTCTCATTGAAATTCATAGTACTTAATGAAAAAAATCATATTTATTATTATCGGGCCTCGTCTCTTTCTCAATGAAATTCATAGTATTTAATGAAAAGTCATAATTGTTATTGGGCCTCGACTCTTTCTAATTAAAATTCATAAGTCATAACTATCATTTTTAGGTCTTGTCTCTTACTCATTAAATTCATAATACCTTATGAAAATTCATAGCATTATTGGGCCTCATCTCTCTTTCTGATTGACATTCACAGTACTACTGAATGAAAAGTCATAGTGATGATTATTGGGCCTCCTCTCTCTTCTCACTCTCTGTCTTCATTTCCCTCCGAAATTCACCCGGAGAAATCTGCCATGACTTAAAGTGGTGTAAAATGTAAACTGTCATTTTTAAATGTAAAGGTAAAACAGAAAAAGGTGTCCCATAACCTTTGTCGTCGTAGTGGGAAACAAGGCATCAGAGACCTCAGCTTCTTTAGGGGCCAGCATGTTGAAGGTGGCGCCCATCTCCTCTCCCTCGCTGCTTTACCATCCCTGATTCTAAAGAGGGCAGGTACCCATTTACAGCTGGGTGAACTGGGGAACTGTACTGAAGCCAAGGCGAGCAAAAGGTCACCCATCCAACTGGTAACCATGCTCGACGTTTGCTTAACATGAATTGGGGAAAGCGAGTGCTCTGACCACTGAGCTATCCGGTCCCCCAATTTTTAAATGTAAAAAAATGTAAAACACCAACAGGAAACAACCAGAAAGTCTTTTAAAAACAAGGCAAAAAACACAACAACAACGAAAAACAACAAAAACCACAACAAAAAAGAAAACAAAGCACCCCACTCCACCCTACCCCACTCCCCAACTCAGTGCGCACACGTTAAATCCTGTTCCGCTTATCGTAAGAGTAGGCCATCGTGTGCCGGTGGGAACAGATGACAATATTTACAAAACTGCATACACACGGGGACTGGATGTAAAAAAAAAGCACAAGAGTGCTTATTCCATTATCCTCGATATAAAAGAATGAAAGAAAGAAAAAAAGAAAAAAAGAAAAGAAAAGTCCATTAATAACAATATGTTTCTCATAAAATAAGAGAGAGTGCCTAGGCGTTGGTGATGGCACAGAATCACACACCCTGGTTGAATTGTTCCCCAGGGAGCTTTTTCTTTCGGTTTTTTTTCTTTCTGACCAGCAGTCAGCCACTGATCATGAAGCTCGGACTGTTCCCAGCTCACGCCAATGGGCTTTGTTGTTGTTGCTGTTGTTGTTGTTGTTGTTGTTGTTGTTGTTGTTAATGTTGTTGTTATTTTTGGTACATGGTTTTGATTTGTTTGTACTGCTCCAACTGGCTCTTCAACCAGCTTGTGAAAATGACTTGGGTGGGTGGATTTGTGTGGGGGGGGGGGGGGGGGGGGGGTAGGTGTAGTGTAGTGTAGTGTAGTGTAGTGTAGTGTAGTGTAGTGTAGTGTAGTGTAGTGTAGTGTAGTGTAGTGTAGTGTGGTGTAGTGTAGTGTAGTGCAGTGTAGTGCAGTGTAGTGTGGTGTGGTGTGGTGTGGTGTGGGGTGGTGTGGTGTGGTGTAGTGTAGTGTGTGTGTGTGTGGGGGGGGATGTTAGTGTGATAACACTGTTTCCTAATTTTTTATAAGATCAAAAAAGAAAAACAGAGAGAGAGACAGAGAGAGACAGAGACAGAGACAGACAGACAGACGGACAGACAGGCAAAGAGACAGACAGACAGGCAAAGAGACAGACAGACCAACAGAAACACTGACAAAGACATATATAAAGAAAAATATAAAAAAGGCAGAGAGTTACATGATACCATAAGTAAAAAACAAAACACCATAGACTAGCAGAAAAACAGACAAGAGAGCTACACACACACACCACACACACACACACACACACACACACACACACACACACACACACACACACACCACACACCACACACACACACACACACACACAACACACACACACACACACACACACACACACACACACACACACACACACACACACATACCAGACCAAAAACACATACAGACAGAGATGATGACAAAAAGCACAACAGAGCTAGAGCACAACAAAATACACAAAAACAGCACAGACACCATAAAGTCAAGACAGACAAAAAAAACAAGATATCATTACATTGAGACAGATCATTTTTGCAGTCAAACAATACATCCCTAACCCTCTAACAGTATCGATATAGGACTAGTGGGGCTACACATAGAACTACAGTACAGATCTATGTACAACAAGACGGGATAGCCTAGTGGTCAGAACATTGCGCTCGCAATTTGACGACCCACGTTCGATTCCCGTTCGAGGGGATTGTTCTCTGGAGTTAATTATATCAGTGCTGACTCCACTCTCCCCAAAAGTCTTTCGGATGAGACTATAAACCGAGGCCCTGTGTGGGAACGCACGCAGAACATCTTGCGCACACGTTAAATCCTGTTCCGCTTTTCGTGAGTAGGCCATTGTGTGCCGGTGGGAACAGATGACAATATTTACAAAGGTGCATACACACGGGGACTGGATAAAAAGCACATGAGTGCTATTTTCCATTATCCTCGATATAAAAGAATAAATAAATTAATTAAATAAATGAATAAAATAAGCCCTGATGGAAGTAAACAATAGAAAAGAGGGGGGGGGGGGGGGGGGGGGGGGGAGAGAGGAGGAAAAGGAGGGGGGAGGAGGAGAGGAGGGTTGAGATACTTTTCGAAACTTCAAGAGACGGGAAATTGACAGCATCGTGGCATGGCCTCTCACCACTGGACATTTTTTGATTGCATGTGACAGCTTGCGTGTAGAGATGGTAGTAGCTCTTAAAAGCATGGTGAGATAGAGAGAGTGAAGCTATCTGTCTGATTGAATTATTCCGCTACTTTCAGTTTCGATTTCGTTTTTTTTTTTTTTTTTTGGGGGGGGGGGGGGGGGTTATAGGATGATACTATTTTTGTGCGTTTTTGTTTTGCTTCTGTTGCTGTCTGTGTCTTTTTTTGTATGCACATGCACATACGCTGATAGGTATGTGTAGTCACACACACAGACATGTACACAGACATTAACAGGGACAGGATAGCCTGGTGGTTAGAGTCATGCACATGTGACCCAGGTACAAAACTCTTTCAAGAGGATTTTTTCTTTGGAATTAACATCAGTCCTACCGACTCCACTCCCCCAAATGTCTTTTGGATGAGACAATAAACTGAGGTCCCATGTGCAAACAACAGCAGAACATCTTGCCCACATGTTAAAAGTAATTTTGCTTTTCAGATGCGTAGGCCTTTGTGTGCCAGTGGGAATGAATGACAAAATTTACAAAACTGTATACACACAGGGACTATATGTGAAAAAGCACAAGTGCTTATTTCATTATCATCGAAATAAACGAAAGAAAGAAAGAAATGCATAACAAACACACACAAGTACAAGACAGTGCATGCCAACACACACCACTCTAACACACACACACACATACACACTCTACACACACACACACACACACACACTACACATACACTCTCTCTACACACACACACAAACACAATAACACACTATCTACACACACACACACACTCACACATACAACACACTCGCTCACACATACATACACACTTGCCTACACACACACACATAACACATCCCCCCCCCATCTCACCAACTACCAACCACACACACACACACACACACACAACACACACACACACACACACACACTACGCCTCTACCCACCACTACTACATACACACTATGACTCACACACACACAACACCACACCCCCACCACAGCTCTACAACACACACACACACACACACACCACACACACACACAACACACACACACACACACCACACAGCTCTACATGCACACACACACATACACACACACACACACACACGAAGCCTTTCATGACAACATTACAGAGATCCAAGCGATATTGACAAACAACACAGACAAAAAAAAATGACATTACCAGAAGTTCTATGGATGTTTAGGGCGGTTTATCCAGAAAGAAATGACATTGCGAATTGATGGTTTTTAGGGCATGATTTCTGTAGTGTTCGTGTTTCTGCTGTTTATGATCTCTTCCTCTCGGCTGTTTTCCTCTATCTCTGTCTATCTTTTACACACACACACACACAACACACACACACACACACACACACACACACACACACACACACACACACACACAAGCACATACACATACACAAGCACATACACTAAAACACACACACTCTTACACACTTACACACTTACACACTTACACACTTACACACACACACACACACACACACACACACACACACACACACACACACACACACACACACACACAAACACGACACACACATCCTCGTGTGTGTAAGAAAGACAGAGATAGAGGAAAACAGCAGAGAGGAAGAGATCATAAACAGCAGAACACACAGAAACAGCCCTAAACAAGCCACAATCAATGTGGCATTTTCTCTCCTGGGAAAAACACCCCTCATCCTATATTCCTGGCTAATGTCCCCATCATTTCTTTCTGTTTGTTTTCAATATGGGCTGGATCGCCAGACACATTAGAATAGAAAGGCTCTCAGTGTGTGTGTATGTCTGTCAGTGTGTTAGTGTGTATGTGTATGTGTTTGTGAGTGTTAGAGAGAGGTAGAGGAAAACAGCAGTGTGTGTGTGGGGGGGAGTGAGTGGTAGAGAGAGAGAGAGAGAGAGGAGAGAGAGAGAGAGAGAGGGGGGGGGGAGTGTGTGTGTGTGTGTTTGTGTGTGTGTTTGTGTGTGTGTGTATGTGTGTGTGTGTTGGGTGACTGTGTGTGTGTGTGCCTGTGTTTTTGTTTGTGCTTCTGTGTGTGTGTGTTTTGCGAGTGTGTGTGTTTTGTGTGTTGGGTGACTGTGTGTGTGTGTGTGTGTGTGTGTGTGTGTGTGTGTGTGTGTGTGTGTGTGTGTGTGTGTGTGTGTGTGTTGGGTGACTGTGTGTGTGTGCCTGTGTTTTTGTTTGTGCTTCTGTGTGTGTGTGTTTCTGTTTGTGTGTTTGTGTGTGCCTCTGTGTGTATTTGTGTGTGTGTGTGTGTGTGTGTGTGTGCACGCATGTTCGTGTGTGTGTTGCACGTGTGCGTGTGTGCCCGCGCGTGTTGTGTGTGTGTGCATGTGTAAGATAGAGATAGAGGAAAACAGCAGAGAGGAAGAGATCATAAACAGCAGAACACACAGAAACAGCCCTAAACAAGCCACAATCAATGTGGCATTTTCTCTCCTGGGAAAAACACCCCTCATCCTATATTCCTGGCTAATGTCCCCATCATTTCTTTCTGATTGTTTTCAATATAGGCTGGATCCTCTGATACATTAGAATAGAAAGGCTCTCAGTGTGTATGTGTGTGTGTGTATGCATATGTGTGTGTGTGTGTGTGTGTGTGTGTGTGTGTGTTGTGTGTGTGTGTGTGTGTGTGTGTGTGTGTGTGTTAGAGAGGGGTAGAGGAAAACAGCAGTGTGTGTGTGTGTGTGAGTGAGTGGTGAGAGAGAGAGAGAGAGAGAAGAGAGAGAGAGAGAGAGAGAGAGAGAGAGAGAGAGAGAGAGAGAGGAGAGAGAGAGAGAGAGAGAGAGAGAGAGAGAGAGAGAGAGAGAGAGAGAGAGAGAGAGAGAGGTTCGTGTGTGTGTGAGAGAAAGAGAAAGAGATAGAGACAGACAGACAGACAGAAACAGAGAGACAGAGAGAATGTGTGTGTGTGTGTGTTTGTGTGAATGTGCATGCGTGTGTGCGTATGTGCGTGCGTACGTGTGTGTTTTAATTAAAGCAAATATTGAAATACATGTGCAAACACACCCTATTAATCAATCTTTTCCCTGGAATGACTGTCTACCTGTCTCTGGTTACTGACCCTCATCTCCTTTTACCTGCTGCAGAATCTCTTAAGGCCACTGCCCTGAATTTGTCAGGCAAACCTGTGACGTGGGAAACCAACCCTGATGAAGCCCATTTTTCTCCAGGTTACAGGGTGCATACTGGGTACCTAGGAGTCATTATTTTGTCCTGAAGGCCACAGCTGGCCTACTACTCTTCTCTTCTATAACAGAAGGATGTTCTGTATATGTTGGGATGGGGCAGTTTGTAGATTATCTCCCTTGTGATCAGAGCCTTGTCCCAACGTTGTGTTTCTAAATCTGGACACACCTGCGAATAGTGTGTGATGCTCTGTTTCGTTGGGTGGTGGTTGAAAAGCTTCTTATCATACTCTTCGCCTTCATGATACAATGTAGAATATATGCAGTCTATACCCAGCAGTCACATCTTGACTGTCTAGTATACCAATCTGAGGGATGGTGCAGAGATGAGAGATATCAACATTTTTACGTACATAGGTTTATACTGGACTTCCATTTATAATCTCTGTATTTCTTTTTGTTCCTTTACTACAGCTTCTAGGATCAACGACTGTGAGATTTTTAGCGTATACTTGCGCACACGTTAAATCCTGTTCCGCTTTTCGTAAGAGTAGGCCATCATGTGCCGGTGGGAACAGATGACATTTACAAAACTGCATACACTCGGGGACTGGATGTAAAAAGCACAAGAGTGCTTATCCCATTATCCTCAATATGAAAGAATAAAAGAATGAATAAATAAAAGCCTTAAGAGATTTTTTCTCCCATACCAAAGTTGGATGCACGTGCTGGGCCTGACTTGTCAGGCGCTTAACGGCAGCCCAACGCATGTTCCCTCGTCTGACAGATAACAATATTTATTTAATTTTTTTTTTATAACAATAGTTGTTGACTGAGCTTTGACGAAGACGGAAGGAAAAAGGGGGGGTGAACGACCCTGTGTGTGAAAGGGGGGGGGGGGGGGTCTAAACACGAAGATAGTTTAAACTAGATAGGTGGAGCAGACCACAAGACCAAAAAAACACATATCAGCAACCGCACGTCCGTTTCCATAACAAACACTGCATCATTGTCAGCCCGACATATAACATTACAATTATGTACATCTCCCGCTGAAGACACCACAGTGCAGGCA
>CM060316.1:58302060-58304560 GCA_030674155.1 Stramonita haemastoma
GTGTGTGTGTGTGTGTGTGTGTGTGTGTGTGTGTGTGTGTGTGTGTGTGTGTGTGTGTGTGTGTGTGTGTGTGTGTGAGAGAGAGAGAGAGAGAGAGAGAGAGAGTGTGTGTGTGTGTGTGTGTGTGTGTGTGTGTGTGTGTGTGTGTGTGTGTGTGTGTGTGTGTGTGTGTGTTTCTTTTCCATTTTTTAAGGGGTGTAGGTCAATTTTTCTAGTACGATGTTGATGCCACCAGAAATGCCCACAGTTATGGCCTGTCCACATGGGATGGGGGTGGGGGTGGGGGCGGTAAAAGCAAAGCACTAAGGTGATGGTAAAGGTTCCACATAACCTATGTGGTCGTAGGGGAGCGAGGCATCAGAGATCTCAGCTTCTCCAGGGGCCAGCCTATTGAGGGCAGCGCCCATCTCCTCCCCTTCATTGCTTAACCTTCCCTGACCCTGAAGACGGCAGGTATCCATTTACAGCTGGGTGGACTGGGGGACTGTACTGAAGCTAAGGCGCGCAAACGGTCACCTATCCAATTGGTAAACATGCTCGATGCTGCTTAACCTTAGCTTGGGGACAGCGAGTGCTCTGACCACTGAGCTATCCCCCGTCTCCAAAGCAAAGTGCAAAGCACTACTCATGTAATATTGTACACTCCATATAGATACTTTTTTTTTTCAATAGATGGGGGGGGGGGGGGGGGGGGGGGGGGAAATTGAACGTAGTTATTGTCCCGGGTTAAATAAAGGAAACTGAATATTGCCGTGGCGTCAGCACTGAGTGACTGTAAGAGGATTGAAACAGTTTCATTAATTTTGGTTTTACAACGTGACACGGCTGTTGTGTCCTTAAGTGTTGGGTGTCCTAAATTGATTGTTATCCTAAAGTGGAAAGGCTCAATGGAGATTAAAAAAACTCCTCTCTGGGTCTGGAAACTTTCTGTTTAACCTTTTCCTACGGAGGGTAACCCGCTATAGGGTAACCAACCCACCTACTAACCCTTCCCTCGGTATTACCCGCTCCTGGGTTACAGAAGCCTACAAATCTATTTATTTATTCTTTTATATCGAGGATAACAGAATAAGCAATCATGTGCTTTTTTTCATCCGGTCCCCGTGTGTATGCAGTTTTGTAAATATTGTCATCTGTTCCCAGATGTGCACAGTGTACGTGTGCTGGGAAAGAGGGGTTCTCCCCTTAACACAGGGAAAGTGTTAAAAAACCCAACAGCAACATCCTTCTCTTTTCTTCACCAGGTGGGCTGCCAATGCACAAGACACTGCAAATTGCAAGACAAACGATTCCAAATCTGACAATTCCTATTGTCTTTGTGAGCGTGCGAATGGGGTCAAACACCAGATTTTTCCCCCAGGAAAGCTAGGGGGAGGGGGAGGGGGAGGGGGAATACTCATTTGCAGTCTCCATGGAGTTATCTTTTATGTTAGGGAGTACTTGTTTTTACGTTGGCAGTTTCGAATGAGTTAATTTTTGGGAAAAAAAAGTAATATATTTCCATAGCCATTATTTTGGGTCATTTTCTTACTGACTGAAAACAATGTGCTAAGTACTTTAAAAATAATTTTTGGTTATGTATAGACACAGACCAGGTTCGCGAAGTTGAAGGCCTAAACCCAGTTAATGACAAGTAAGCCATATAGGGACACCGCACAAGGCTGTCCCCTTAGCCCCATGTCTTCTTCTGACTGTCTTCAATTCAAATGGAAACCCCCACCGGCAGGTTTACCCAGTCTGAAGACACACACGGTTTCACGTGCACTACAAGTCTGGCTTCCATATTTATTTAGCGTCTGGGTCTACCAAATTACTTTTTGGACTGCAATGGGGGCTGAGAGACAGAGAGAGACAGAGACAGACAGACAGACAGACAGAAAGACAGAGAGACAGAGAGAAGGGGTGAGAAAAAGAGAGGGGGGATGGGAGAGAAAGGAAGAGAGGGAAGAGAGAGAGGATGAGAGAGAGGGGGGGGGAGGGAGAGACAGAGAGCGGGGGATCCGGGAAGAGGGGGAGGGAGAGAGATGGAGAGAAAGAGAAATACAGAGACAGAGACAGCGAGACAGAGACAGAGAGAGACAGAGAGACAAAGGGTGAGAGAGAGAGAGAGAGAGAGAGAGAGAGAGAGAGAGAGAGAGAGAGAGAGAGAGAGAGAAATAATATCAAAAGGGACCAAGGAAAGCACTAATGAATATAATGACAGCAGTAATGATGCATTAATAATAATTATAAAAATTATGCTGATGATGAAGGTGGTGATGATGTTGTTAATAATGGTATTAATAATAATAATAAAATAATAATAATAATAATAATAATAATAATAATATAATAATAATAATAATAATAATAATAATGATAATGATAATAATAATAATAATAATAATGATGATAATAATAATATTATAATTAATAATAATAATAATAATAATAATAATAATAATAATAATAATAATAATATAATAATAATAATAATAATAATAACAATAATAATAATAAT
>CM060316.1:58307060-58317060 GCA_030674155.1 Stramonita haemastoma
GACAGAGACAGAAGACGAGAGAAGACAGACAGAGAGACAGACAGAGAACAGAAGAATCAGACAGACAGACAGACAGACAGACAGAGACAGACAGACAGACAGACAAATAGAGAACAAGACAGGACAGACAGATAGACAACAGGCAGACATGCAGACATAGACAGCAGACAGACAGACAAACAGACGCAAAAGCAAACAACAGACAGACAGACAAACAAGACGTATAGAAAAAAATAGCAAAGAAACCAACGTACACAAAGTGAGAAGTAAAATGAGCTAACGAAAGACTGACTGGGGCGGGAGGAGGAAGAGAAAAGAAACAACCAACCATTGAAATAGCTTCAGTAGCTATTAAATTACTCAAATAAGCAGCCCATCATATGTTGGTTTTTTGTTTTCTTCTTCAAATTAACAACCTGTATTTTACACTTTACATAAATTCTTTTCCTTCTCATAATATTCTCTGCTGATCCACAAAAGTCTTGTAGTCACGTTTTTATTATCTATTATGTATTTATATATTTATCTATGGATATTATTATGTATTTATTTATTATTTATTTATTTATTTATTATTCTTTTATATCGAGGATAATGGAATAAACACTCATGTGCTTTTTTTTTTACATCCAGTCCCCCTGTGTGTGCGGTTTTGTAATTTTGTCATCTGTTCCCATCAGGCACACAATGGCCTACTCTTTCGTTCTATTATCCCCACTCTCTCTACATAAGTAAAAAAAAATTAGGTAGTTTTTTTTAATTAAATCTTAAACAGGAAAAAAAACCCTTCCAAGCAATATCTATGCAACGGGAAGACAGAAACGAATGTAGCGGCTAAAACTCCCAAACAATGTTTTCAACTAATTTTCTTTGACAAGAAAAACTTACCTTTTCGGCGTTCGCTGTGTTTTCGTACAAGCGTAGTAGCCTATATACTAATAAAAGACACGGCTAGGTTGGTATGCCCTCTTATCTTCACGGCTGTGCCAATTGTCCTGCCTGCTGTGTCTCTAATGACTACCATCACATTGCGGTTTAGTCATATCCTCAATATAAGAGAGAGAGAGAGAGAGAGAGAGAGAGAGAGAGAGAGAGAGAGAGAGAGAGAGAGAGAGAGAGAGAGAGAAGAGAGAGAGGAGAATTACGTGTTGGCTTTAATGACCCATATAGATGTATAATTAAAAGACTGTAACAGAAAATGACTTCTGCTAAGGCTGTTACGATATCAGAGAAAACAGTCTAGGATTGCTGGATGGACAATGGTCAGTTTCCCCAGTCATTAACTCCCCTTCAGGTCTCTTGAGCTAATTATAATTAGCTCGTATAATAGAGAAAAGGGCCTGACACTCTCATCCCATGGCAAAGGTTCAAGAGAAGGTCAACAAGTGTCGTCATTTGTGTGTGTGTGTGTGTGTGTGTGTGTGTGTGTGTGTGTGTGTGTGTGTGTGTGTGTGTGTGTGTGTGTGTGGTGTGTGTGTGTGAGTGTGTGGTGTGTGGTGTGTGTGTGTGCGTGTGTGTGTGTGTGTGTGTGTTGGGGGGGGGGAGGGGTTCTGTTGTTGTTGTTGTGCGTTTCCCAGCTAGCTTAACACTCTAGGGGGTCACCCAGAATGTGCACTCTGACTCACTCACCCATCCCACCTGGGAATCACTGTGAGATGGAAATTGCACACTGAATGAGAAGTTTGCGTGTAGAACTGTTTTCCAAGTACTACCTCGCCCTATAGGCAGCCATACTCTGACTTCAGAGGGTCACTGTTAAAATCTGAACTGTTGGGGGACCATCCCCCCGAAAGAAAATTGTAGACATTTGTGAAAACGAGTCTGGAATTTATTACCTATTCATTTATTGCACATTTGTAACTTAACATACTTTTTTTTTTTTTTTTTTGGGGGGGGGGGGGGGGGGGGTGTCCGTTCTCATTCGTCTTAGTAACAGAGTTTTGTGAAGAATAGAATGATATTTATTGCCTGTTCGTTTATTGAAAACTTGAAACTATAGTATGCTTTTCTCTTTTTATTTTTTGTTTTCCGAGATGGAGATGTTGTTGTCCTCCCATCTCTTCAATCTACACACTCAATCAACGGCACCCCACCCTATGGATCAGTGGTCTAGGAGGTAACCCACCTGCCTAAAAAGCGAAAAGCCCGGGTCGGAGTGTGCGGTGGTTCGAATCCCGTTTGGGCCATAAACTTTTCCCCCATTCATTATACCATGAGTGGTGGTCTGGGCGTTAGTCTTTCGGATGAGCGATAAACCGAGGTCCCGTGTGTTACACATCATTTATCAGCGCACGTAAAAGAACCCACGGCAACAAAGGAGTTGACCCTGGCAAACTTCTGTAGAAAAAAGCCACTCCGATAGCAGCACGCGAGTACATACACACACACACACACACACAACAACACACACACACACACACACACACACACACACACACACACACACACACAAACTACACAACACACCACAAAACACAACACAAACACAACACAACCCTACACACACACACACACACACACACACACACACACACACACACACACCACACACACACACACACAAGAATACAACACAAACACAACACACACAACACAATACAAAACAACACAACACACTCACACACACACAACACAACCCAAAACCACACACACAACACAACACACACACAACACAACACACACACACACAACACAACACACACACACACACACACACTCAACACACACACACACACATCACAACACAACACACGTACACACGTACACACGTACCACACCACACACACACACACACACACACACACACACACACACACACACACACACACACACACGGCTATAGAAACTTAGGGATTAATCAGCCCCCTGGCTGATGAGGTGGTCAAGCAGAGATCTCAGTCCTGGGGGGGCATCTCTGGACACTCTGGTCATCTCATCTTGACCTCTTGGTCCACCCCCACCACCACCACCACCACCACCCACCACCACCGCCACCACACCCCACCACCACGGCCACCACGGCCACCACCACACCGCCGCCACCACCACCACAACCACCACCACCACCACTACCACCACCGCCACCACCACCACCGCCACACCGCCACCACCGCCACCACCGCCACCACCACCACCGCCACACCACCGCGCCGTACTACCACCAGCACCACCAGCACCACACCACCAGCAGCACCACCACCACCACCACTATCCCAGACTGCTCCTCTCCCTCCCCTCTCACCCCCCCCCCCCCCCCTCTCCCTTGCCATCAACCTCTGATTCACCCCCTTGCCCTCCTTTACTCTTTTGGTTTTTAGATGGGGTTTTTTTCTTTACCTCTTCCTACTTTCTTTGACTCAGAAAAAATAACCTGGAGAAGTGTATGGTTATATCAGAGTTATTGATATATTTCACGTCACATTGATCCCCTGGTCTCTGGTCATTATTCATTTATTTATTTATTTATTTATTATTATTTCTTCATTCATTCATTCATTTATTTATTATTTTTTACCGAGGATAATGGAATATATATGCATGTGCTTTTTTTTTTATATACATCAAGTCCCCTTGTGTATGCAGTTTTGTCAATATTGTCATCCGCTCCCACCGGCACACACTAGCCTACTCTTCCAAAAGGCAGAACGGGATTTAACATGTGCACAAGATGTTCTGCGTGCGTTCGCACACGGGGCCTTGATTTATAGTCTCATCGGAAGGACTTTGGGGGGTAGTGGAGAAGGCACCGATGTTAACTCCAGAGGAAAATCCCCTCGAACAGGAATCGAACCCGGGTCTCTGGTTATGAGGTAGTTAGTGTGTCCTCTCCTCACCGGTCATGCGGGAGGCCGGGGTTTAATTCCCTGCCGGGGAAAATTATGAGGGGAAGGGGGGGATATGTTGTTGATGTTCAAGATGTTGTTGATGTTGTTGATGTTGTGCTGTTGTTGTTGTTGTGGGTGGTGGTGGTGGTGGTGGTGGTGGTGGTGGTGGTGTGTGTGTGTGTGTGTGTGTGTGTGTGTGTGTGTGTGCGTGTATGTGTACGCGTGTGTATGCATATGTGTACATGTGTGTATTGCATGTGTATTACATTTTATACAAACGAAGGCAATGGCAGATGTGCACTTGAAGGAAATCGTTCATATCCCACCCTTAATTCACCATACGCTTGCCGAGATTCGAACCCAAGACTTCAAGGACCAATGGAGTTGAAGTCCAATGGTCTTAACCACTCGGCTATATAGCGTGTGTCCGTGTCTGTTGCGATAAAAAGGCAAAGGAAGGCCAGTGGAGCCATTCATTAATGGGGAGATCGATTACAGTGTGCTGCATTGCCAGCTTTGGGCAACATGAACAATCATTACTTAGGTACAACGCAAACTCACACACACGCATACTCCACACACACACACACACCCACACACACACACACACCACACACAACACACACACACACACACACCACACAGACACACAACAACACACAACCCACACCACACAACACAAACACACCCACACCCACACCCACACATACGCACACACACACACACCCCGAAAAAAACAACTGAAAAAAAGCAATTGCACTGCTTATTTAATGTACCATTTGGAAATAAAAGTTTGACTTGACTTGACTTGACTTGACACACTACACATACACACACACACACACACACACACACACACACACACACACACACACACACACTACACACACACACACACACACACACACACACACACTACACACACACACTACACACACACACACATTACACACACACACACACACACAACACACACACACACACACTATACACACACTACACACACACTACACTCAAAGTGTTAACACACAGACATACAACATAATGGTACAGCGCGCGCAGGTGTTGTGTTGTCATGAATATTTGATTGCCTTGTCATTAACGGCTTAAGGCGTTGCTGCGCTGGGGGATTGTCTCACGTTAATTACCCCACAGCATCTTCGATGAACGGGTCAGTATAGGCAATAAGACTGTAGGGATTGATTAGCTCATTCAAGTTGTTGTAACACCTCAGATCGGTGGTCTAGAGGTAACGCGCCTAACCCTAGAAAGCGAAAAGTTCGGGTTGGATTGATTGTGCGGTGGTTTGAATCTCGATAGGGCCCAGAACTTTTCCCCCACCCATTAGACCATGAGTGGTGGTCTGGGTGCTAGTCTTTCAGATGAGACGATAAACCGAGGTCGTGTGTGTTACACATTATTATTCAGCGCACGTTAAAGAACCCACGGCAACAAAAGAGTTGTTCCCAGCAAAATTATGTAAAAAAAAAAAAAGCCACCCTGAGAGGGATACAAATACAATTACAGACAGGAAAAAGAAAAAAAAAAACGGGTAGCGGCGCTGTTCTTGTGGCGACGCGCTCTCCTCCCCCGGGGGTAAAGCAGCCCAAATTTCACGCAGAGAAATCTGCTGTGACATAAAGTGGTAATAAAATAAAATAAAATAAAATAAAATAAAATGCTCTCGAAGTTTTTGCTCACAGGGCTTCAGTTTAATTTAAAAGTCTCATCCGAAGAAACAGATTACTAGTAAGTGGACCTTCACTCAACCCACCCAAAGGCAAGGTAATCTGAGTCCAAAATGATTTTTTTTGTGATGGGTCAATGCGACGTGACATGGTCATTTGTATTGATCTGAGCTGCAGTGGCCGGCCATATGGACGGATTGTGGTCAGAGGTGGCAACTCCTCAGCAAGGCTGATTGATCCTCTAAGCTGAGAGTGGACGTACACAGGTCACAGGGATCGATAATGGGTCAATAGTCATCAAGGCATGATGTGGACTAAGCGATTTCCTCGCTGTACGGCCCGTCCCGTCCACCCTTTTTTTTTTTTTTTGTGTTCGACGTTATATCCTTGTTTTCTTTAGAGAAGGTGTGTGTGTGTGTGTGTGTGTGGGGGGGGGGGTGTTGTATGTGGTGTGTGTGTGTGTGTGTGTTGTGTGTGTGTGTGTGTGTGTGTGTGTGTGTGTTGTGTGTGTGTGTGTGTGTGTTGTGTGTGTGTGTGTGTGTGTGTGTGTGTGTGTGTGTGGTGTGGTGTGGTGTGTGTTGTGTTGTGTGTGTGTGTGGTGTGTGGTGTGTGTGTTGTGTTGTGTGTGTGTGTGTGTGTGTGTGTGTGTGTGTGTGTGTTGTGTGGTGTGTGTGTTGTGGTGTGTGTGTGTGTGGTGTTTGGTGTGTGGTGTTGTGTGTGTGTTTGTGTGTGTGTGTTTTTGTTGTGTGTGTGGTTTGTGTGTGTGTGTGTGTGTGTGTGTGTGTGTGTGGTGTGTTGTAATGTGTGTGTGTGTTGTTTTGTTCTTTGTATATGGGTATGGTAATGTTTGTTGCTTTTAATCGTCCGTTTTGTTGTAGTGCATGGTTGTTTGTGTGTTATGTCGTTTGTGTTTTTTTTCTCTTTACGGCATCATCGGATGTGCACTCACCTGTCTGCTCTTTCTCTCATCTCCTCTCGTCTCTCTCTTCTCTCCTCTCTCTCTCTCTCTCTCCTCTCTCTCTCTCTCTCTCTCTCTCTCCTCTTCTCTCTCCTTTTCCGTTGTGTGGTGTGTTTAAAAAAAAATGTCCTTGGTTTGGTTGACAATGATGAAGCAGAGAAAGCAGAGTTCATTAACCTCGTCACGCACACACACACACACACACACACACACACACACACACACACACACACACACACACACACACACACACACACACATCTTGTCTTGTATTGCAGTTGTATTGTATTTGTATTGTATTTGTATTGTATTTGTATTGTATTTGTATTGTATTTGTATTGTATTTGTATTGTATTTGTATTGTATTTGTATTGTATTTGTATTGTATCGTGTACCTTGAGTCGTCTAATATTACTTTGAGTGAACAGACGCAAAATCGAAGCAACAACAACAACAACAACAACAGCAAAACAAAGACTAGCATCCAGACCACCATTCACGATCTTTAATAGTTAGGGGAAAAGTTGCAGGCCCAAACGGGATGGAACACTCACACATTTTGAACCAGGACCTTTCGCTTTCCTAGGCAGGTGCGTTACCTCTAAACCACCGATCCATTATATCATAATACATTACAATTTATTACATTGCATTATATCAGATGACATCACATCACACCATATCATACTATATCACATCGCACCACAGCATCACATCAAACCACATCACATATCACATCGCATCACATCATATCAATCACATCACATCGCATCACATCACACCACATCATATCACATCACACCACATCACACACACCATCACACCACACACCACACCACATCACATCACATCACATCACACATCACATCACATCATTCTGTAACACTGACAATACTGTGGAACAAAGTGGAGGACTGTTCTGAGTGTTCAGGGCTTGTTTTAATTAAAACAGGATCTTATTCCACCATACAGCGCAATGTACACCGCTTTCTGTCAGTGTCACAGCACATCCCCCTGTGTGTTAGTCGAGCTGCTGATCTCTCCTGGGAAGAGCACGTCGCCACAAAAGCGGCGCCACTTAATTTTTTTTTCCCTTGTCTGGATTATTAGAGTTTGTTTCCTTATGAGAGTGGCTATTTTCTTACAGTGTTAGTGCAGCGTCACCTTTTGAATTAAAAAAATATTCTGTTTCTATGTGAATGTTTTTTTCCTTATAACAGCGTTTTGTGGATTTTTTTCCTTGCACAGAATTAGGGCACCGTCACTTTCTTCTAAATCTCTTTTGATTTTCCTGTCTGTGTGTCACTTCATCTCCCTTTGAGAGTGACCTTTTTTTCCTTACAGATTTTTACAGGGACAACTTTCGTGTGTCTGTGTGTTATTTTATATGCGGCTAAACCTGTATTGCACATGGGACCTCGGTTTATCTTTTGATCAGAAAGACTAGCACCCAGACCACCACTCAAGAGCTAGTAGATGAAGGAAAAGTTAGGGTTAAAAGAGTGGATGGAACACAAAACTTCTCGCAGAAGTATTAACGTCTAAACCACAGATAAAACCACACAAAACTAAAAGCACGAAGTACAGCGACAAAATAAATCTTACAAAAAGTTTGGCCTCGACGAGCATTAAAAAATGCATCTGTTGATATCAAAAGTCAGATTACAATTCGTAGATTTTTTTTAAAAAAATGTGATTATGGAGAAAAGGGTGCAATCGTTAACTGAGAGAGAGAGAGAGAGAGAGAGAGAGAGAGAGAGAGAGAGAGGAGAGAGAGAGAGAGAGAGAGAGAGAGAGAGAGAGAGAGAGAGAGAGAGAGAGAGAGACCAACACCCCCCCCCCTCTCTCTCTCTCTCACATAACCACCACACACACACACACACACACACACACACACACACACACACACAACACACACACACACACAACCAACACCCCCCACCCCCCCCCACCCACACCCCCCACCCCCCACCCACCCCCACACAATGCAGACAGCCTCATGTACAGGAGTCGTTTTTCACTTCACGGAGGCATAACACCATACGTCAAGCAGACAGGGGACATACATACATACATACACACACATAATATACATGTATACATATATCAGGCTGTCAGCAGACCAGCCCCCAGCGGGGAACAAGGCAGATCATCATGGCATACATACCCTGGCTCTCACAGGAGTGATGAAGTCACTTAGCTTAGGTCTACTGCATACAGGGAGACGCAGGTGGTGTGTTGTGGTGTGTGGTGTGTGGGGTGGTTGTGGTGTGGTGGGGTGTGTGTGTGTGTGTTGTGTGCTGTGTTCTGGTCGTCGTTAAGAGGTTCGCTTGTCATTAACTGGTCCATGTGTGTTAGTATGCAGGACGTTTACATGGTTAAAACATGGTCCATAAGTTACCATGAATCCTTTTAAAACTGTTGAGCTCATGGTTTTTTAAGTCAATACAGGTGTCCACATGGTGGACAAAGTGATGGCAATATAAATTAAGAAAATGATTTCTTGATAATATAAAACGACCGTGGACATGAAAAACCCGAATAATTGTTGTTGTTGTGTCGTTGTTGTTGTTTTCTCTTTGTTGTTCTTCTTCTTCTGCTTCTGCTTCTTCTTTTGCTTCTTCTTCTTTTCTTCTCTTCTTCTTCTTCTTCTTCTTCTTGCTTCTTCTTCTTCTGCTTCTTCTGCTTCTTCTTCTTCTGCTTCTTCTGCTTCTTCTTCTTCTGCTTCTTCTTCTTCTTCTGCTTCTTCTTCTTCTTCTTCTTCTGCTTCTCTCTTCTTCTTCTTCTTCTTCTTCTTCTTCTTCTGCTTCTTCTTTGCATTTTTTCTCTTCTTCCTCCTTGAACGCTCAGTCAGCAAAACCTGTTGTCTGTCATAATTATTAGCGAATGAATGAATGAATTAAAAATAATGAATCTTTTATTTAAATTATTTTCTTTATAAAGGTAATATTGGCCAGGGAAAATAAACTTATCAATGAACACAACAATAACTCACAACTGTAACACCAAAATACAAAAATCTACAAACTGGTGATGCTATTAATATCACTGTTATGATGTCAATAAGATAAGCATTTTTGGAATTTAAAATATCCATAGCATCATTGAATATTTTGATAAAATCCAACAATTTCCCCCATACTCAGTTTTTTTTAATTGTTCTTTTATATCGAGGATAATGGAATATGGACTCATTGTTTGTTTTTTTTACATCCTGTCTTTGTGTGTAAGCAGTTTTGTCAATTTTGTCACCTGTTCCCACGCACACGATGGCCTACTCTTTCCAAAAGCGAAACATGTTTTAACATGTGCGGAAGAAGTTCTTGCATGCGTTCACACACGGGACCTCGGTTTAAAGTCTCATCCGAAGGAAGTTTGGGGAGAGTGGAATTGGCACTGATGTTAACTCCAGGGGAAAAATCCTCTGAAACGGGAATCAAACCTGGGTCGTCAGATTGCAAGCGCAATATTCTAACCACTAGGCTATCCCGTCCCCACTGAGTGAGTATGATAGGACATTAAAAAATATG
>CM060316.1:58319560-58322612 GCA_030674155.1 Stramonita haemastoma
CACGCACACACACACAACACAGATACCACCACAACACCGTAACGTCCCTACACCAACACCTACCACCAACAACAACAACAGCGGCAGCCTCATCACCATCACAAACTTTGGAGTTTTCTGATAGTAATGTTCTTTCTCCTTCTCAACAACGGCACTTCTCCTCTACCACCACTACCACCACTACAACTCTCCTCTTCCTCCTCCTCCTTCTCCTCCTCCTATCTCCTCCTCTTTTTCTGAAAATCCTCCTCCTCCTCTCCCCTCCTCGTCACTGCAAGAGGCATGGTGCCGGTGACTCCCTTACTGCTCCCCCGTTTCTCCCCATTACGATGCCTTAATGAGAACTGCAGGCTCCGTCTCCCAGTGTGTTACTTCAGTCTTCCACTACTAAGGCTGGCCGGGGTCTACTATACTACACTCTGGCAGAGAGATAGATGAGAGAGTCTTGGGTGTAGTAGTAGTAGGTAGGTTTTAGTAGAGTACTGTAGTAGGTTAGCCTAAGTCGATGGTTACTGAAGTCACCTTGGTTAGGCTACTACTATAGGTTCCCAAGCGGTCAAGTAGTTGATGGGTTGGTTTTGGCTGTGAAGGTAAAAATATAAAGTCACGCTGAAAAAAACAACAACAATTTGTGGTTGGATTTGTTTTTTTGTTTGTCTGTCTCTCTCTCCTTCTGCTTCTCTCGTCTTCCTCTTCTTCTTCTGTCTGTATGTTGTGTGTGTGTGTGTAGTGTGTGTGTGTGTTGTGTGTGTGTGCTTTGTGTGTACTTTCTTTTTTTTTCTGTTTTGTTTCTTTTTTTTTTTTGGGGGGGGGGGGGGGGGGTAACAAGGTTTAAAATCTATTGCTAGTAAAGACTCTTTTAGATTTCAATTTTGCGACACTGCTAGTGTATTTACAGGGTCGATATCTTTTAAATGGGTTTTCCTTCTCAAGCATTTACGCTAGTGGATTAAGGATTTGAGAAATTACTCCCCTTTTTTAAAATATTGAAAATTAATGTCCTTGGGGATTTTGGGGGTGTTATTAAATAAATCTTTAGGAGTAGAGTTACTTTCAGCTATAATCAATAATTATTCTCTGGCGGAAAATATGGTGTAGTGTGTATGGGGATATTCCACACACAATCCAGTAACACCTATGGAGAACTGAAAGTTGTTGTTGTTGTTAATTGTTGTTGTTGTGTGCGTTCCCCAGCTTAACACTCTTGAGGGTCACCCAGAACGTGCACTCTGACTCACTCATCATCCCATCTGGGAATCACTGTAAGATTGAAATAACTCAACTGAATGAGAAGTTTGCGTGTATGACTCTTTTCAAGTACCTTGCTCGCCATTTTGGCAGCCAGTGAAACTTTTAAGCCGGGATTAACTCAGCTTTATGACTAAAACAGAAATAACTTCCTGCCTTCTTTTTAGGGGGGGGGGGGGGGGGGAATTTGTCCATTAGTTTGGCTTTTAGTGACTGGTCATTTCCTTTCGCCGGCAACCTGAATAATTATTATAGCACTTCTAATTCAGCGTAAAAGAACTGTACGTCAGTCAACCTTAGTGAAAACCCGGACGTTAGCCAAGGACAGTGCACTTTGGGATTTCCTCTTATGACACACGACTTCAGTCGGGCAAAATATCAACCGCAGAAATAAATTTGAGCACATGATGAGTGACAGATAGCTTGGTTGGAAGTTCCTATAGCAAGGATTTTTTCGTGTTTTACGCCAGATTATAGGTCTATATGGGGCGACGTTATTTCAAGATGGGATTTTCCACCACTCTGAACAAAAACTGACTCTAAATTCATGAAAAAAGTTTCCACAGTTGTTCATACTGGCTTCCGTATACATCAGACATGCGGGCCTGTCAAGTTGAAATTTTAATGACAAATTTTCACATCCTACTTGAACAAAGAAAGAACTGTCTGTGTTTTTTTTTCTTCTTAGATTCGGACTTTGAAGCTGATTTTTTAAGGCACGCTTTTTTATTTATTTATTTTTTTTAATACTATTCTGGCTTTAAATATTGACTTTTTGACTTCTACGGACTTGTCAACTGAACTTTGAAACATAAACTTTATCATTCCATCTGAGAAAGAAAGAAACTGACTTTTGTCTCACAAAAGTAGTGGGAATTTTGGAGCCTATGCCCAAATAACTTCTTAACAAAAGAAAACTGTCTTTAGTGTTACACATTTAAACGTGCCAAACTAAATTTTGATGCACAAATTAAGCAAATCCTCATTCTACAACTGCATGAACCGAAACTGGAATTTCTCACATTAATTTTGAATTAAAATCCTACTCTATCAAAACTCCTTTCACATATCAATATCAATATCAATATCATTTCATACAGACTTCTCCAAGTTGACTTTCACTACACAAACGAAAGTATAACATCACAAAAAAAAAAAATTCACAGCGACAAATGAAAGATGGGAAGTGGGTGGATTCTATCTGCCCTCCACACACCACACACACACACAACACACACACACACACACACACAACACACACCACACACACCACACACACACACACCCACACACACAAACACCCACCCTCCCCAAAAAAAAACAACCATAGAAAACGACTCTAACAGAACAGGCCCTCAAAAACCTGACTGACGTTTTTGCCGGCAGAAGTCCTAAGGAAGGGTAAAGTAACAATAATACCCACGTGTTTCGCTTCAACCTCAGTTTTGTCTTTCCACACAACATATACTACACAACCCACCCCTCTGAACAACACTGACAAACAACAACACAGGAGATGTCCCCGGAACAACTGCTGTCCTAACTTTCCCTGTCACAAAAAGGGACGGACCCCCGACCACACAACTCCTTCTCACGTGAGCCTAACAAACGGGGAAGCGAGCGAAAAGAGCACACAGGAGAATAATCTGTTTATTGTTTTCACACCACCCACACACACACACAAATACACCCACACATGAAGCCAGCCCGCGAGAAGGCTCACTCACTCAGTCAGTAACACTGACGTCGGCTTTAATGCTTTTTGGGAGTTCTTCTACAATCTACTACTCAACAACTACTACAA
>CM060316.1:58322712-58332712 GCA_030674155.1 Stramonita haemastoma
AAAAACAATCAATCAATAAAAAATCATAAAATCAAAAAAAATGTTGGGGTTTTGGGGGTGTTTTTTGGGGGTTGGGTGTGGGGTTGTGTGGGGGTGACGAGGTTAATGGCCGCTTTTTGTTCATCATTTCAACCAAACCCAGACATTTTTTTCCCCCACAAAAGGAAAAAAAGGGGAGAGGGGAGGAAAAGGGAAGAAGGGGGGGGGGGAGAGGAGGGGGGGGGAAAAAGAGGGGGAAGCAAGGAAAAAGAAGGAAGCAAGGAAGGAAGGTTTTTTTTTTTGGGGGATAATAATAAGAAATGTGTTTTTTACATCTGTTTTCAGGGTAAATAAAAAAAAAAAATTATTAAAAAATAAACATCGAGTACCAAAAAACCTCGAAAAAAGTCCTGTTTAAAAGGTAGGAAAACCCCGCGTCACTACATATAATAAGGTTTTAAAAAGGTGCCTTTTTGGAAAATGAAGTCCCTAAAAAAAATTGGTTTTATTAAAGAAAAAAAAAAAACGAAAAAACAAACAAAAAAACAAAAAAAACAAACAAACAAAAAAACAAACAAAAAACCAAACAAAAAACCCAAACAAACAAACAAAAACAAACAAAAACAAAACAACCAAAAAAACAAAAAAAAAAAAACAAAAAACCCCCCCAAAAACAAAAAAAAAACCCGGATAAACAAAACCCACAACCGGGGAAAAGGAAAGAGAAGGAGAAGAGAAAAGAGAGAGAGAGAAGAGAGAGGAGAGAGATTAGAGAGAGAGGAGAAGGGGGGAGAGAGAGAGAGAGAGCATCGTGTGTCGTGTGCACAAAACGTTCCCGGGTGGAAAGAGACATTTCAAAACTGCATACCCCGGGGACGGAGTAAAAAGGCACAAAGTGCTTATCCCTTTACCCTCGATATAAAAGAATAAGATAAAACACACCCCAAAACTTTACTAACACACATAAACCCACCACACACACACACCACAAACAACAACACAACCAAAACACAACACAAAAAACCCAAAACACAACACACAAACAAACACAAACACACACCACCACCACACACAACCCACCACACACACACCCCACACACACACACACACACCCACACCACACCCCCCAAAACACACACACAACACAAACACCACAAACACACACACACCACACACACAAAAACACACACACACACACACACACACACACACACACACCCACAACACACCCACAACACAACCCCCCCCCCCCCCCCCCCCACACCCCACACACACACCTTCTCAAAAGAAAAAAAGGGGGTATAACGTCGAACAAAAAAAAAAAAAAAAAAAAGGGGGAAAGGGGGACAGGCCCGTCGGAAAATCGCTTAGTCACATCATCCTTGATGACTTTCCCCTTTTCGATCCCGTGACCTGTGTACGCCATCCAGCTTAAGGATCAATCAGCCTGCTGGGGTTGCCACCTCTGACCACAATCCGTCCTAGGCCCGGCCACTGCAGCTAAATAAATACAAATGACCATGTACGCGCATTGACCCATCACAAAAAAATCTTTTTGGACTAGATTACTTTCTTTGGGGGGGTTAGTGAGGTCCATTCTAGTAATCTTTTCTTGGGGGTGAGATTTTAAAAATTTAAAACTGAACCCCTTTGAGCAAAAATTTCGAGAAAATTTTTTTTATTTTATTTTATTTTTTTTATTTTTTTTTAAATTTTTTTTAAACCATTTTATGTCACGCAGATTTCTCTGCGGAAATTTGGGTCTTTCCCCCCGGGGGAGGAGGCGCGTGCCACAAGAACAGCCCCGCCCCCCTTTTTTTTTTTTTTCTTTTTTGTCTGTAATTGTTTTTGTTCCCTTTCAGGGGTTTTTTTTTTTTTTTTTTTACATAATTTTGCTGGAACAACTCTTTTGTTGCCGTGGGTTTTTTTTACTGGCTGAAAAATAAGGGTTAACACACACACCTCGGTTTTATCGTCTCACTAAAAAGACTAACCCGACCCCCACTATGGTCAAAAGGTGGGGAAAAGTTCGGGGCCAATGAGATTAAAACCCACCGCACATCAATCCAAACCCAACTTTTCGCTTTCTAGGGTTAGGCGCTTCCTCTCCACCTTTTGAGGGTTTTTCAAAATTTAAAATGAGCTAATCAATCCCTACAGTCTTAAAGCCTATACTGACCCTTTCATCGAAGATCTGTGGGAAATTAACGTGAGACAATCCCCAGCGGCCCCCCTTAACCCTTTTAATGACAAGGCATAAAAATATTCATGACAACAAAACACCTCGCGCCTGTACCATTATTTGTATGTCTTGTTTAACATTTTGAGTGTAGTGTGTGTGTAAGTGTGTGTATAGTGGGGGTGTGTGTGGGGAGTGTTGTGTGGTGTGGGTTGTGTTGGTGTTTTTGTGTTTTTGTGGTGTGTGTGTGTGTGTGTGTTTGTGGTGTTTTGTGTGTTTTGTAGTGTGTAAGAAAACAAGTCAAGTAAAGTCAAACTTTTATTTCCAAATGGTCTTTAAAATAAGCGTGAAATTGTTTTTTTTTCAGTTTTTTTTTTTTCGGTGTGTGGTTGTGTTGGCGTAGTGTGGTGTGGGTGGGGGTGTGTTTGTGTTGTGTGGTGGGGGTGTGTGTGTTTTCGGGGTGTCTGTGTGGTTGTGTGTTGTTGGATTGTTTGTGTGTGGAGTGTGGGGTGTTGTGTGAGTATGTTGTGTGTTAAGTTGCGTGCACCTAAGTAATGATTGTTCTTTCCCCAAAAACGCCATGAGCACCTGTAACGATCTCCCCTTTTAATAATGCCCACTGCCTTTTCCCTTTTTTTTTTCCCAACAGACACGGAACACGCTAATACCGAAGGGAAAGACCATTGGACTTCAACTCCATTGGCCTTAAAGTCTTGGGTTTCGAATCTGGGAAAGCTATGGTGAATTAAGGGTGGGAAAATAACGATTTCCTTCAATTTCCCAAACTGAAAAGCCTTCGATGAAAAAATTATACACATGCAAACAACATGTAAAATAGCATACCACGCGTACACATACCACCACACACACAAAACACCACACCACCCCCAAACCACCCACCCCCCACCACCACCACCACCACCCCACCAAAACAACAACAACAACAACAACCAACAACATTTTGAACATCAACAACATATCCCCCCCTTTTCCCCCCAAATTTTCCCCGGCAGGAATTAACCCCGGGGTTCCCGCATGACAAGGAGGAGGGGACAAACAACAAACCTCAAACCCAAGACCCGGGTTTCGTTCCTTCGAGGGGATTTTCCCTTGAGTTAACATCGGGGCCTTCTCCACTCCCCCCCAAAGTCCCCGATGAGATAAAAACCAAGGCCCCGGTGCGAACGACGAAGAACATCTTGTGCCCCGGTTTTAAATCCCTTCCGCTTTTGGAAAGAAGGGCATGGGGCCCGGTGGGGGGGATGAAAAAAGAAAAAATGCATACACAAGGGGACTTTGATTTAAAAAAAAAAAAAGCACATGCAATATATTCCATTATCCTCGGAAAAAAAAAAAAATAATAAAAAAAATTTGAAATTAATGAAATGAGAAAAATAAATAAATAAAAAAAATAAATAAATGAAAAAAAAAAAAATTTTGGAAAAAAAAAAAAAAAAAAGAAGCCCAGGGGATAAATGTGACGTGAAAATATCAATAACTTTGATATAACCATACACTTCTCCAGGTTTTTTTCGATTTTAAAGAAAGTAAAAAAGGGTAAAAAAAAAAAAAACATCAAAAAACCCAAAAGGGGAGTAAAGGGAAGGCAAGGGGGGGTCAGGGGTTTGGGGAAAGGGGGAGAGGGGGGGGGGGTGAGGGGGGGGGGAGGGAGAGGAGCAGCCGGGGATGGGGTGGTGGTGGTGGGTGGTTGGGGTTGGGCGGGGTTTGTGGGGCGGCTGGGGGGTGGTGGTGGGGGGGGTTGGTGGGGCGGGGCGGGGTGGTGGGGGTGAGGGTGGGGTGGTGGTGGGGTGGTGGGGGCGGGGGTGGGGGTGGGGGCCCGGTGGTGGGGTGGGGGCCCGTGGTGGGTGGGGGGGGTGGGGGGGGGGGTGGACCAAGGGTCAAGATGAGATGCCAAGTCCCCAAGATCCCCCCCCAGGACTGAGATTCTGCTTGACCACCCATCAGAGGGGCTGATTATCCCTAAGTTTCTAACGTTTTTGTTTTTTGTGGTGTGTGTGTGTGTGTGTGGTGTGTGTGTGTTGGGGTGTGTTTTAGGGTGTACTTTGGTGTTGTTGTTTGTGATGTGTGTGTGTGTTTTGGGGGGGTTTTGGTGTGTGTGTGTGTGTTTGTGTTGTGTTTTTTGTGTGTTGTGTTGTGTTGTGGTTGTTTTGTGTTTTTGTGTTGGGTTGTGTTGTGTGTGTGTAAGGTGTTGTGTTGTTTGTAATTGTGTTTGTGTGTTTGTTGTGTTGTATTTTGTGTGTGTGTGTGTGTGTGTGTGTGGTGTGTGTGTGTGTGGTGTGTGTGTGTGTGTAGGGGGTTTTGTGTTGTGTTTTTTTTTTGTGTTTTTTGTTGGTTTTGTGGTGTGTGTGTGTGGGGTTTTGGGGGTTTGTGTGTGTGTGGTGGGTTTGTGTTGTGTGTGTTGTGTGGGGTGTGTGGGGTTTTGGGTATTCTCGCGGCCTATCGGAGTGGCTTTTTTCTACAGAAGTTTCCCAGGGTCAACTCCTTTGTTGCCGTTTGGTTTTTTTACGGCAAATAAATGATGTGTAACACACGGGACCTGGGTTATCCCATCCGAAAGATAACGCCCAACCCCCCAAGGAAAAAATGAATGGGGGAAAAGTTTATCCCCCAAAAGGGGATTCGAACCACCGCACCTCCGCCCCGGGCTTTTCGCTTTTTGGGCAGGGGGGTTTACCTCCTAGCCCCACTGATCCTAGGGGGGGCCGTTGATTGAGTTTTGTAGATTGAAGAGAGGGGAGGACAAAAATCCCCCTGGGAAAACAAAAAAAAAAAGAGAAAAGCATACTAAGTTAAAGTTTTCAAAAAACGAACAGGAAATAAATATCATTCTATTCTTCAAAAAATCTTTTACTAAACAAAAAAAACAAAAACCCCCCCCCCCCCCCCCCCCCCCAAAAAAAAAAAAAAAAAAAAAGTTTTTAAGTTAAAAATTGCAAAAATGAAAGGTAAAAATTTTTCAGACCCTTTTCCCCACAAATGTAAACAATTTTTTGGGGGGGTGGTCCCCCAACAGTTCAGATTTAACAGTGACCTCGAACAAGTATGGCTGCCTTTTTGGGGCGGGGTATATTTGGAAAACAGTCCCTACACGCAAATTTCTATTCAGTGTGCTTTTTCAATCTCACAGTGATTCCCAGTGGGTGGGGGGGGAAATCAGAGTGCACATTCTGGGTGACCCCCTAGATGTTAAGCTGGGCGGGGAAACGCACAACAACAACAAAGAACCCCTCCCCCCCCCCAACACACCCCCCCAAAAACACACCACACCACACACACACACAAAAAACCCCCACACACAAAAACACACACACACCACACACCAAAAAACCCACACAACACACACACCAAAATGACGAACTTTTTTGACCTTTCTTTAAACCCCTTTGCATGGGATGAGAGTGTCGGGCCCCTTTTTCTCTATTATACGAGCAAATTTAAAAATTTAGCTCAAGGAGACCTAAAGGGGGGATTTAAATGACTGGGGAAACTGACCATGTCCACCAGCATCTAGACTGTTTTTCTCTGATATCGTAACAGCCTTACGAATCATTTTCTTGTACGGGCTTTTTTTTATAAAACTTTAAGGGTCTTTAAAGGGGCCCACGTAATTCCCCCTTCTCTCTCTCCTCCCCTCTCTCCTCTCCTCTCTCTCCCCCTTCTCTTCTCTCTCTCTCTTCTCCCCTCTCCTCTTTTAATTGAGGATATAAAAACCGAAATGGAGGGTAGTCATTGGGACACACGGGGGCAGGAAAATTGGCACAGCTGAAGATAAGAGGGGATACCAAACCCAGCCGGTCTTTTATTATATAAGGCTACTACCTTGTACGAAAACACAGCGAAACGCCGAAAAGGTAATTTTTCTTTTCAAAGAAAATAGTGAAAACATTGTTTGGGAGTTTTAGCCCCTACATTTTTTTCTGCTTCCCTTGCATAGAAATTGCTTTGGGAAGGGTTTTTTTTTCCCCGTTTTAAAATTTAATTAAAAAAAAAAACCCCAATTTTTTTTTTTTCTTATGTAAGAGAGTGGGATAATAGAACAAAGATAGGCATTGTGTGCCGAGGGAACAGATGACAAAATTTCAAAAACCCCACACAAAAGGGGGGTGGATTTAAAAAAAAAAACAAGATGTTATTTCCCTTTTCCTCGATATAAAAGAAAAATAAATAAAAAAAAAAAAAAATAAAAATAAAAAATAAATACCCATAATAAAAAATAAATAAAAAAACTAAAAAGGAATACAAAACTTTTTTTGGTCACAGAAATATAAAGAGAAGGAAAAAAAAATTTTGTAATGTAAAATTACAGGTTTTAATTTGAAAAAAAAACAAAAAAACATTGATGGCTGCTTATTGAGTAAATTTAAAAGCTACTGAAGCATTCAATGGTTGGTTTTTTCTTTTCTTCCTCCCCTCCCAGTCATCTTTCTTAGCTCATCTTTTTTTGGCTCTGCTTTTCTTTTTTTTTTGTTTGACGGGTTTGGGGTTTTTTGGTCAGTCTATTTGTTTTCTATCCACCTCTTGTTTTTCTTCTGTCGTCTTTTTTCTTTTTTTTTTTTTGCTGTTTGGCTGGCTGTTTAGTTTTATGTTCCTTTTTTTTCTGTCGTCTGTTTTCCCCCTTTTTGTTTTTTCTATCTGTCTGTCTGTCTGCTTTCCCGTCTGCTTCTGTTCCCGCTGTCTTTGTTTTTGTTTTTTGTCCTTCCCCTTGTCTGGGCCTTTTCTTTTTTTCTCCTTCCCTTTCCCCCAACCCTCTCTCTCTTTTCCTTCCCCTCCTTCCCTTTTTCCCCCCTCTCCTTTTCCCCCTCTCTCTCTCTCTTTTTTTCTTTTTTTTGTCTTTTTTCTTTTTTTCTGTGATTTTAAAGAGTTTAAAAACAAACAAAATCGATCATCAGCCAAAATTTACAAGGTTTTGTGAAAAAAAGCATACTCCTTTTCATTTTAACCCCCCCTCATAATTTTTTTCTCTTTGGTTTCCCTTGTGCCTAGGGGCCCAAAACAATAAATATTTTCCATTTTTTTTTCATTTTCATTTTTTTTTTCTTTTTTCCCTATTTCCCAAATCTTTCGATCATATTTTGAACGATATGCCCTTTTTTTTCTTTTTTTTTAAAGTGGACAAATGGTTTCTGTGGCAACAAAAAAATAACCCGACCCCCTCAGGGTTATTGATCTTGTGTCGGAGACAGTTTAACCCCCCCAATTCAAACTCGCAAAAAAAAAGATATTATTTAAAAATTTAAAAAATTTTTAATTTTTTTATTTTTTTTTTTTCCCAAAAAAAAAACCCGCAACAAAGAGGTGATGATCCTTACTGCCCAAGGGTTTTAAAACCAAACAACTGTTCTGTGTGCGTTCGCACACGGGGGCCCCGGGTTTTTTTGTCTTATCCGAAGGGGCTTTTTGGGGATGATGGAGGGACTGATGTTTAATCAGAAAAACCTCTTTAACGAGATTGGAAAACCCCGGGCCCCCGCAATCACAAGCGCATCATTAACACCGGGCTATCCCGCCCCTCCCTTTGTAGGGTGCCTTACGGTATCAGGGTTTACTGTTGAAAATTATCAAGCCTGAGTGTGTGAAAGGGTTTCCCGGTGGTTGAGGCTTTATTGTAATGTCCCCATGGTTTTTTTTTGCTGTAGTTTAAGGAAAAAAAAAAAGGAAAAGGGGTCCCCAAAACCTAGTGGGCTAGGGGACGAGGCACAGAGATCTCAGCTTCCTAGGGCCAGCCCCAAATTTTTGGGGGGGGCCCATCTCCCTCCCCGCTGCTTTTTCTTCCCCGACCTAAAAAGGCAGTACCATTTACATTTTGGGGAACTGGGAAATGTCTAAACCAAGGCGCGCAAAAAGGTCCCCCCAAGTGGTAACCCGATCGTGCTGCTTATTAACCATAGTTGGGAAAAAACTATGCTCTGACACTGAGCAACCCCCCCCCCATGGGAAAATTTCATAAAAACTTTCTCTTCCCCTCTTTTCTCCCCCACTCCCCTCTCTCTCCTTCTCCCCCCCCCCCCCCCCCTCTTTCTCCCCCCTCCCCCCCCCCCCCCCTCTTCCCCCCTCCCTACCTCCCCCAATATTAATGTGGCTTCTTCTATTCCCAAGCCAGGAGTACTTTCTACTGTCTTTTTGTCACGGGGCTAAGAAAAAATCAATAGCAAAAGGGGCAATTTTTAAATTTTAAGTCATCCCTCGTGTCTCTTCTCTCTGACCTTCTGTCTGTCCTTTTTTCTGTGTGTCTGTCTGTTTTCTCCCCGTTTGGGGTTGTGTGTTTGTGTGTTGTGTGTGGGGGTGTGTGTTTTGTGTGGGTGTTTTGTGTGTGTGTTTTTGAGTCTTTGTTGTTGTGTTGTGTTGGTGTTGTGTGTGTGATGGGGTTGTAGTGTGTTAGTGTGTGTTGTGTGTGGTGTGTGTGGTGGGGAAGGGGTGGTGTGTGTGGTTGTTTGTGGTGTGTTGTGTTTTTTTTTTTTATTTATTTATTTTTTATTCTTTTATACAAGGGGAATGGGAATAAGCACTCATGTGCTTTTTTTTTTTTTTTCATCCTCCCGGGGTAAGCTTTTTTTTTTTGTGCATGTGTGTTGGGGATGTGTGTGACATGTCAAGAATTAAACAAATTCTTGGGTTTAGCTGTTCAGCCATTTTGGTTTGTTTTTATTTCTCCTCTTTTCTCTTCTCTCTCTCTCTCTCCTTCTCTCTCCTCTCCTTCTTCCCCTTTTCTTTCCCCCCCCCCCCCCTCCCCTCTCCTCTCTCTTCTCTCTTTCTTTTTTTCTTTCTTCTTTTTTCCTTTTCCTCCTCTTTTTGATACGGGGCAAGTCAAAATGATACGGGGAGATGAATTGAAGTCCTTTATGATATGCAAAGTGTGTGGTTATGAGATTTCATAAAAAATTGCCCATGTGTTTTGTGTGTGGGTTTTTGGGAGGAGGGAGGGGGGAGGGTCTTTTAATTTTGTATGGGTTTGGGATGATGGGGGTGCACACTGTGCGGGCAGTAGCTTTGGGGTTTTGGGTTTTTTTTAATTATTATTATTATTTTTAAATTATTTTATTATTTTATTAATTATTATTATTTTATTATTATTCTGTCTTTCTCTGTCTCTGTCTCTCTCTTTCTCTGTCTTTCTCTCTTTCTCTGTCTGTCTGTCTGTCTGTCTCTGTCTCTGTCTCTCTCTCTCATCCTCTCTCCCTCTCTCTCCCACCCCAGCTCTCCCCACCTCTCTCTGTCTGTCAGCCCCCATTGCAGTCCAAAAAGTATTTGGTAGACCCAGACGCTAAATAAATATGGAACCAGACTTGTAGTGCACGTGAAACCGTGTGTGTGTCTTCAGACTGGGTAAACCTGCCAGTGGGGGTTTCCATTTGAATTGAAGACGTCAGAAGAAGACATGGGGCTAAGGGGACAACCCTGGGTGGTGTCCCTATATGGCTTCCTTGTCATGAACTGGGTTTATGACTTCAACTTTGCGAACCTAGTCTATATTCATATAAACCAAAAATCATTTAAAACTACTTAGCACATTGTTTTCAGTCGGAAAGAACATGACCCGAAGTAATAGCTATGGAAATATATTCCTTTTTTTTCAAAATTAACTCATTCGAAACTGCCAGCGTAAAAACAAGTACTCCCTAACAAAAAAGATAACTCCATGGAGACTGCAAATGAGTATTCCCCCTCCTCCTTCCCCCTAGCTTTCCTGGGGGAAAAAATCTGGTGTTTGACCCGATTTGAACGCTTGAACGCTCACAAAGACAATTGGAATTGTCAGATGTGGAATTGTTTGTCTTGCAGTTTGCAGTGTCTTGTGCATTGGCAGCCCACCTGGTGAAGAAA
>CM060316.1:58375000-58377500 GCA_030674155.1 Stramonita haemastoma
GGGAAACTTTTGGGCCTAAACGGGATTCGAAACCACCGCACACTTCGGCTCGGACTTTTTGCTTTCTAGACAGGCGCGTTACCACCTAGACCACTGATCCATCCTATAAGCTGATTTTTTTTTTGACATTTCACATTCAGTATGTGTAATGTTCTAGTTTTGGTTAAGTCCCAGCTGTTGATCTTTACCCGTTCAAAATTAATACAATTAATTTTACCTTTGGACCCGAAACATCAATCAAACGTTTAAAAACTCAATTTCCCATATCGTTGTTTTATAGCGCATTTGCGACTGGCGAAATTGGTCTTGTTACATTTTAGTACTGGTGAAATTGGGTCTTGTTACATTTTAGTACTAACTAGCCACTAAACATGCTTAATTTACTGCACCGTAAATGACAAGAGCTTTATTTTCCCATCTTTTTTCCTGAACATTGGTTGGAGGGAGGTAGAGTGTTTGTGGGGGTGGGTTGTTGTTTTTTTTAAAACACGCAGTTTTTCTAACTGGTTCATAACGGTTTGTAGACTGTGACGGGGGATGATGAAGCCACACAGTGATAAACTGTGGTAGTGTCACTCGCGTTACTTTCTGTCTGTGACAACGACCACAGAGCGTGCTTGCTTGGGTGTTATGCTTACGGAATATCTGTTGTTACAATATTGGTCAGCTTGTTGTGTGTGGCTTTTCACCTGATCACTTCCACCTATCCTGACTGACTGTTGAAGCGCCACTGAAGATTTTTGGCAACCAGCTTCCTCCACTCCCTAGCTCGCTGTTCTCAGCTTTTTTGCGGTATGTGGTTCCAATCCAGGCGGGTCTTTCTTATACACCCCTTTCATTAAGTCAAAGGCAGATTTCTCTACGTGAAATTTGAGCTGCTCTCCCCGCGGAGAACGCGTCGCCACAAGATCAGCGCCATCCATTCTTGTTCTCTCTGCATCTGTAATTTGTTTCCCTATCAGAGCGGCTTTTTTGTACAGAATTTTGCCAGGACAACGCTTTTGTTGTTGTGGTTCTTTTAAGTAGGTTAAACAATTTGGTGTAACACACGGGACTTCGGTTTATCGTCTCAATCGAAAGACTAGCACCCAGACCACCACTCATGAACTAATGGATGGGGGAAAATTTTTGGACCCAAAGTCCACTCTGATATTGTCTTCTCATCGTTTTCTCTGTCTGCCTCTTCGTCTCCCCCCTTGTACTGTTCCCTGTAGGACTGTCTTGGCTGTGGCTTTAGTCACTGTTAGTTATCTGACAATGTGGATCGGTGGTCTAGAGGTAACGCGCCTGCCTCGAGAGTGAAAAGTCGGGTAGGAAGTGTGCGGTGGTTTGACCCCCGTTAGGGCCCAAAACTATTCCCCATCCATTATAAAACTAGTGGTGGTCTGGGTGCTAGTCTTTCGGATGAGGCAATAAACTAAGGTCCTGTGTGTTGACACATAACTATTTAGCGCGCCTAAAAAGACCCACGGCAACAAGAGAATTATGTCCCTGGCAAAATTATGTTAAAAAAAAAAGAAAGAAGAAGAAAAGAAAAGCCACTCTGATAGGGGAACAAATACAGTTGCAAACAAGAAAAAGAAAAAAATAATAGGTGACGCTGCACTTGTGGCGACGCGCTCTCCTCGGGGGAGAGCAGCAGCCCGGATTTCACGCAGAGAAATCTGCTGTGACATAAAAGGGTATAAAGTAATAAAAAAAAAAATTAAAAAAATAAAATAAAATAAAATTGAAAAAATGCATATGTATATATAGTATCCGACTTGGTAAAGGTGTCCCATAACCTGAGGTCGTAGGGGAGCAAGGCATCAGAGACCTCAGCTTCTCTAGGGTCCGGCATGTTGAGGTGGCTTGACTTCTTCCTTAACTCCTTAAGAAGTCATTGGGGGGTGCTGCACTGAAGTTGTCATGCACGTGTGGTGTGAGCGGTAAGTGAAAACCGAGGGGAGACCCATACCACTGCAGGTTGTGGCTAACGCGCGACTAGGATAAACTGTTGGGTGTGTTCGTGTGACACTGGTTCTATCTTACCCATGCCACTGCAGGTTGTGGCTAACGCGCGACTAGGATAAACTGTTGGGTGTGTTCGTGTGACACTGGTTCTATCTTACCCATGCCACTGCAGGTTGTGGCTAACGCGCGACTAGGATAAAATGTTGGGTGTGTTCGTGTGACACTGGTTCTATCTTACCCATGCCACTGCAGGTTGTGCTAACGCGCGACTGGATAAAATGTTGGGTGTGTTCGTGTGACACTGGTTCTATCTTACCCATGCCACTGCAGGTTGTAGCTAACGCGCGACTAGGATAAAATGTTGGGTGTGTTCTTGTGACACTGGTTCTATCTTACCATGCCACTGCAGGTTGTTTGTATCGCGGACTGGATAAATGTTGGGTGTTTCGTGTCCATTGTGACACTGGCTTATTACTCTTGTATACAATATGGTGTTTATTTGTGGGATGGTGTGTGTGGTGGTGATGTTTAATGTGTGTGTTTGTAG
>CM060316.1:58380000-58382500 GCA_030674155.1 Stramonita haemastoma
CTAACTGACTGGCTGGCTGGCTGTATAGCTGGCTGGGTAGGTAGGTAGGTAGGTGGGTGGTTCTGTGGTTGCAGGCGGAAAGTCAGAGTGCCGCCAGGAAGGTTAGGGGGCCCTGAGGGGAGGGCTGAACCCCTGTAAGCCACTCCCCGCCAGCAGTTACCCGGTGCTAAAGCTTCTGGCATTATTACTTTTCCTCGAGGCTTTTCTTCCTACCCTGCCCTGCCCTGCCCTGCTCCGGTCTTTCTGTCTGTCTGTGTGTCTGCCTGTCTGTTTTTCAGTCTGTGTCTCTAGGTTTCTGTTTGTCAGTGTGTCTGTCTGTCTTTTGTATTGATTTTTCTGTCTGTCAATGACTTTTTGTTTGTCTTTGTCTGTCTGTCTGTCTGTCTATTTCTGTGTCTTTGTCTCTGTGTTTTTTAAAAATCATTTTTATTTTATTTATTAATTCTTTTATATTCTTTTATATCGAGGATATCTGTCTGCCTGCTGCCTGTCTGGCTGTCTGTCTGTCTGTCTGTCTCTGTCTTTCTGTCTGCCTGCCTGTCTGTCTGTCTGTCTGTCTGTCTGTCTGTCTGTCTGTCTCTCTCTCTCTCTCTCTCTCTCTCTCTCTCTCTCTCTCTCTCCTCTCCTCCTCTCTCTCTCTCTCTCTCTCTCTCTTTGATCTATCCAAACTTAGTTTGCTTCATGACAACTGCATGCGCACAGTGACTGGATTTTTTAAAAAGCGCAGAATGCTTATTCTGTTATCATCGAAATAAAAAATAAAGATAATAATAAATCTTTTTTCTCACAGAGAGAGAGAGAAAAAAACACACAGACAGACAGACAGACAGAGACAGCAGAAGATAGATAGATAGATAGATAGATAGATAGATAGATAGATAGACAGACAGACAGAACAGACGACAGACAGACAGACAGACTAGACAGACAGATAGATAGATAGATAGATAGATAGATAGATAGATAGATAGATAGATAGATACCCGAAGTCAGAATACCGCTACCTTAAAGATGAGGGTGTTGTTGTTTTTTAAGGGTCGCATACGCAAAAAATCTCACCATTGGTGAACCTCGGAGCTCTAGCCGAGAAAACGAACAAAAAAATCTTGAATCCAACCGAATTTGACCAGCTCAACCAGAAGTGTGGCTTCGAGTTTTTATAAAACCACTTTTCTTTTTATTTTCAAATTCTTTCAACTGAAAATGAAATCGTACAAGCGTAGAATATAATCACATTAGAATGTCGCCCTGCATTAATTTTATTCAACTAAAACAAAAGCAGCCCTGATGGCGTTTTTAAATTTAAAAAAAAAGAACAGTGAAAAGATTGTGACCGACCGGACGTACACAAAAAGTGAATTGTGAACAAAAAATAAACTGGAAGGAAATTTTGCATCGAGAAAAAAAGAAATTAATTATAGGCGGTTGCAATTTATCCTCTTTTTTGGGTTTTTTTTTTTTTGGGGGGGGGATATTCAATTTTTTGTGTGGATATTTGAGAAGTGCCATGATTTCATTTGCTGCATGGGAAAGTGCAGGTAAAGCACGTGTGAAATATCTTTTCCACACGTACACTGGCAAACATGCACGTGTTGATGTGTGTGCGTGGGCACAAATATATATTGTTGTATGAGGTCGTGCACGCACGCACGCACGCACGCGACACTACACGCAACACACACGCACACGCACATATATACACCCACACACATGCACACAAACACCACACACACACACACACACACACACACACACACACACACACACACACAACACACACAACATACATATTATATATATATAATATATATTATATATATATAATAATAATAATAATAATAATATCATAATTATATATACATACGTACGTACGTACGTACGTACGTACGTACGTACGTACTAATAACATACATACATACATACTACATACATACATACATACATACATACATACATACATACATACATACATACATACATGATGTATATATATAATATTATAACTCTTATGTAAACATACATACACAGGTACACACAAGCTGATATCTAAATTAATCTGTCAAATATAAGTATGTATAATATATAGCCAGACATGATTCTAATAATATCAGATAGTATCTCATGTCATCAGAATATTTAATAATAATGCTATCTGACATCATCACTTAGAGTGGAAACACACCAAAACGATATCTACAGTCTGATATTACTTGAGGTGGACAGACATAAAATCAGATAATGAACAACACACACACACACGCACGCACGCACGCACACACACACACACACACCCCACACACAACACACATGCACGCACAACACACACGCACGCACGACACACACGCACGCACGCACGCACGCACACACACACTGCACGCACGTACACACACACGCACGCACGCACACACGCACGCACACACACACACACGCACACACACACACACACACACACACACACACACACACACACACACACACACACACACACACACACAACTCG
>CM060316.1:58387500-58397500 GCA_030674155.1 Stramonita haemastoma
AAACAAATATAAATTCCACGTCAAGCCTTCTCCCAATTTGTCCGGGTTTTTTTTTGGGTGGGGGGTATGACTTTTTCTTTGTGGCTGGGCTTGTCCTTCCTCGAAGATCAGTTTACTGATGCACATGAAAACGAAAATGACAAGTGTCCAATCGTTTTTATGACAGCATAATTGTTATGGAAATGCATGTTTACCATACAGACAGAATTACAGGCCTGAATTCTGGCAGCATGCAAAGTTAGTTTAGGTGGGGATAAACGAAAAGTTTTCTTGATGGTTTTTTTCTTTTTTATCTCTTCCATGAATACTGTTTAATGCATAGAAGACGGAAGGAGAAAGAGAGGGGGAGAAGATGAAGAGAAAAGAAGTAGGAAGGAAGATGAATGAAGAAAAAGAAGAAGAAGATGTAGTAGTAGTCTTCAACAACAACAACAACCAACAACAAGACATTGCCATATAAAACCAGTCGGTTATTCACACATACAAACGCTTGCACCGACATGTTCTTGCATGCGTGCGTGCGTGCACACCCACATGCACGCACGCACGCACGCACGCGCACGCACACACACACACACACACACACACACACACACACACACACACACACACACACACACACACACACACACACACACACACACACACACACACACACACACACCACACACACACACACACACACACACACACGTTCCTTTGCACGAAAACGAGTTCGAAACCAAATTGTGCTCCGCAACAGATAGGAAATACAAGGAAAAGGTTGCCTGCTTTGAGAAGGGAGTTTGAAAAAAAAAAAAAAAAAAAAAAAAAGAAGACAGAGGTTCTATTCCTTGAATTGAAAATAGCAGTTTATTCCACGTCACTAAACCAGTTGAGGAAGAAGAAAAAACCCAACACAAGTTGCCCATAGGTTTTTTTTTCTCTTTCTGAAAGGTGATACAAACGAAATAAGAATCGGCAGAGGAACAGAGAGATGTAGATGAAGATATATACAACTAAAAAATAAGGTTGACAGCAGAAGCAGGCTCAGTGCGTGAAGCGATAAGGGAACAGGATAGCCTGGTGGTTAGAGTGATGTGCATAGCGCTCGTGATCTGCTGATCCAGGGTTCGAATCTCGTTCGAGAGGATTTCTTTTTCCTCTGGAGTTTCTAGTGCCGACTCCACTCACCACTAAAGTTCTTCGGATTGACTATAAACCGAGGTCCCGTGGGCGAATGCACGCAGAACATCTTGCGTACGTGTTAAAATTCGTTCTCGCTTTACGGAAGAGCTATGTCATTGTGTGACTGTGGGATTGATCGGATGACAAAATTTACAAAACTGCATACATATGGGGACTGGATGTTAAAAAAAACACATTATCCTCTATATAAAAGAATTTTAAAAAATAAAGGTGATGGTTTAAAAATGATCCTCCGTGTTGTGAGAAACTTTAATTAGATTTGGAGTCAATACCAATGGTCTTGTTGTTATTGTTGTTTCTTCATTGTTGTTGTGTCCTATTTCTACTTTCGTCTATGACGTTCCTATCTATTTTTTCCCCTGCCGTTCATTTCAATCTCTCCGCCCCAGCCATGCCCAGATTCATTATAATTCTGTTTGATCTTTAAAGTCAGAAACCCACACGAGACTTTCAACGTCAGGCCTCCGTGGGGCCACCAGCCAGATGGGGCCCTGCACTGCCGCTGGGTCACTTTGGATGGTTCTCAGTGAAGCCTGCTCTGAGCTAACATGCGCAGGACTTGTTAACCGATGTTCACTCCTGAGAATAAAAAATTAAAATAGGTACTTTTCGATATCAAACCACACATCATCAGTAAATTACCCTCCAATCACTGCTTAAAAAACAACAACAACCACCAACAACAACGGCAATAACAAAATAACAGAAGGAAGAAGACCTTTTTTTTAAAAAAAAATCATTTTCAGCATGAAGTGTGGTCAATCCTGGAAAAAAAGAAGAGATGAGCTTGGTGCTGAGAAGCTTGTAGAGGCAATTCCACTGTGCAGACCTGTTTGGACTCTAGCCCTGATAGTGTGGCACCCCCCCCCCCCCCTTCCCCCCCCTCCCCCCCAAATTCGTCTGATCCGTTTTCTATCGAGTTGTGAGAGCGCTCACAGGCCAAATCAGTGAGATTGCTGCTATCAATTCTGCCCAGTCTCTTGTTTTTGAAGATGCTCTGTGTGTGTGCGTGTGCGTGTGTGTGTGTGTGTGTGTGTGTATGTGTGTGTGTGTGTGTGTGTGTGTGTGTGTGTGTGTGTGTGTGTGTGTGTGTGTGTGTGTGTGTGTGTGTGTGTGTGTGTGTGTGTGTGTGTGTGTGTGTGCCTGTTACATCGTTGAAACGCCATGAATTCTGCTTCAGTATGTTTTTAAAGATGGTGTGTGTGTGTTTGTGTGTGTGTGTAGTGTGTGTGTGCGTGTGCGTGTGCGTGTGTATATGGTGTGTATGCGTTCAGTGCGTGCGTGTACACACACACACACACACTTCCTCCTCTCACCATTACCACTAACACACTCTTGCACACGGCAAATCAAACAAAGCAATAGGAAATTCGGAATATGATTTCAGAAAATACCTGCCTTTTATTTTAAAAAGGGAAAAGGCACTAACTACTTACAGGGAAAACCACTTTCCAAACATTAACATTTCTCATATGAAATTTCTTTCAACATTAATAAAAAATCATCAAATTTGTCTGTTTGTTAATTGAATTATTGTGTCTGTCGTGCTTAGTAAATGAACAGACATTGAAGGCATCCGTCAGTCTCGGAAGACTATGGAGTAGCGCTCTAGGCTCCAGAGTGCAAAGCCAGAGTAAGTAAGTATGGATGGCAAGCTGTTACCCATGCAGCAGACCATCCCCCCCCCCTCTCCACGTCCCTGGAATGGTCCATTTCAAAGGCAATCGCCGATACGTATGGTTCCAGTGCCGTCGCAGAAACCACCAGAACGTTGCCATACACAGCCCCGAACCGCCCTGGGGACTCCAACTCCCTGATTTTCCTAAGGGATGGTGTCTAAACACGACACCTGTGTGCATGCTGGGTGTTTTTTTTTGTCATCTGCTCCTACCGGCACACAATGGCCTGTTCTTCCGAAAAGCGGAACGGGTTTTTAACGTGTGCACAAAATGTTCTGCGTGTGTTCTTATACAGGGCCTTGGTTTATAGTCTCATCCAAATGGCACACAGTATTGAAGAATAATCGAAGATATCAATCAACTCTCTCTTTAACAGAGTAGGCAATTGTTCTGCACAGAAACGAAATGTTTTGATTCCATTTTAGGGAACTGTGTGTGTAAATGCTTCAAGTTTCTTTTTTTTTAATTTCACTGCCGCCTCTGTTTGCTGTTTGACGTTGTTCCTTTCCTTTTAACACTCACACAGTCACACACACAACGTATATACACACACTCCATCACATACACAAACAAACGCGCGCGCGCACTCACGCACGCTCGCATGTATGCATGCACGCACGCATGGACACACACACAAGCACGCACGCACGCACACACACACACGCACGCACGCAAGCAAGAACGCACGCACACACACTTACACACACGCACGCACGCACACACACACAAACACACATAAATGCGAGAGAGAGAGAGAGGGTGTGTGTGTGTGTGTGTGTATGTGTGTGCGCGTGCAATGTGTGTGTGTGTGTTGTGTTGTGTGAAATTACCTGTCTGTATCTGTGCGTGTGTTCAAGGTTAAAGAAAACCACCACAACCCAAAAAATAGGTCTTAATATAGAACCCAGCATCATTCATTCCTGTTTCATCCAACACATCAAGAACAAAAAAAATCAACAAGGACAAGCCACCCTTATCTCCGCCTGCACCCTCCCCCCCTTACACACACACACACTACACACACACACACACACACACACACACACACACACACACATTCACACTCACACTAACACACATACACACTCTCTCTCACACACACACACACACACACACACTCACACCACACACTCACACACACTAACACACACACACACACACACACACACACACACACACACACACACACACACACACACACACACACACACACACACACACACACACACACACACACACACACACACACACACACCAAAAATCCATTTTCGAGCAGTGTGGGGCAAAAAAAACAAAACGGAGACGAAATTTAGCTAGCACTGCATGCTATTGATGGCTTAACTGGCAAAGGCAGGTCCACTTTGCTTGCAGACCTGTTTTGACTCTGTTCGCATGGCACCCCCACCCCCCACCCCCCACACACACACACCACCCCCATTCCCATCCCCCACCCCTCACCTAACTCTACCTGATCCGTTTTCTATCGAGTTTCGTGAGCCTTCAAAACCTCCATCATGGATCAGAGTCCTATCAATTCTGCCTCAGGTGGTGTTGGTGGTGGTTCTTGTTGTTGTTGTTATTTTTTCAGTGGTGATAACGTGTTCCTATTATGCAGCCAGAACACAACAATTGTGAAAGTAGCTTTAGTAGCCTGATGAATTTCTCTTCTGGTTAAGAACTCGGGGGGGTGCGGGGGGGGGGTGGAAAGGGGCGAGGAGGGGGGGGGCGGGTTGGTCTAGTGGTTAGAGCGGTGAGGTTGTGGCTTGGTGACCTGGGTTTGAGTCACATACTGAGACGCTGGGAACGGATGACAAAATTGACAAAACTGCGCCGCCCCGCGCGCACGCCACGCACCACACACCAACACACACACACACACACACACACACACACACACACACACACACACACACACACACACAACACATACACACACACACGGTGACTGGATGTAAAAAAAAAAAAAAAAACAACCACATGAGTGCTTATTCCATTCTCCTCGAAATAAAAGAATAATGATAAAAAAAAAGAATAACAAATAGCCCGCTTAAGATATTTTTCCCTTTGGGGTTAACATTAGTGCCGACTAGGCTACACTTTACCCTAGAAGAGTCCTTTTGGGTGAGACTATAAACCGAGGTCGATCCCGAGCGCGACACTCACACAACATCTTGTGCACACGTTGAAACCCTGTTCTGTTCCCGAAGCTGGAATGTGGATACCGGAGTGGTGTGGGTAAAAACTGGTCGTGTTATATATATGCAACATCTCACCATGATAAAACTCGGGCAAAAACCAAAATGAAAATTTAAAAATACTTTGTTCAGTCTTTTTGGAAGAGTAGGTAAAAAAACTTATGCCTTTTTAGAAAAAAAAAAGTATGCTCACTTGATGTGATAATTTAAAAACACCATCCACGAAATCGAAATGCGGCTACCTTCATTTACAGGCAATAACTGGTCGCAAAAACACACACACAAAAATTCACCATTAGAGAACCTCTAAAATCTCTAGCTCAAGGATGCCAAAAAAACAAAAAAAAAGCTCCCTATTTTCTCCCAGCTTTGAATCGGATCAAGACTTAAGTGATAACCTTGCAAACGAGACGTGAAATGGAGGGATTGACTGGCATTACACCTCAGCCCCTCTTGAAAGGAGTCCGCCGCAAGGCAGAAGGGAATAATCCTCATGCCACTCTCTCAGTGAAATAGATGATTGCACACTTTCTCTCTCTCTCTCTCTCTCTTCTTCTCTTTTCCCTTCTATCTCCATCATCCTTTTCCTCTCTCCTCTTCCTTCTTTTTTATATTTATTCACAGTCAGTTTCCCCTGCGTGAAATTCCGGCTGCTCTCCCCGAGGAGAGTGTGTGCGTCCGCCACAAGAGCAGTGCCAACCATAATTATTTTTTTTTTAATTTTCCCATGTCTGCAACTGTAATTGTTTCCCTATCAGAGTAGGTTTTTTTCTACAGTATTTTGCCAGGGACAACTAACTCTCTTATTGCCGTGGTTTTTTTTTTTTACGTGCGCTAAAGTATGATGTGGAACACACGGGATCTCGGTGTATCGTCTCATCCGAAAGACTAGCACCCAGACCACCACTCATGGTCTACTGGATGGGGGGAGTGGCCCAAGCAGGTTTTGAATCACCGCATACTCTCGATCCGGACTTTGAGCTTTCTAGGCAGGCGCGTTACCTCTAGACCACTGATCCAGTTTACTTTCCGCACACACACACACACTCACACACTCACATACACACACATACAACACACACAAACAGACACTCCACACCAACACACACACACACACACACACACACAACACACACACACACACACACACACACACACACACACACACACACACACACACACACCACACACACACACACACACCACACCACACTTCTTTGAAGACCAAATATTCTCGAAATGTAACTTGCTCCTGTTCTGAGCCACTATCTTGTGAACGTATTCTTTTTCAATGTTCAGTTCTAAATTCAGTTTACAAAGAAAAAGGCTTTGAAATTCAAATAGAAGTATTGGACGTAGTTTCGCGAAAACCGTTGTTTACTGATGTTGCTAGGATTATTTCCAAGTCTTCTGAAAATTTTTATGGTATGTTTTTTGTTTGTTTTTTGTTGTTGTTGTTTTGTTTGTTTGTTTGTTTGTTCTGTTTTGTTTGTTTAGTCTAATATCACCAAGTGTGAATAGACTGTAAATTAAATTACAACAACAACAACACACACACATACACACACCACACACACATACACACACTCACACACACATACACACACACACAAACAAACAAACAAACAAACAAGCAAACAAAAGAAGCAAAGCCATAATAGGAAGACAAGCTAGGTCTTCAGAAAGTGAAAGTAAAAGCAGCGGAAGTGTCACACAGAGAAATGTAATCTGATGATGATAGCAAGCTGTGACTAGTGTTTTTTGTTGTTGTTGTTTTTGTTGTTGTTGTTGGTTTTGGTGGGGGATTTTGTTGGGTTTTTGTTGTTGTTGTCGTTGTTGTTTTTTTCGGGGGTATGGGGTTGGATATGCAGGATGTAATTTCGTTCCTGCAGCGGCCGCTGTGTTTTTTGGTTTTACCTCCATAGAAGATTCCAATGAGTTGCATCATATGCATAAAGACTAGGTTAATGTGGATCGGTGGTCTAGAGGTAACGCGCCTGCCTAGAAAGTGAAAAGTCTGGGTGGGAAGTGTGCGGTGGTTTGAATCCCGTTTGGGCCCAAAACTTTTTCCCATCCATTATACCATGAGTGGTGGTCTGAGTGCTAGGTCTTTCGGATGAGTCGATAAACCGAGGTCCCGTGTGTTACATATTATTCTTTAGGGCACGTCAAGACCCCACGGCAACAAGAGGGATGTCCCTGGCAAGATTTGTAGAAAAAAAGCCACTCTGATAGGGAAGCAAATACATTTGCAGACAGGAAAAAGAAAAAAAATGGGTGGCGCTGACACTTGTGGCGACGCGCTCTCCCCTGGAGGGAGTGCAGCCCGAATTTTACGCAGAGAAATCTGTTGTGACATAAAGTGGTATAAAATATAACAAATATTTTTTAATATGTTGTTGGTAGTGGTGCAGTGTTCCTATTATTTTCAAGTTGTTGTGCGTTTCCAAGCTTAACACTCTGGGGGGTTACCAGAATGTGCACACTCTGACTCATTCCTTCCTCCCACCTGGGAATCACTGTTGTGATATTGAAACTGTACACTGAGTGAGAAGTGTGCGTGTTGTGTGCTATCTTCAAAGTACCTCGCCATGATTATAGGCAGCCATACTCCTACTTCAGACGAATTTTTGGGTCCTTTTTTTAAAGGAGAGTGCAGGTTGTTATGTTAAGAGCTTGTCATGGCTGAGGGCAATTTCAACACATTTACAACATAACACATTTTAGTGTAGACCTTGGCAATTAACTGACATCAATAACTGACACAGCTTTTGCCTGGGCCAAATTAAGAATAATTATCGAAACGAACGCAGACATGTTCATGCACGCACTCTTATACGTATTTCCATGTACACCCCACACACGCGCCGCCGCCGCGCGCCAGCCGCACACACACACACACACACACTCACACACTACACGACACAAGAGATGAGAGAGAGAGAGAGAGAGAGAGAGAGAGAGAGAGAGAGAGAGAGAGAGAGAGAGAGAGGAAGGAGGAAGAAGAGAAGGAGAAGAGGAGGAAAGTGGAGCTGAATTACCACCGCACATTGTGTGCCTTAAATCATCGATCTGAACGCCATTACATTTGGCCACCACAACAATGACTGCCCCATGGTCATAGAATCATATCGCCTTCCTCAGTCACAGCTTAACTGAACAGGGGGGGGGGGGGGGGGCAAAGGGACCACGTGGGCTCATTTGCATATGATGATGATGATGATGATGATGATGCAGGAGATTGTGATGGATTTCGTCATCAGTCGTCAGCCCAGACAGGAAGTGCCTGGAGTTTTCTCCTTTCTTTCATTCTTTCTTTCTTTCTTCCACGTTCTTTGAACTTTTCTGGTGTGTGATTGTGTTTGTTTGTTTGTTTGTGTTGTGTTTGTTGTGTGTGTGTGGTGTGTGTGTGTGTGTGTGTGTGTGTTTGTGTGTTTGCTGTGTTGTTGTGTGTGTTCTGTCTGTCTTCTTTTCCTGTGTCCTGTCTCTTGTTTGTCTCTTGTCTTTTCTGTCTGTTCTGTTTCTTGTCTCTATCTGTCTCTCTCTGTCATCCTCTCTCTCCCTCTTTTTCTCTCCTCCTCTCTGTTGCTCTCTCCCTGTCTTCTCTCTTTCTGTCTTCTCTGTCTCTCTGTCTCTGTCTCTCTCTTCCATCCCTCTCACTGTCTATGTCTCTCTCTGTTCTTCTCTGTCTGTCTGTTTGTCTCTCTCTTTTCTCTCTCTCTGTCTCTGTCTCTCTCTCTCTCTCTCTCTCTCTCTCTCTCTCTCTCTCTCTCTCTCTCTCTCTCCTCTTTTTTCTTTTTCTTTCTCTTTGTGTTGTGTGTGTGTGTGTATGTTGTGTGTGTATGTGTTGTTGTATGTAGTGTTGTGTATGTATGTATGTATGTTGTGTGGTATTATGTATGTATGTATGTGTGTTGTGTGTGTATGTTGTGTGTGTGCCCACGCGCGCAGCCTGCATGCCCGTTTTGTTTCGTTCAGAATCTTGTGTCCTCTATGCGATAATCTGTGTGACCTAACCAGTGTGTTTTGATTTTTATGTGATTTTTTTTTAATCAAGTTTTCCTGTGGCCTAGTCTTCATTCGCGTTCTCTGGCCCAGTTTGTGTGATGATTTAATATCTCCTGTTCTTGCACTATTTTGGTGATGATTTATTAGTCTTCATTAGATTTATATTAGTAATGTGAAAACATTATAATGTGAAATATATCATTGAAAAATCCTTTGAGGACGCCACAGGTTGTCTCCCTGTTTGAGAATTCCCACGCTGAACTGAGATTTGTTGTCTGACAGATGGTGGGGTGGAGGTAAGGGTGATGTGTTGGTTTTTTTTCTCCTTTTTTAGTTATTACGGGTTTTTTGTTTTGTTTTTAGTTCCTATGTTGGTTTGGGTTGGGTTGGTTGGTTGGTTGGTTGGTTGGTTGGTTGGTTGGTTGGTTGGTTGGTTGGTTGGTTGGTGGTTGGTTGCTGCTTGGTTGGTTGGTTGTTGGTCGATTGGCTGGTTGGTTGGTTGGTTGGTTGGTTGTGTTGACGATGACTGACTGACTGATTGATTGGTTCAGTGATTCATTGATTCATCATTCTTGTGCTTCTTCTTCGTCTTGATGATATTGTTGACGATGCTGAAGTAATTATCTAATGTTGTTATTGTTGTCATTAAATTTAGTCCGTGATGGTTTGTTTTTACAATTTGCGAATACCTACCTTCTTCATCTTTTTCTTCTCCCCACCCTCCCCCATTACCATCCTCCTCTCTCCTCCTCTCTCTCTCTTCCTCCTCTCCTCCTCCACCTCCTTCTCTTCTTGCTTCTTCTTCTTCTTCTTCTTCATCTTCTTCTTCTTTCTCTTCTTCTTCTTCTCTTCTTCTTCTTCTTCTTCTTCTTCTTCTTCTTCTTCTCTCTTCTTCTTCTCCTTCTCTCTTCTTCTCCTTCTTCTTCCTCT
>CM060316.1:58400000-58407500 GCA_030674155.1 Stramonita haemastoma
GAAAACAACAACAACAAACAACAACAAATATACCCCACCCCCCAAAAAATCCCTCAAAGCAAACACAGAAGTACAGTTAAAGAAAGAAGACACATAGAAACTAACAGTAATAACAACACCAACAATAGAATCGTCAACAACGAAAACAACAACAATAATATACACACCCAAAAAAAACACACTCTCAAAACAAACACAGAAGTACCGGAAAAGATTAAAAAAAAAAAAAAAAAGAAACACAACAGCAACAATAACAAAACAACACTAACAATACAATGGTCAACAATAGTATTCACAAAAGGTACAGCAGTGCATGGACAAGGAAGAAGAGTAGGTCAGACAGAGTTGTTTCTGTCTTTTCTTAACCGGCTTAAAGCTTGCAGCTTTTCCTTCTCTCTCTTTTTTTTTTCTTGGCTTTTTGTTTTGACACTTTTTTGTGGCTTGTTTTTTTTTTTTTTTTTTTGGGGGGGGGGGGGTTATGGTTAATTCTTTTCTTTTTCCTTCTATTCTTGTCTTCTTGTTGTTTGTTGTTGTTGTTTTTCCTCTTCTTCTTCTTCTTCTTCTTCGTCTTCTTCTTTCTTCTTCTTCTTCTTCTTCTTCTTCTTCTTTTCTTCTTCTTCTTCTTCTTCTTCTTCTTCTATCTTCTTCTTCTTCACATTCTCCTTCTTCTCTTCTTCTTCTTCTTCTTCTTCTTCTTCTTCTTCTTCTTCTTCTCTCTTCTTCTTCTTCTCTTCTTTCCTTCTCCTTCTCCTTCTCTCTCCTTCTTCCCTTTTTTCTTCTTCTTCTTCTTCTTCTCTTCTTCTTCTTCTCTCTTCTTCTTCTTCTTCTTCTTCTTCTTCTTCTTCCTTCTTCTTCTTCTTCTTCTTCTTCTTCTTCTTCTTCTTCTTCTTCTTCTTCTTTCTTCTTCTTCTCCTTCTCTTTTCAGCTGTGAAATGGGACACATTTTACAGCAAATGTCAGGTTTGTCACGTTTCTGGTCCTCAGGTTAGCCAGGCAGAGAAGATGAAGACAAAAAAATGAGGGAGGGAGGAGGAGAGATGTAATGGGGAAGGGTGGGAGAGGAGCAAGTCGGATGGACGTGAAGAAGGGGGAGGGGGGGAGGAGGGGGAGGGGAGGGGTGGGGAGGGGGAGAGCTGTAGGACAAAGAACACACTCATTCCCCTGTCATGAATATAATCGCTCAAACAAGCACGTAGGCAGACTCGCGAACGGACAGGCATACAGATATACAGACAGAAAGACAGACAGATAGACAGACATATAATGTACTAGCACAGGATTGTATTTGTGTGCATGACATGCACTTAAGCATGGGTTTTTAAAAAGAAATTACAAACGTTGCATAATTACGTTACATTTATACTGACTCACGCTGTTTACATGCTTAGAATATTCAAGGGTTGAGATTAAATTAACGCATACTGCGTCTCTGTGTGTGTGTGTGTGTGTGTGTGTGTGTGTGTGTGTGTGCGTGCGTGTGTGTGTGTGTGTGTGTGTGTGTGTGTGTGTGTGTGTGGTGTATTAGTGTGTGTGTGTTCAAATTCATTTATAAGTGTGTATGTGTGTGTGTATTCGTGTGTCTGTCTGTCTGTTGTAAGTCTGACTTCCCTCCTCCCCCCTCTCTCTCCTTTCCTTATTCCCCTCTCTGTCTCTCTGTCTGTCGGTATTTGTCTCGATTGAATGAATTTATGAATCAATTAATTAAAAAATTAATAATCGTTTTTATTCAAGGGCTACATACAAGTATTTACATACTTTTTTCATCCGGCCCTTTGCCTGACGAGGGACTTCGAAAATTAAATCCTTTGGATGAGACTATAAACCGAGGCCCCGTGTGCGAATGCACGCAGAAAATCTTGCGCACACGTTAAATCCTGTTCCGCTTTTCGTAAGAGTGGGCCATTGTGAGCCGGTGGGAACAGATGACAAGATTTACAAAACTGCATACACACGGGATTGGATGTAAAAAAAAATCCCACATGAATACTCATTCCATTATCCTCGATATAAAATAACAGATAAAAGAATAGATAAAGAGAATAGATAAAGATAAATTCAAGCTTCGATTCAAAGAACAGAAATAAGAAGAAAAGAATGGCACACAATACCTAAATCGTTATGCTATGTACTGAATATATAATTATTACATGCGCGCACGCTAGCATAAACACATGAATTATACTGCATTTTTTTCATTTGTTGTGTTTGTGTGTGTGCGTCTGTGTGTGTATGTGTGTGTGTGTTGTGTGTGTGTGTACGTGTGTGTGTGAGAGAGAGAGGAGGGAGAGAGAGAAGGGGGAAAGAGAGAGAGAGAAGTGGGAAAAGCGAGAGAGAGAGAGAGACAGACAGACAGACAGACAGACAGAAAGAGAGAAAGAGAGACAGAGACATGCAAAAGGCTTATTACAGTTGAACAGTTTCAGCCCATTTATTTACATGGGAAACGGCTGAACAGCACAAAATCTGACATTGGAAAATAGAAACGTGTTAACCCTGGCAGATAAGTTAATGTATACAGCACCACATGGCAGCTATACCATATATGGAGAGAGAGAGAGAGAGAGAAGAGACAGAGAGAGAGAGAGAGAGAGAGAGAGAGAGAAGGGGCATGATTCATAACTTGTGGAGGCTATTCCTCATCACACATAAATCTCACTCAATTAATAGAAATGTTAAAGCAGCAGTGATGGGGTTGTTGTTTATTTTTATTCAGTAAAGTACCCCTGTCCCCCTCTCCTTTCCCCACTATTAACAGCTTGACGGTTTATAGCCATGTCTACAGTTTCAGTAGTTTTTAATTTCCCCCGGTGGAAATTCCGAGGGTTTATCAGTGTAGAATAGCTTCCCCCCCCCACACACACACACCCATCCACCCACCTTCTGGAAAGTATGTGCTAGGAATTCCCTCTTTTCTATTCCTCTCTTTGTTTCTGCCTTGTTCCTTTTCTACTTTTCTACTATGCGTGCTCCTCTCTCTCTCTCATCCTCTTCTCTCTCTCTCCTCTCTCCTCTCTCTCTCTCTCTCTCCTCATCTCTCTCTCTCCTCTCTCTCTCTCTCCTCTGTTCTCTTAATTAATGATTCACTTACTCTTTTTAATTTATTTATTCTTTATCCTTCTCGTCTATTCTTCTGCCACGGTGGTTCCTTCTTCTGTCTTTTTTTCCAGAAAGACTTAAAAGGATTTTCTTTCTCTCCCATGCCGAAGTCGGATGTGCTGGGCCTGACTTGTCAGGCGCTTAATGGCGGCGCAACGTATTTTCCCTCATATGACAGACAACAATAGTTGCTGTCTGAGCGTTCGTCGAAGGAGAAGAAGTTTTAATATTTCTCAGTAAAATTTCCACCCACTGCCACCCCGTTTGACAGTTTTACAGGTGTTTTTCAAGTCGTTGACTAAATTTCAGCAGTCATCAATACTTTTTTTGATACTATTTGTCGAATTGTTGTTTTTTTGTATACCATTGAATCACTTTCCTGTGTCAGAAAGTAATTTCTGATACCACAGCTGTCTTCTGCAAGGAAAATGCCTCTTGCTTATTGACATCCAACCCATAGGGGGACGGGATAGCCTAGTGGTTAGAACACTGCGCTCGCAATCTTACGATCCGTGTTCAAATTCCGTTCATGGGGATTTTTCCGCTTGAGTTAACATCAGTGCCGACTCCACTCTTTCCAAAAGTCCTTCGGATGAGACTATAAACCGAGACCCCGAGTGTGAACGCACGCAGAACATTTTGCGCACACATTAATTCCTGTTCCGCTTTTCGAAAGTAAGCCATTGTGTGCTGATGGGAACAGATGACAAAATTTACAAAACTGCTTACACTCGGGGACTAGATGTAAAAAAGCACAGGAGTGCTTATTCCATTATCCTCGATATAAAAGAATAAATTAATTAATTAATAAACATACAGAGAGAGAGGTGGGCTGGGGGGAGTACGCATAGCCACATGCCAAAGTAAGCAAGCTATCATTCAGTTCGTATTTATTTTACGCACTTTGTATCTGTCACGTTCGTTTCTTTTGCGTCGTCAGCCGTTTCAAATTTATACATGCCCATCCCACATAATTGTGTCTGCAATTGTTCTGTTTTTCACGGGCTTACTTTTTTTTTTAATGGACGTACAGTATGTCACTGTGTGTTTGTAAAACACTGCCGTGTCTTTGTCCTTCCCCCCTGCCCTGTATCACTGGGAGACATGGGTACAGAGAGTTTAAAGGGAGTGCAGGAAAGCATGTGGATCGCTGGTCTGGAGGTTACGTGCCTTACCTGTCTAGAAAGCGAAAAGTCCGGGTCGGAGTGTGCGGTGGTTCAAACCCCGTTTGGGCCCGAAATTCCCCCCCCCCCCATCCATTAAGACCGTGAGTGGTGGTCAGGGTGCTAGTCTTTCGGATGAGACGATAAACCCAGGTTCTGTGATTTACACATAATTATTTAGCGCACTAAAAGAACCCACGGCAACAGGAGAGTTGCGCCCCTTTAATGTTGTGGGGAAAAACCCCCACTCTGATAAGGAAAATAAATAAAGCTGCAGACAAGAAAAGAAAAAAAATGGGTAGCGCTGCTCTTGTGGCGACGCGCTCTCCCTTGGGGAGAGCAGCCCGAATTTCACGCAGATAAAATATCTGCTGTGATTTAAAGTGGTGTAAAATGGAAACATGTCTGTCTTATGTGTAACTTTGTTGTTCTTATGATCTCTGCATTGTAAAACAGACTTGAAGAGGTTGGGGAAAAAAAAACAACCAACCAAATCTGATGGGGATATTGCAACTTCCCTCATTTTCCGCCAGCAGTTACTGAGTTCTTCAGTTCTTCTGCTGTCTCTGGTCACTTGAGAAGGACATTTTCGCCTGTACACTGTACTGTGTTACTGGATGACAGTAATTGGATAGAAATGAGGGGTGTTAATCAAAATAGTCATGACAACACTCTGATTTTTTTTTCCCGCCTTTGATTTAAACAGAAAGGTCTTGTTGTGTATTCTAGTAGGGAATTTTGCATGCTTAACACAGTTGATGGGAGGTGTCCTTTATGAGGCCATTTCGAGGAGACAGATACACGTAAAATACTGAACCATTTCATACTGGCTGCTGATACACACGTTTTGCCGAGAACCTACCAGGCAGGCCGATAAAGCTCATGAAGATTCCGTCAAAGTTTTGTCTACTTTCACACAATGATAGTAATAGTAGTGTAGTAGTGATGAGGAGGAGGAGGAGGAGGACGATGACGTTGACGTCGACGACGATAAATGACGTCGACGACAATGATTACGACGACAATGAACGACGAGGATATAACGACATTGACGCTGACAACGACGATGATGATGACGATGATAACAGACGACGACAAAGATAATGAATACATGATCTTTACACAAGGCAACATCTCTCTATACAGTAACTTCCAAGCGCTGATAATGAATATTAACTTCCCTCACATAGAATACCGTTACAGACACACTCTTAAAACTGAAAGCAGAAGATGAGATGAATGAACAAGAGCACAGGGCAATTATCGTGCAAGACAGCCCACCATAATCCTGATCAGGACACCCAATGGGTCTTTACTGTCTCTTCGGCAAGTTTACTGCCTGTCTGCCTCGCTATCGCTCTGTCTATCTGTCTAATTGATTTGTCTCTTTATCGCATACGTGCGCTCGCGCGTGTGCACATACTTCCACACACACAATGCATGTAAGCACGCACACACACACTTGCATGAATGAACAGACTGACGTGACACGCGCGCAAAAATGCATGTTTGAAGTAAGCGCGCGCGAAGACATACACGCGCATGTGTACACGCTCTCTCTTTTCTGTCTCTGTCTCTCTCTCACACACACATACACACACACATTCATGCGCGAGCGCGAGCGCGCGCGCGCGCGACACACACACACACACACACACACACACACACACACACACAGAGTTACTCACTCACTCGCTTCCTCATTCATATACATTAGCACGAGCGTACGTGAACACACACATACATATGTGTACCCTCACGCATGCAAGCAAGTATATACGTATGTACGCATGCACACGCACGCACACACACACATACGCACACACAAACACGCGCGCGCGCGCGCACAACACACACACACACACACACACACACACACATTACAGGATAGGTCGATGTCTTACTCTCGTGGGGTTCATATAATTTCAGCTGTACATGAATCGAGAGAAATCTGATGATGCAAAAATATTTGCAGACAGATAGATCGGAAGGGGGAGAAGGGGAGAGAGAGAGAGAGAGAGAGAGAGAGAGAGAGAGAGAGAGAGAGAGAGAGAGAGAGAGAGAGAGAGAGAGAGAGAGACAGACAGACAGACAGACAGACAGACAGACAGACAGACAGACAGACAGACAGACAGACAGACAGACAGACAGAGACAGAGAGAGAACGAGAACGACAGACAGACAGACAGACAGAGGCAGACAGGGGTAAGAAAATAGAATGAGAGAGACACAAAGAGAGACAGACAGACATAGAGAAAGAGACAGACAGACAGAGAGAAAGATACAGACAGGCAGATAAAGAGGGACAGAGACACAGACACACAGGAAGAGAGACATAGACATAGAGACGGAGAGTAATAGAGAAAAGAGACAGAGACAGAAAAACACAGAGACAGACAGAAAGAGACAGACAGAGAGGGGAGGGAGGAGGAGGAAAGAAGCAGAGAGAGAGAGAGAGAGAGAGAGAGAGAGAGAGAGAGAGAGAGAGAGAGAGAGAGAGAGAGAGAGAGAGAGAGAGAGAGAGAGAGAGAGACAAGGCAAGGCAAGGCAAGGCAAGGCAAGGCAAGGCAAGGCAAGGCAAAATTCTTTTATTCGAGGATAATAGATAAGCACTCACGTGCTTTTTTACATCCAGTCCCCCGCCCTTTTCAGGGAAAACATCAAGATAAAAAGATACTAAACAGTAAAACTATATGCAGTACCAAACAACATAAAGGAATAAGGACATTATACATAATAAGATAATAAAAATGCACACATTCAGAAGACGAAAATCAGAAGCCACAATAAAATGATTTTGATTATAAAAGAAAAAGAGAAGCGTTAATAGATAAAGAGCAACCAAAGAAACATAATGAAATAAACAACTTAGCAACCAAGAAAAGTCCACCCAAAAATAATTAGCTACAACATTGTTACAACTCATAACAACAAAATGAACTCAGAAGGAACTAAAGATAAAACAATGATTATAATGATGACAATAAGAATAGTATCAACAATAGTGATAATAGTATGATAATGATACACGTAAAACTCACTCTTACACGTAGGTGAGAGAGAGAGAGAGAGAGAGAGAGAGAGAGAGAGAGAGAGAGAGAGAGAGAGAGAGAGAGAGACAGACAGACAGACAGACAGACAGACAGACAGACAGACAGACAGACAGACAGACAGACAGACAGACAGACAGAGACAGAGAGAGACAGACAGACAGAGAGACAGAGAAAGAGATGGAAGGACA
>CM060316.1:58408707-58413707 GCA_030674155.1 Stramonita haemastoma
GAAGAAGAAAAAAATTGCAAAAAAGAAGAAGAAGAAGAAGAGAAGAAGAAGAAGAAAAAAAGAAGAAGAAGAAGAAAAGAACAACAACAAAACAACAACAACAATATACCCCCCCCCCCAAAAAACCCTCAAAGCAAACACAGAAGTACAGTTAAAGAAAGAAGACACATAAAACTAACATAAAACAACACAACAATAGAATCGAAAACAACGAAAACAACAAAAATAATAACACACCCCAAAAAAAACACACTCTAAAACAAACACAGAAGTACCGGAAAAAAAAAAAAAAAAAAAAAAAGAAACACAACAGCAACAATAACAACAACAACACTAACAAAACAAGGTCAACAATAGTATTCACAAAAGGTACAGCATGCATGGACAAGGAAGAAGATAGGTCAGACAGAGTTTTTTTGTTTTTTTTTAACCGCAAAAAAGCTTGGCACTTTTCCTTCTCTCTCTTTTTTTTTTTTTGGGGTTTTTTTTTTTTGACACTTTTTTTGGCTTGTTTTTTTTTTTGGAGGGGGGGGGGGTTAGGTTTTAATTTTCCTTTTTCTTTCTCCTTCTTTCTTGTCTTCTTGTTGTTTGTTGTTTTTTTTTTTTCCTCTTCTTTCTTCTTCTTCTTCGTCTTTTTTTTCTTCTTTTCTTCTTCCTTCTTCTTCTTTTTTTTCTTCTCTTCTTTTCTTCTTCTTCTTCTCTTCTTCTTTTCCCCTTCCCTTCCCCCTTTTCTTTTTTTTTCTTCTTTTTTCTTTTTTTTTTTCTTTTTTCTTTTAAACAATTCTTTCCCCCTTCTTCCTCCTTTTTTTTTTTTTTTTTTTCTTTTTTTTTTTTTTTTTTTTTTTTTTTTTTTTTTTTTTTTTTCTTTTTTCCCTTTTTTTTTTTTTTTTTTTTTTTTTTTTTTCTTTTCACTGTAAAATTTGGGAACACTTTTACAGCAAATGTCAGGTTTGTCACGTTTCTGGTCCCAGGTTAGCCAGGCAGAGAAGATAAGACAAAAAAATGAGGGAGGGAGGAGGAGAGATGTAATGGGGGAGGGTGGGGAGGAGCGGTCGGATGGACGTAAAAGAAGGGGAGGGGAAGGAGGGGAGAGAGTGGGAGGGGGGGAGCTGAAACAAAGAACACACTCATTCCCCTTCATGAATATAAATCGCTCAAACAAGCACGTAGGCAGACTCGCAAAAGGGACAGGCATAACAGATTTTAAACAGACAAAAACAGACGATAGACAGACAAATAATGTACACACAGGATTGTATTTGTGTGCATGACATGCACTTAAGTGGGTTTTTAAAAAGAAATTAAAACGTTGCATAATTACGTTACATTATACTGACTCCGCTGTGTACATCCTTAGAATATTCAAGGGTTGAGATTAAATTAACGCATACTGCGTCTGTGTGTTGTGTGGGTGTGTGTGTGTGTGTGTGTGTGGGGTGTGGGTGTGGGGTTGGTGTGGTGTGTATTAGTGTTGTGTGTTCAAATTCATTTATAAGTGTGTATGTGTGTGTGTTTGTGTGTCTGTCTGTCTGTTGTAAGTCTGACTTCCCTCCCCCCCCTCTCTCTCCTTTCCTTATTCCCCTCTCTGTCTCTCTGTCTGTCGGTATTTGTCTCGATTAATGAATTTATGAATAAAATAATTAATTAATAATAATTTTTTTATTCAAGGGCTACATACAAGTATTTACAAACTTTTTTCATCCGCCCTTTGCCTAAAGGGATTCGAAAATTAAATCCTTTGGATGAACATAAACTGGGGCCCCTGTGCGAACGAACGCAGAACATCTTGCGCACACGTTAAATCCTGTTCCACTTTTCGAAGAGTAGGCTATTGTGGCCGGGGGGAACAGATGAACAAATTTACAAAACTGCATACACCGGGGATTGGATTAAAAAAAAACCCCCCATGAATACTAAATCCATTATCATCGATATAAAAAATAGATAAAAAATAGATCAAGAAATAGGTAAAGTTTTAAAATTCAACTCTGATTCAAAGAACGAAAAAAAGAAAAGAATGGCACACAATACCTAAATCGTTATTCTATGTACTAAATATATAATTGTTACACGCGCGCACGCTAGCAAAAACACCTGAATTATAATGCTTTTTTCATTTGTTTGTGTTGTGTGCTCGCGTGCGTACGCGTGTGGTTTGCGCCCATGTGCGTGGAGAGAAAGAGAGGGGAGGAGAGAATGAGGGGAAAGAGAAGAGAAGGGGGAAAAGAGAGAGAAAGAAAGAGACAGACAGGCAGGCAGACAGACAGACAGACAGACAGATAGACAGACAGACAGACAGAGAGAAAGGAACAAGACAAATATGCTAAAGGCTTATTACAGTTGAGCACTTTCACCCCTTTATTTACATGGAAACGGCTGAACAGGGACACAACACCAAAAACTGACATTGGAAATAGAAACGTTTGTTCACCTGGCAGATAAGTTAAGTAAACAGCCCACATGGCTGCATACCATTATGGAGAAAGAAGACAGAGACAGAGAGACAGAGAGAGAGCAAAAGAGAAGGTGGCATGATTCATAACTTGTGAGGGTATTCCTCATCACATAAAAACTCTCACAATAAAAAGAAAAGTTAAACAGCACAGTGATGGGGGTTGTTTTGTTGTTTATTTTTATTCAGTAAAGTACCCCTGTCCCCCTCTCTTTCCCCACTATTAACACTTGACGGTTATAGCCATGTCACATTTTTAGTAGTTTTTTATTTCCCCCGGTGGAAATTCCGAGGTTTATCAGTTAAAACTTCCCCACAAAAACACACACCAAAACCCTCCCCCACCTTCTGGAAATTAAATTTCAGGAATTCCCTCTTTTCTATTCCCTCTTTTTTCCCCCTTGTTCCTTTTCTACTTTTTTTACTATCGGCTCCCTCTCTCTTTTCTCTCTCTCTCTCTCTCCTCTCCTCTTCTCTCCTCTCTCTCTTTCCCTCTCTCTCTCCCTGTGTCTCTCTGTCTCTCTTCTCTCTCCTCTCTACCCCTCTCTCCTCCTTTCTCCTCTCCCCTCCTCCTCTTTTCTTCCTCTCTCTCTCTCCCTGTTTATTTAAATTTATTCACTTACCTTTTTAATTTATTTATTTCTTTTATCCTTCTCGTTATTTTTTCTGCCATCGTGGGTTCCTTCTTCTGTCTTTTTTCCAAAAACTTAAAAGGATTTTCTTTCTCTCCCATGCGAAGTCGATGTGCAGGGGCCGACTTGCACGCTTTAATGGGGCGCAACGTATTTTCCCTCATAGACAGATAACAAAAGTTGCTGTCTGACTTCGTCGAAGGAAAGAATTTCAAAGTTCTCTGTAAAATTTCCACCCCTGACACCCTGTTTCTGTTTTAAAAAGGTGTTTTGCAATCCTAACTAAAATTCAGAAATCATCAAAACTTTTTTGATACATTTCGAATTGTTTTTTGATACCTTTGAATCACTTTCCTGTTCAAAATCATTTCTGATACCACAGCTGTCTTCTGCAAGGAAAATGCCTTCATATTTAACAACCAACCCATAGGGGGACAGGGTACCTAGTGGTTAGAACACTGCGCTCGCAAACTTACGATCCGGTTCAAATTCCGTTTTAGGGGGGTTTTTCCGTTTGAGTTAACATCAGTGCCGACTTCACTCTTTCCAAAAGTCTTCCGGATGAGACTATAAACCGAGGCCCCGATGTGAACGCACGCAGAACATTTTGCGCACACGTTAATTCCTGTTCCGCTTTTCGAAAGTAAGCCATTGTGTGCTGATGGGACAGATGACAAAATATACAAAACTGCATACACTCGGGGACTAGATGTAAAAAAGCACATGAGTGCTTATTCCATTTATCCTCAATATAAAAGAATAAATTAATTAATTAATAAACAGAGACGGGGGGGGGGGGGGGGGGGGGCGGCACGCATAGTCACATGCCGAAGTAAGCAAGCTATCATTCAGTTCGTATTTACGCACTTTGTATCTGTCACGTTCGTTTCTTTTGCGTCGTCACCGTTTCAAATTTAGACATGCCCATCCCACATAATTGTGTCTGCAATTGTTCTTTTTTCACGGGCTTACTTTTTTTTTTAATGGACGTACAGTATGTCACTGTGTGTTTGTAAAACACTGCCCTTCTTTGTCCTTCCCCCCTGCCCTGTATCACTGGGAGACATGGGTACAGAGAGTTTGTAGGGAGTGCAGGAAAGCATGTGGATCGCTGGTCTGGAGGTTACGTGCCTTACCTGTCTAGAAAGCGAAAAGTCCGGTCGGAGTGTGCGGTGGTTCAAACCCCGTTTGGGCCCGATATTTTCCCCCCATCCATTAGACCGTGAGTGGTGGTCAGGGTGCTAGTCTTTCGGATGAGACGATAAACCCAGGTTTTGTGACTTACACATAATTATTTAGCGCACTAAAAGAACCCACGGCAACAGAGAGTTGCGCCCCTTTAATGTTGTGGAAAAAAACCCCACTCTGATAAGGAAAATAAATAAAGCTGCAGACAAGAAAAGAAAAAAAATGGGTAGCGCTGCTCTTGTGGCGACGCGCTCTCCCTTGGGGGAGAGCAGCCCGAATTTCACGCAGATAAAATATCTGCTGCGATTTAAAGTGGTGTAAAATGGAAACATGTCTGTCTTACGTGTAACTTCGTTGTTCTTATGATCTCTGCATTGTAAAACAGACTTGAAGAGGTTGGGGGAAAAAAAAACAACCAACCAAATCTGATGGGATATTGCAACTTCCCTCATTTTCCGCCAGCATTTCCTGAGTGCTTCAGTTCTTCTGCTGTCTCTGGTCACTTGAGAAGGACATTTTCGCCTGTACACTGTACTGTGTCACTGGGTGACAGAAATTGGATAGAAATGATGGGTGTTGATCGAAATAATTATGACAACACTCTGATTTTTTCCTTCTGTTTTTTTTTCAACAGAAAGGTCTTGTTGTTTATTCTAGCAGACAATTTTGCATACTTAACAAAGTTGATGGGAGGTGTCCATTATGAGGCCATTTTGATACAGAGACGC
>CM060316.1:58418707-58421207 GCA_030674155.1 Stramonita haemastoma
TAACCTATGTGGTCGTAGGGGAGCGAGGCATCAGAGACTTTAACTTCCCTAGGGGCCAGCATATCGTGGATGACACCCATCTCCTCTCCTTCGCTGGTTTACCTTCCCTGACCCTAAAGTGGGCATTTACAGCTGGGTGAACTGGAGGACTGTGCTGAAGCCAAGGCGTGCAAACGGTCACCCATCCAATTGGTAACCACGCCCGATGCTGCTTAACTTTGTCTGGGGGAAAGCGAGTGTTCTGATCACTGAGTTATCCCGTCCCTACAGGCCTACTCTTTTGAAAGGTATCACGGAATTTAAAGGGTGTGTAAGGTTTGTTCTGCATGTGTAGGCATATGGGACTTCGGGTTATAGTCTCATCCAAATGACTAGCACGGTGGTTTAACTCCCGTGGGAAAATCTCCTCGAACTGGGGGTGTATCGATGGCGGTTTGATCCCAATGTGTAAATTGATGATACAAGAGAATAAAGGGCTTTTTTGCGTAGCGCAGCAAATTTGAGCACGTAGATGTGAAAGCTGTCAAGCAGTTTGGATTTGCTGGCCACTGCACTAAGAGAAGAATGGGACAGTAACAGGTGACAATCCATCGATTCCTACCTTGCCCAGGCCAAAACGCTTCGTCAGTTATTGCTGTAAGCTAAGTGTCATGGCTCACGTTCAAATGTTATGCTTTATCAAATGTTTTGTTCAGATTGTCTTCAGCTGGCCCAGGCCAAAACCTGTGTCAGTTATTGATGTCAGCTAATTACCAATTGGGGACGGTATAGCTCAGTGGTAAGAGCACTCGCTTTCCCCCAGCCAATAAGCAGCATTGAGCGTGGTTACCAATTGGATTGGTGACCGTTTCCGCGCTTTGGTTTAACCTTTCAGTACAGTCCCCCACTTCACCCAGCTGTAAATGGGTACCTGCCTTCTTAAGGGTCAGGGAAGGTAAAGCAGCGAGGGAGAGGAGATGGGCGCCACCCTCAATATGCTGGCCCCTGGAGAAGCTACGGTCTCTGACGCCTCGCTCCCCTACAACCACATAGGTTATGGGACACCTTTCACCTTTTTTTAATACCAAAGCCTACATTAAAATGTTATGTTGTAAAATGTTGTGTTGAGATTGCCTTCAGCCATGACAAGCTCTTGACATAACAACCTGCACTCTCCTTGAAAGGAGAAAAGGGAAAAGCATGAATAATGTGACCTGTCTACCATGATGTCACCCCAGACTTACTTGCTCCTTGACCTAGCTGAGAGAGAGAGAGGAGGGAGAGGGAGAAGGAGACAGACAGACAGACAGACAGACAGACAGACAGACAGACAGATATAGACAGACAGACAGAAGACAGAATAAAAGAATGAATGAATAATGTGTATTTTTCAAGGATAACAGAGTAAGCATTTACATACTTTTTTTTTATCCGGCCCTTTGAAACAGAGAGACAGAGAGACAAAGGATATGACAGGGTGAGAGATAGCCACAGAGACATACAAACAGACAGACAGAGAGACAGACAGATAGATAGATAGATACAGACAAAGATACACAGACAGACAGAAAGACAAGATATACAAACAAAAACACAGACAGGCATACAAGACAACACAAGGCAGACAGAGACAGACACAGAGAGAGAGAGATACAAAATGACACAGAGAGAGATACCAAGACAGACAGACAGATACAAAGACAGACAGACGAGACAGACAGAGAAGGACTAGACTGAAGGTTGCAGATGAGACAAGTGAATTAAACGTGACGTGTTATGTGACGCGATTTAAATGCAATAGCAAAACAGCATTAGCTTGTGTTGTGTTTCTTTTCTTATTTCTTCTTTTTTTTTTCTTTTTTTTAAAGAGCAGAGGTGATACCGGGGGCTTAATGTATGGGTTCCTTTCGCCTGGATGGAAAACAACAAGTGTTTCCTTTTGTGTAGTAACTTGGTCTCTGTTGCTTCTGTTTGTAGTGTGTGTGTGTGGTGTGTGTGTGTGTGTGTGTGTGTGTGTGTGTTGTGTGTGTGTGTGTGTGTGTGTGTGTGTGTGTGTGTGTGTGTGTGGGTGGGTGGGTGTGGGTGTTGTGTGTGTGTGTGTGTGTGTGTGTATGGGTGTGGTGTGGTGGGGGGTGTGGGGTGTGTGGTGTGTGTGTGTGTGTGTGGTGGTGTGTGCGTGTGTGTGTGTGGGTGTGTGTGTGGTGTGGGTGTGGGTGGGTGCGGTTGGGGTGTAGTGTGTTGTGTTGTGTGTGGTGTGTGTGTGTGTGTGTGTGGTTGTGGTGTGTGTGTGTGTGTGTGTGTGTGGTGTGTTGTGTGTGTGTGTGTGTGTGTGGTGTGTGTGTGTTGGTGTGGTGGTGTGGGGGTGGGGTTGGTATTTGTGTGTGATATGTATGTGTGCTTGTGTGTTTGTGTGTGTTTGTGAGTGTGTGTGTGTTGTGTGTGTGTGTGTGTGTGTGTGTGTGTGTGTGTGTGTGTGTGTGTGTGTGTGTGTGTTGTGTGTGTGTGTGTTGTGTGTGTGTTA
>CM060316.1:58423707-58428707 GCA_030674155.1 Stramonita haemastoma
GCTTTGGTGTGTTGGACAGGTCTGGAGGAAGTGTTCCACTGTCGTGGGAGAAGTGCCACAGGGGCACGCCTCAGAATCTCCAATGTGGAACATGGTGAACATGACTGTGATGTCTGAGTCTGCGGTGTCCAGTCCTCAGATTCCGTGTTTAAAAGCAGTTGCTTGACAGCTGCTTGGTTAGTGGTGGTTGGGGGATACAGTCCCTGAATGGGAAAACTTCGCTGGGATTATAATATAATCCACCAGCAAACACTCTCATTCCGTCGTTAACTGGGAAAGCAAGTTCCAAGATTTCAAACATTCAAGTTGAGATGATACCCTTGAGTGTTAAGTTCTTATCAGTTTAGTAGCTGTTATTGTAATTGTGTGTTCCCCAGCTCAAAACCAAGAATGTGCACTCTGACTCACTCATCCCTCGCAGAGCATCCTGCGCACACCTTAAATCCTGTTCCACTTTTTGTAAGAGTAGGCCATTTTGTGCCGGTGGGAACAGATAACATTTACACAACTGCACACACACGGGGAACTGGATGTCAAAAAGCACACGAGTGATTATTCCATTAGCCTCGATATAAAAGAATAAATAAATGAATAAATCCCACCTGGGAATCACTGTGAGATTGGAATTGCACACTGAATGAGAAGTCTGTGTGTATGACTGTTTTCAAATACCTCGCCGTATAGACAGCCATACTCCGACTTCACTAGTTTTTTTTCTCCTTTAAAGAAGAGTTCGTGTTATCATGTTAAGAGCTTGTCACGGCTAAAGGCAATCTCAACACAACATTTTGCAAAAAACAACATTTTAGTGCACGCCTTGGCAATTAGCTGGCATCAGGAAAGGACACGGTCTTTTTGCCTAGGCCATTAAGGAGTTGAAATCGGGATAAATTATATAAAAGGAATTAAATAGCCTTGTCACAGAAACTTCCTCTATGCGGTGAAACACAGTAAGTCTATTTTCTAATTTCGAAAGAGTCCCATTTTCCTGTTTCATCCCACAACTATATGATAGATGCTCGTAAGCTTTCTATGCTACCTTCGTCACAGAGAGAGCTTACAAATGTCTAAAAGGTAAAGGGAAACTGTGTCCTATAACCTGTGTGGTCGTAGGGGAGCGAGGCATCAGAGACCTCAGCTTCTCTAAAAACCAGCATATTGAAGGCGGCTCCCATCTCTCTCCCTCGCTGCTTTACCTTCCCTGACCCTAAAGAGGGCAGGTACCCATTTTCAGTTGGGTGACTTAGGGGACTGTACTGAAGCCAAGGCGCGCAAAAGGTCACCCATCCAACTGGTAACCACGCTCAATGTTGCCTCACCTTGACTTGGGGAAAGGAGTGCTTGACCACTGAGCTACCTGCCCCCAAACAAAGGCCTACATTTTGTAAATGCTCTGCGATCAAACCCCAAAAACACCTAACTTATGAATATGGAACTGTAATTTCTACCATGCAGGAGCATTTGATCAAGATAGCTCATAAAGGTCTTCGTTTTGCAAAACGAAAAAAAAAACATGGTTTGGAATCTAACAAAAAATATTTCCAATATGGAGTTGCTATGTTTATATATTGACGTGACGGTATTTCGTCCAGATAGCTGATAAATTCTGAAAATGTTTCGCAATCAAACAAACTTTGCAATAAGAAGTTGCAATATTTTCAATATTAATATGAAGCCATTTCGTCCAGATAGCATATAAATTCTGTAAAATGTTTCGCAATCAAACAAACAAACAAAACCCAAAATCTCAAATATGGAGATCTCATGTTTTACCATGTAGGAACATTTCGTCCAGATTGCATTTTAATATCGACATTTTGCCCCCCACCCACCCTACCCACCCCACCCCACCCCAAAGTTTCGGGATGAAGCCAAGACCTGTGGAATATGGTTGTTGCAATATTTTACAATGTGGAAAAGTCTTAGCGCTCCGCCAGTCTAGGCTGAGCCTTCAGCAAACACTGATAAATCAGGCCGTGATCCATGCCTATCGATCTGCTGGGGAAACTGCGGGGGACAGATGGGGGTGGGGGGAGAGGGACTCTTTTTCAGAAGAAAGGAGGGTGGGGAGGGAGGGGGACTAGAGCGCGTAGAGTGCCAGAGCCTGTGGGGGGTATACTCCGCAAAATGATGGAAAGACTTCTTGCATGTTGTGTTTCTGTCGGTGAGGTCTATACTACTCAAAACGATGTAAATATCTCATGGTGTGCTTCTCTCTGTGAGGTATACTACTCAAAACGATGTGAAGACCTCATGTTGTGCTTCTGTCGGTGAGGTATACTACTCAAAACGATGTAAATATCTCATGGTGTGTTTCTGTCGGTGATGTATACTACTCATAAGAATATGAAGACCCCTTGCTATATATGCTTCTTTTAGCGAAAATACACAACTCAAAAGAATGCAAAGAACTCATGCTGTGTTTCTTTTATTGTAAACTATCGTATACCATTCAAAGTTATACACACACACACCACACACACACACACACACACACACACACACACACACACACACACACACACACACACACACACACACACACACACACACACACACACACAACCTCCAAAAAAAGAAAAAGAAGTCCTTCGGATGAGACTGGATGTAAACAAGTTTATGAGTGCTTATTCCATGATCCTCGAAAGAAAAGAATGAATAAACGAATAAATGAAATTTTAAAGTATACTATTTAAAACGATGCGAAGACCATTCTAGTACATTTCTTTCACTTGATTAAGCATACTTCTCAATCCCTCCTCCTTATTTCCTTCCAAGACATCATGGAAACTGACAGTTAGTTCTGCGCTGGCAGGGCCTCGAGTGCATATTGCGAGTTCCATGCACTCCCAGCGCACTCTGTCACTGTGAGAGAGCTACTGCGGCCTTTGAGCAGTATAGTTCTGGAGGGGAAAAAAAGGTGCAATATGCGTTGTGAAATGATGGAGGGTTCAAAGGCACAGTTTGCTCAAGTGCTCGCTGTCTTATAAAGCAGGCTGTGATGTAGTAGCCCACTGCGCCAGATTGAGTTTTCAGGGAGAGAGAGGGGAGGGGGAAAGAGATAGAGATAGAGAGACAGCGATAGAGAGAGACAGAGAGGGGAGAGAGAGAGAGGGAGAGAGAGACAGAGACAGAGAGAGAGAGAGAGACAGACAGAGACAGAGAGAGGGGAGAGAGAGAGGGGGGGGGGGAGAGAGTGGGTGGGGGGGGGGGAGTGGGGGGGTGTTGTTGTTTTGTGGTGTGGTGTGGTGTGGTGTGGTGTGGTGTGGTGTGGTGTGGTGTGTGTGTGTGTGTGTGTGTGAGTGAGTGTGTGTGTGGTGGGGGGGGGGGTGAGCGGGTGTTGTGTTGTGTGTGTATGTGTGTCTGTCTGTCTGTCTGTGTGTCTGCGTGTGCGTGTATGCACATGCGTGTGTGTGTGCACGTGCGTGCGTGCGTTGTGTGTATGTGCGTGTGTGTGTGTGTGCGCGTGTGTGTGTTTATTTGTCTATTTATTTATTTATTTATTTACTTATTTTTTTATATCGAGGATAATGGAATAAGCACTCATATGCTTTTTTACATCCCGTTCCCATATGTATGCAGTTTTGTAAGTCTTGCCATCTGTTCCCACCGGCACACAGTGACATCCTCTTACGAAAAGTGGAACAGGATTTAACGTGTGCGCAAGATGTTCTGCGTGCGTTCGCACACGGGGCCTCGGTTTTTAGTCTCATCCGAAGGACTTTTGGGGAGAGTGGAGTCTGCACTCATGTATGTGTGTATGTATGTATGTATGTATTTATGTATGTATGTATGTATGTATGTATGTGTATGTATGTATGTATGTAATGTATGTATGTATGTATGTATGTATGTATGTATGTATGTATGTATGTGTGTATGTATGTGTGTAGAGTAATATAGATTGTGTGTATGTGTAGTGTAGTGTAGTGAAGTGTAGTGTGTGCAGTGTGTGTGTGTGTATGTGTGTGTGTGTGTGTGTGTGTGTGTGTGTGTGTGTGTGTGTGTGTGTGTGTGTGTGTGTGTGTGTGTGTAGTGTGTGTGTGTGTGTAGTGTAATGTGTGTAGTGTGTGTGCGTGTGTTGTGTAGTGTATGTGTGTGTGTGTGTGTGTGTGTGTGTGTGTGTGGTGTGTGTGTGTTGTGTGTGTGTGTGTGTGTGTGTAGTGTAATGTGTGTGTAGTGTGTGTGCGTGTGTGTATTTGAGTGTGTATCAAGCGCGTATGGGTCGATGCCCAAGAATCATAAGAGGGTAAACTCACTCACTTCCTGCGTTCAAAGATGGGTTTACAACTTGCATAAATTGTTGTTTCAGCTGTTTTCCTCCCCTCCCCCCCCCCCCCCAAGGATTTTTTCCCTCCTGTCTGTCTGTCTGTCCGTCTGTTTCTGTGTCTGTATCTGCTTGTCTGTCTGTCTGTCTCTACTCTTCTGTCTGTTCTCTGTCTCTGTATCTGTCTGTCTGCCTCTCTCTGTCTCCCTCTCTCTCTCTCTCTCTCTCTGTCTCTGTCTCTGTCTCTCCATCTCTGTCTGTCTCTCTGTGTCTCTCTGTGTCTCTCTGTGTCTGTGTCTCTCTCTGTCTCTGTCTCTCTGTCTCTGTCTCTGTCTGTCTATCTGTCTGTCTATCTGTCTGTCTGTCTGTCTGTCTGTCTGTCTCCTCTTCTCTCTTCTCTCTCTCTCTCTCTCTCTCTCTCTCTCTCTCTCTCTCTCTCTCTCTCTCTCTCTCTCTCTCTCTCTCTCTCTCTCTCTCTCTCCTTTCCCCTTTCTCTCTCTCACTCTGTGAGACGGAACAGCAAAGTACAGAATGATTTGTGAATGGGAAAAGCAGATACAACGTGTGTGTGTGTGAGTGCGTGCGTGTGTGCGTGCGTGAAGGGGGGTGCGTGCGTGCGTGTGTGTGTGTGCTGTGCGTGGGGGGGGGGGGGGGGGGGGGGGGGGGGCGTGCGTGCATGCGTGCGTGCAAGTGTATGTGTGTGTGTGTTTGTGTATGTGGGGGGGGGGCGTGC
>CM060316.1:58433707-58438707 GCA_030674155.1 Stramonita haemastoma
GATACAGAGAGATACAGAGAGAGAGATACAGAGAGAGAGAAACAGACAAACAGACAGACAGAGACAGAGAAACAGACATACAGGAAGGCATACATGCATACAGAGACCAAAAACTGGGTTGCAAGGGAAAGAGAGGGGCGTGTGTGTGTGATGTCGCTAAGCGGATTTCTCGTCCCTAACCGGATTAGGACGTTCAACCGCACGAACCCGGTCAAACAGTAACTTGAAAGGTTTGGGGTTTGTTTGTTTTTTTAAACTTAACTGCTCACCACATCGTATTCTGTCAGTGTGGCATGAAAACACGACCCAAAATGATGACAAAGAAAAAAGATATTTTTTAAAAGGGTAAAGGTGTCACATCACCTATGTGATCGTAGGGGAGCGAGGTATCAGAGACCTCGTCTTCTCTAGGGACCAGTATACTGAGGGCGGCGCCCATCTCCTCTCCCTCGCTGCTTTACCTTCCCTGACCCTGAAGAGGGAAGGTACCCACTTACAGCTGGGTGAACTGGGGGACTGTGATGAAACCAAGGCGCGCCAACGGTCACCCATCCAACTGGTAATCACGCTCGATGCTTGCTTGACCTCAGCTTGGGGAAAGCGAGTGCTGTGACCACTGAGCTGTCCCGTCCCCTAAAAACGATATCACATAGATAAAACCTCGGTAAACACTGCGAACATTAAACGAGTGTTCCCCAAACTTTCCCAGGGAAATGTGTTGTTTTAACCGATTCGCACGGGCACAAAGACAATAGGAACTGTCCGATTTGGAATGGGTTTTTTTTTTTTATTCTTTAATTTCGAGGATAATTGAATGAGCGCTTATGTTTGTTTGTTTTTTTACATCCAATCTCTGTGAATATGCAGTTTTGCCAATTATGTCGTTCGCTCCCACCGGCACACAATGGCCTACTCAGGTTTTAACATGTGTGCAAGATATTCTGTGTGCGTTTGCACACGGGACTTCTGTTTTTAGTCTCATCCAAAGGACTTTATAGGGGTAGTGGAGTCGGTACTGATGTTAACTCCAGGGGAAAAATCGTCTTGAACAAAATTTGAACCCGGGTCAGCAGATCACGAGCGCATCACGCTGACCACCACGCTATGCTGTCTTGTAGTTTGCCTCTGTGAATTGGCAGCCCACCTGGTGAAGGAAAGGAGATGGTTGGGTGTGGTTTTTTTCTCGTAGGAAATTTCCAGACCCAGAGAGGAGTTTTGATTTCTTGTGAGCCTGTCCACTTAGAACATTAACCACTCAATGACACAGCAGTTGGGTTTGCTCCTTCGAGAAACAAAAACATGTTCAACATGCATAACCAAAATGTTTACCATGAAGGATATTGGCAAATAGGCACACACACACACACACACACACACACACACACACACACACACACACACACACACACACACACACACACACACACACACACACACACACACACACACACACCCCTTAGTGTCCAAAACCCTTAACCACTCCCGTGTACTCTTTTAGAACGGTCTGTTTCCTTGTTTGATTTATTTATTTGTTTATTTATGTATTTGTTTGTTTGTCTGTATGTTTATTCATTATTCATCATTTATTCTTTTATTTTGAGGATATGGAATAAGCAGTCATGTGTGGCGTTTTTGTTTTTTTACATCCACTCACTCTGATAGGGAAACAAGCACACTTACAGACAGGAAAAAGAAAAAAGGAAAAAGAAAAAAAAGAGTGGTGTTGCTCTCTCCCCGCGGAGAGCAGCCCGAATTTCACGTAGAGAACTCTGTTGTGATATAAAGTGGTATACAATACAATACAAAGTCCTCATGTGTATGCAGTTTTGTAAATTTGTCACACAGCAGCCTACTTCCATGTCACAACATATGGCCCTCATGAGGTACATTCTTCACAATAATGTGTATGCCACGTAGACAGATCTTTAGAAAGATAGCTATCTTTCTATCTCTCTCCTCTTTTCGACCTTGCCCATTTTTTTTCATGCCCACAATCGTCAAACCGGACCACAGATATGTAGATAAACGGATGCTCATCATTTTGTTTTTAAGGTGTTGGTTGGTTGGTTAGTTTGTTTGTTGTTGTTGTTTTTTTTGGGGGGTATGGGTAGGGTTGGGGTTGTTGTTTTTCGTCTATGTTGTTCCCTCTGGCTGTTGTTGTTGGGTTTTTTAAACCGGAACTAAAAGATAGACAACACTTTCGACAGCAAAATGAAATGAAATCAAATTCATTTACAGTTGTTTTGGTGTGTGTCATAATTTTTTAGATCGTTATCTTCATCTTCAAAGTCCAGGCAGCATGTTGATGGGGAAAAAATGAACATCCACGACAATGCTTGATAAACATCACGTGAAACAAATTTGTGATAAACAAAATTATGAGAAAAAAAAATTAGCCAGCAAAGATGAAAGACAACAGTAAAGAAATCACCATCAAAACATCTGCTCGAACGCAAGTAAACAAGCCAGAAACGAATAAGGTAAACAACAACAAAAGCGTTTGTTTTTTTTCTATTAAGAAAAGAAAAGAAAAGAAAATAGAAGCAACTATTGTATCACTAAGAGAGTAACAAGAGGTAAGCAAACATATTGACAGAAAGAGAAGAATGAATGAATGATGAATGAATGAATGAATGAATGAATGAATGAATGAATGAATGAATGAATAGTCTGGTATAAAACCCTTGAGAGAGGTGACTTGGCTCCCTTAGCGTGCGGCATTCATGCCCACCTGTGTGTGGATACACCCTGATGCCCACGAACCAGCTCCCAGGTATGGGTCACATACCAAGAGGACATCCCAATGGCGGAACAGGGGGAAGAGGAGAACCTGTCTCCCAACGGCTGTGAAGGCAGAGGAGGATGTCCTCCAGGGCAGACTGGACCAGTCTAGGAGAACGACCACTCTGATGTAAAAACACACCAAAGTCGAATGTGCTGGGCCTGACTTGTCAGGAACTTCACGGCAGCGCAACACATTTTCTCTCCTATGACAGACACCGAGTGTTCGACGAAGAAAAAAGAAGTAGAATACGGCCAGGCACAAGAGATGTTAAATATTGTAACGTGGTTTATTTTTATGTATCTAATTCCTGTATGAGTGGGTGGATTGATTCATTCATTAATAAAATCATTCAATCATTCGTATTTCCGCTGATATGACAGATAACAATAGTTGCTGTCTGAGCGTTCGACGACGAAGAAGAAGAAGAAGAAGATTCAATCACTCGTTCACTCCTTCATTTGTTCTTTCATTTTAACCTATTCATTCACTTATTTTTGTGTTTGTACTTTTTGTTGATTATATTCAAGATTTTTATTTGCTGTTTTCATAAGTTCAGTTTTGTTTTCTATTTGCCTTACCTAATTTTCATTTAGTTGAGTGTAAATTTTGTCTGATAATACCCTACCCCCACCCCTTCCCTCGCCCGTTCCATGTGGCGATATCGGTGTCTCTTTCAGTACACTACAATACCTTCTGAAAAATGTGTGCTAAAGATGCCCTCGCTTTTGTCTCGCTCTTTGATGTTTCTGTTCCATATTTCCTGGTATTGTCTACCTCCCTGTTGCGTTTTTTTTCTTCTTTTGATCAAACCTTGCAAGTTTGGTAGGTTTTTGTTTTTTTTTCGTTTTTTCCTCCTCGTACTAGTACTAGTTTGTTCTAACTTTCTAGTCGTAGGATAGTGAACACAGAGGTGGACATACAATAGTCTCGTTCTGCAGTGTCATAAGTCTGGATCGGTGGTATAGAGGTAACGCACCTGTCTAGAAAGCGAAAAGTCCGGGTCGGAGTGTGCGGTGGTTCGAATCCCGTTTGGACCCAAAACTTTTCCCCCATCGGTTATATCATGAGTCGTGGTCTGAGTGCTAATCTTCCCGAGGAGACGATAAACCGAGGTCCCGTGTGATACACATCATTATTTAGCGCACGTAAAAGAATCCATGGCAACAAGACGGTTGTCCCTGGCAAAATTCTATAGATAAAAGCCACTCTGATAGGGAAACAAATACAGTTGCAGATAGGAAAAAGAAGAAAAATGGGTAGGCGCTGCACTTGTGGCGACGTGCTCTCCCCGGGGAGAGCAGCCCGAATTTAACGCAGAGAAATCTGCTGAGACATAAAGTGGTATAAATAAGTAGATAAAACCTTTGTGGCTTTTTTTAAATTTTTGTTGTTGTTGCTGATTTTGTTGTGGCAAAAATACCATGTTGGAGCAGTATTTGTAAAATGAGAAATGAAAATGTCTATGCAATTTCAAAATAAAAAATTTCGGGGAGAGGGGTTAGTCTGGTTGTTAGAATCTTGAGTTTGTGATCTGAAGGACCTCCGGCCCTGCAACACACACACACACACACACACACACACACACACACACACACACACACACACACACACACAACACACACACACCACACACACACGCACACATACTCCCCCTCTCTCTCTCTCTCTCTCTCCTCTCCCTCTCTCTCTCTCACACACCACACACACACACACACACACACACACACACACCACACACACACACACACACACACACACACACACACACACACACACACACACACACCACACACACACACCACTACACTCTCCTCTCCACCACCACACACACACACTTACTCACACACACACACACACCACACACACACACAACACACACACACACACACACACACACACACACACACACACACACACACACACACACACACACACACACACACACACACACACACACACACACACACACACAACACACCACACACGACGAAAATAAGAAGAAACTCGAAAACAAAACAAAAAACAGAAAGAAAAGAAAATGCCCACAAGCAACAACAAAAAAACAGAAAAGAAGACAAACCAAAAATAAAACTAGGAAGAACAAATGATGGAAAGAAATAATGCTGTCTGTCCATTTTCCTTCTGTTCTAAGAAGAACTAGGAAAACATCAAAATCTCCTCCTCATTCTCTTCCTCCTCATCATCCCCCTCCTCC
>CM060316.1:58448707-58478707 GCA_030674155.1 Stramonita haemastoma
TTTCGAGGATAATGAAAAAGCACTCATGTGCTTTTTTTACATCCAGTCCCCGCCCTAATCAGGGATTACATCAATTTAAATAACGCCTCCAACTAACAATGATAAACCACACAGAGAGAGAAAAGAGAGGGACAGACAGACAGACAGACAGACAGACAGAGAAAGAAGAGAGAGAGAGAGAGAGAGAGAGGAGAGAGAGAGAGAGAGAGAGAGGAGAGAGAGAGAGGGATACAGAGAAAGAGAGGGAGGGGGGGTGGCAGAGGAGGGGTAGAAAAGAGAGAGAGGGACAGAGACAGAGAACCAGGTCAAAAGTAGAACAGAGACAGACAGACAGACAGATAGACAGACAGACAGGGGTTTGTGTGCGTGGCCGTGGCTGGCTGTCCTTGGTGACATGAGTGACGGTGACACGAAAGTGACATGACATTTCAAAACATGACACAGGCTTTGATGCCCAGAAGGACGAGGTTAGGGGAGAGGAGGAGACGGGGAGATGGTGGGAGGAGGGAAGGAAGGGAAGGAGGATGGGAGAGTTAGCGTGTGTGTGTTTGCGTGTTTGCGTGTGTGTGTGTATGTGTGTGTGCGTGCGTGTGTGTGTGTGTGTGTGTGTGTGTGTGTGTGTGTGTGTTTTGCGTGCGTGTATGTGTGTGTGTGAGAGAGAGAGTGTGTGTGTGGGGGGAGGGTGAGAGAGAGAGAGTGTGTCTGTGTGTGTGTGTGTTTGCGTGCGTGCGTGTGTGTGTAGAGAGGGGGGGGGGCGTGGGTATGTGTGTGTGTGTGTGAGGAGAGAGAGAGAGAGAGAGAGAGAGTGTGTGTGTGTGTGTGTGTGTGTGTGTGTGTGTGTGTGTGTGTGTGTGTGTGTGTGTGTGTGTGTGAGAGAGAGAGACAGAGAGACAGAGACAGAGAGAGACAGGGAGAGAGTAAGTGTGTGTGTGAGGGGGGAAGGAGGGGGTGATAGCTCTTGTACCGTGTGTATGGGGGTATCGTAGTCACAGGTAGTTCAAGGTTGGTGTCGTTTCAAGGTTTTGTTTTGTTTTGTTTCGTTTCCTTCGTTCTCATGTGAAACTTGACAGTGCTGTCTTTTGTTCTGTTGACAGTGTTTGTAAAAGTGGGGGTGAGAGGTGTTGGTGGATGGAGAGAGGGGATGGAGAAAAGGAAGAAAATAGATGGAAGGAAGAAGAGAAAGTCACAGACAGAGAGAGATGGAGGTGTCAGTTTATTCTGCTACACGCACGTATGCACGCAGGCATACACGCGCAGGCACACACTTATACATACACATACACATACACGCAAACACACAACAAACACACACACACACACACACACACACACACACACACACACAACACACACACACCACACACACACACACACACACACAGTAGCACGCATACACACACAAGCAAGTGCGCGCGCGCGCCACACACACACACACACACACACACACACACACACACACACACACACACACACACACACACACACACACAAATTAACAGAAAATTGTTGAGATATGGGTTTGTTTTTTTTTGTTTCTTGATATTTTTTTAAAAAATAGAATACAATTATAACAACAACAAAAAACCCCACAATCTTGTGTATCCCTAAAGACACGAAAAAAAAAGAAAGATTTTCTGTTTGAAATTCTTTCTTTATCTTCTCTCTCTCTCTTCTTTCCTACTAGCCTAGGCTAGCTGGGTTTCGCAGCTCTCTCACTACTAGACTAGTATGGTAGGCTACCTCAGGAGCCTTGAAGAGCGGCAGATAGATAGATGAGACAGTCCTGTAACAGCGACAGTCAAGTCCTACCACAGTGACTTTGTCAAAGGTCATCATTGCACGCTATGTTGAACGTTGGAAGTTGAAGTTGGGGTTTTTTTGTGGGTTGGTTGTTTTTTGTGTTTTTTTGTTTTATCTTGTCGTCTGAAAGGTTATTGTCCTGTCATCTCTTTTTTTTTTTTTTTAGTTTTTATTTTTGGTTAGGGTTTGTTTTGTTTTGTTTTTGTGTTGTTTGTTTGTTGTTGTTTTGTTTGGGGAAAGATGTGACAGCGCTGTTCTTAGGTACGTATGTACTATGAGACTGAAGACGACGTATTTTATGCACCTGTCTTCACACACACAGACACAGAACACATACACACACAATACACAGACAGACACACAACACACCCCCACCCCCACGCACGCACGCACGACACACACACACCACACACACACATTAAAAGTCATCAAAAACAAAAATCACCAAGACACAGCTAAAATATCATTAATGAGTAAATGTTAAGAACTGTCTTATAACTCAATTAAACCACATTGATTTTTAAAACAAATGCATCAGTCCTTTCTGCATCCCTTAAAACATATTTCAGATGTGGTTTATTTGGACTGGAAATACTTGTACTGTCACATGCTGTATGTGTATTTTTTTTTTAATTTTATTCTTTTATATCGAGGATAATGGAATAAGCACTCATGCGCTTTTTTACATCCAGTCCCCGTGTGTACGCAGTTTTGTCAATCTCGTCATGTTCCCCACCGGCACACAATGGCCTACTGTGTATATGGAAGAGTGGATGAAGAGAGAGAGAGAGAGAGAGAGAGAGAGAGAGAGAGAGAGAGAGAGAGGAGAGAGAGAGAGAGAGAGAGAGAGAGAGAGAAGAGAGAGAGAGAGATTTTTTTATTTAAAAAAAACTAAACTATTGTTAATGCTAATGAAAGCCTGTGAGTAATCTAAACAACCACGAGCATAATTTGAAAATTTAACAATTGTGGAAAGGAGAAAAGCAAATACTTGACGTGATGATATTGTCACTTGATTTTTTTCCAGGTCTTTTTTTTTTCTTTTACCCAATTCAACAGGTTTTATCATTAATGTTGATTTTATATATAAAGTATGAACGTAAAAGAATGGATGGTATTGTAACCTGATAGAATTTGTTTAACATTTCATGATGTTTTTAATTTCTTTTTAAATCTCAGTGCGGGCATGTGCGCGTGTGTGTGTATGTACGTGTGTGTGTGTGTGTGTGTGTGTATGTGGTGCACGTGCGTGCGTGCGTGCGTGTGTGTGTGTGTGTGTGTGTGTGTGTGTGTGTGTGTGTGAGCGTGCGTGCAGGCGTGCGTGCGTACGTGTGTGTGTGTGTGTCTGTGTGTGTGTGTTTTCGTAGATAGATGGTTCGATGAAAAAAGCAAATTTATTGTTACTCAATGTACCATCTGGAAATAAAATTTTGACTTTGACTTGAAAAGTTGACATCATATTTGGTAGTGCCATATTTTGATCATAGATCCTCTTTCTCCTCGTCTTCCTCCTCCTCCTCCTCCTCCTCCCTCCTCCTCCTCCTCCTCCTCCATTTTGTCCTCCCTCCACTCTGCCATATTTATCGTTTTATCACATCCGATAAGTCCCAGGCATCCCACAAGTATTTCTGCATACATGCAGGCAGCATGTCTGAACAACCTTCAGGATAACATCATCAAACTCTGCCTTTACCTCCCCACCCCACCTCACCCCACCCCCACCTCTGTGTGTGTGTGTGTGTGTGTGTGTGTGTGTGTGTGTGTGTGTGTGTGTGTGTGTGTGTGTGTGTGTGTGTGTGCGCGCGCGCTCTCTATCTAGCATCCAGACATATTTTGTCCTTCAAAAAAACATCCCGTTTTTCTTCTCCTGGGTCGGGTGCTAAAATTACCACATCAAACGCACCCCAGCGACGCCCCATGGCGCCGGGTTTTGACGATCTACCGCCGCCATACTGGTTGGAGAAGAGCCCGGATGTCTTTGGCAGAGATTCCGTGGATGCAGAGGGCTTGCACTTTAGAGCTGTCAGCTGTCTGCTTAGATTAGTTTGAATGTTCTGCTATTTTTTTTGTTTTAAATGGTGAAGTCGATTGAAGTTTCACGCATCTTTGATTGTAATCTATTGAAAGGTTAGAAAATATGACAGAAAGATTGAGAGAGAAAGAGAGAGAGATATTGTGTGTGTGTGTGTGTGTGTGTGTGTGTGTGTGTGTGTGTGTGTGTGTGTGTGTGTGTGTGTTTTGCTGTGTGTGTGTGTGTGTGTGTGTGTGTGTGGTGTGTGAGAGAGAGAGAAAGGATACAGAGTATGCACGTGTAAGTGTGCAGAGCACAGTCATTATAGTTATCATAAAAGTATCTAATGGCAAATATTTTCAAAACAGCCACATGCATGCATGCACAAACTCGGAGTAATCACATACACACACATATGCATGCATGCACATGCACACATGCATGCATGTGAGCACACTCTTGCACACACACATACTCACACACACACACACTCATGAACACACACACACACACAAATACACACACGTACGTGTGTACACACGTGTACAGACACACATACACACACACTCATACACGTACACAAGCTTCTGTTCACATATATTTATGCAAGCACTCGGTAAATTCGAGAACATGAAGAGAGCATTTAAGCAATGAAAACGTCACATGTAAAGAACAGCATATTCATAAATAGAACATAAAAACTGAATGTGAAGGAATTGCACAGTCAAAATAAATAAATAAATAAGCAAAGAAAAAGTTGACAGGACGAAATCACCTCTAAAACCTCATTAAATTATCAGAAGGAAACGAACTCAATCCCCCCACACTTTCTGCACAAGCTGCTGCCAGCCAAGGCACATGCAGTTTTGTAGAAAAACTCCCCCTGACCCCTGACCCCCAGTTTAACGGTCACGCTGTTCAAAAGCTGCACTCATTAATCCCATTGGCTCTGCCTTCCATTCATCGGCTGTCGGCCACGCTTCAGTGAGTTTGTGAAGAGTGAGATTATTGACTGACAGCTGGTGATATCCAGAGCTGTGAGATAATCAGTGTGGGATGGAAGGAGGGGGGAGATCAGTAGGTGTGTGTGTCGGGGGGGGGGGGGGGGGGTGTAGGTGTGTGGGTGTGAGTCTTTCTGTCTGTCTGTCTATCTGTCTATCTGTCTGTGTCAGTTTGTGTGTAAGAGAAGGGTCAGGGACAGAGAGACCATGTGATATATTTGCATGTGTGTTTGTGTGTGTGTCTGAGTCTCTGTGTGTGATATGTGTGTGAGTGTGTGTTTTATGTGTGTGATATGTATGTGAGTAAGTGTGTATGTGTGTGCACGCATGTGTCTGTTCTGTGTTTGGGTAAGACAAGGTTCAGGGATAGAGAGACTGTGTGATATAACTGCACGTGTGTGTGTGTGCGCATGCACGCGCATGTGTGGATAACCGTGAATAGAATTCTACAAGAAATCTGCACATGAATTTGACAGAAAGACAAACAGAAAGAAAACAGCTTGGCAGACAGGTGACATTGTTTGTTCATGTCATCATCAGAAGGAAACGAACTCAATCCCCCCCACACCTTCTGCACAAGCTGCTGCCAGCCAAGACACGTGCATCCCTGTAGAAAAACTCCCCCTTACCCCTGACCCCCAGTTTAACGGTCACGCTGTTCAAAAGCTGCACTCATTAATCCCATTGGTTCTGCCTTCCATTCATCAGCTGTCGGCCACGCTTCAGTGAGTGTGTGAAGAGTGAGATTATTGACTGACAGCTGGTGATATCCAGAGCTGTGAGATAATGAGTATGGGATGGAAGGAGGGGGGGAGACCAGTGTAGAGGGATGTGTGTGTGTGGGGGGGGGGGGGGGGGGGTAAGTGTGTGTCAAAGTTAAAATCAGAGTCAAAATTTTATTTCCAGATGGTACATTGAGTTAGCAATAAATTTGCTTTTTTTTCATCAAACCATCTATCTAGCAAAAAAATACCCCCCAAAATAAAATAAAACAGAAAACAAAAAAAAACATTGAAACAAAAACCAGACAAACTAACAAAAATGAAGCAGCAGTGTGTGTTTGTGTGTGTGTGTGTGTGTGTGTGTGTGTGTGTGTGTTGTGTGTGTGTGTGTGTGTGTGTGTGTGTGTGTGTGTATGAGAAGGGTCAGGGATAGAGAGACCATGTGATGTAACTGCATGTGTGTTTGCGCGCACATGTGTCTGTGTGTGTATGTGTGTGTCTGTCTGTTTGTGTGTTAGTGTTAGTGTGTGTGTGTGTGTGTGTGTGTGTGTGGTGTGTGTGTCTATGCCAAAGTCAAAGTCGCATGACAATGTATAGAATTCTACAACAAATCTGCACATGAAATTGACAGAAAGACAAAGAAAAAGAAAACAGCTTGGCAGACAGGTGACATTGTTTGTTCATGTCATCATCAGAAGGAAACGAACTCAATCCCCACACACTTTCTGCACAAGCTGCTGCCAGACAAGACACGTGCAGCTCTGTAGAAAAACTCCCCACTGACCCCTGACCCCCAGTTTAACGGTCATGCTGTTCAAAAGCTGCACTCATTAATCCCATTGGTTCTGCCTTCCATTCATCGGCTGTCGGCCACGCTTCAGTGAGTGTGTGAAGAGTGAAATTTTTGACTGACAGCTGGTGATATCCAGAGCTGTGAGATAATGAGTATGGGATGGGAGGAGGGGGGGGGGAGATCAGCAGAGTGTGTGTGTGTGTGTGTGTGTGTGTGTGTTGTGTGTGTGTGTGTGTGTGTGTGTGTGTGTGTGTGTGTGTGTGAGTGTGTGTGTGCGTGTGTGTCTGTGTGTCTGTGTGTGTGTGTGTGCGTGCGTGTGTGTGTGTAGGGGGGTGGGGAGTGTGGGTGTGTAAGTGTGTGTCAAAGTCAAAGTCAAAGTAAAAATTTTATTTCCAGATGGCACTTTGAGTAATCAATAAATTTGCTTTTTTTTCAGCAAGCCATCTATCTAGCAAAAAGAAACCAAAAAAAGGAAATAAAACAAAAAACACCAAAAAACCACTTAAATCCAGACAAACTAATAAAAATCAAGCAGCAGTGTGTGTGCGTTTGTGTGTGTGTGTGGGGGGGGGGGGGGGGGTATGTGTGTATGAGAAGGGTCAGGGATAGAGAGACCATGTGATGTAACTGCATGTGTGTTTGCATGCACATGTGTCTGTGTGTGTATGTGTGTGTATGTGTGTGTCTGTCTATCTGTCTGTCTGTCTGTCTGTGTGTGTGTGTCTGTGTGTATGTGTGCACACACTCGCAAGACCATGTTTAGAATTCTACTAAAAATGTGCACATAAAGTTGACAGAAAGACAAACAGAAAGAAAACAGCTTGCCAGACAGGTGACATTGTTTGTTCATGTCATCATCAGAAGGAAACAAACTCAATCCCCCCTCAGACTTTCTGCACAAGCTGCTGCCAGTTAAGACACGTGCATCTCTGCAGAAAAAATCCCCCTGACCCCCAGTTTAACGGTCACGCTGTTCAAAAGCTGCACTCATTAATCCCATTGGCTCTGCCTTCCATTCATTGGCTGTCGGCCACGCTTCAGTGAGTGTGTGAAGAGTGAGATTATTGACTGACAGCTGGTGATATCCAGAGCTGTGAGATAATGAGTAGGGGATGGAAGGAGGGGGAGATCAGTGCGCGTCGTGTGTGGGGGTGTGTGTGTGTGTGTGTGTGTGTGTGTGTGTTTTGTGTCTGGTGTGTGTGTGTGTCTGTGTGTCTTCTGTCTTGGTATCTGGTGTGTTGTGTTGTGTGTCTGTGTCTGTGTCTGTGTCTGTTTGGTGTAAGTCTTCTAAGCTGTGTGTACGTATATATGTGTGTGTACATATGCACATCCACATGGTGTGTGTTTGTATGTGTGTGGTGCTTATGTGTGTGTGTGTGTGGCATATGCTGCATGCATGTACAGATATGTGTGTCATGAATGCATTGGTTTTCTGAAAGAGATCATCAAAAGAATGTGAGACAAAGTCACATAGAAAGAAAAATGAAAATGAGCGACAGAGCTCATCCAGAGCTTTGAGATTCGACAATGGTGAGATTTTGTGTATGTAGCCTTTATTGCCCATCGTGAAGGAAGCCCCATTTGACCTCGTGGATGAAGTCTGAATACAAGAACAGTGTGCCACCTCAGTTGAGTGACTTACTCAGTCTGGCTCTGTGACTGATCTAATACTGTCGTTAGTAGGGGCTTAGTAGGTGGTGTCCTGCATATGTTAGCTCAGAACAGACACCACTGAACACCACCAAAGTGACCCAGCAGCAGTGCAGGACCCCTCTGGCTGGTGGCCCTATGGTAGCCTGATTTTGACGGGCTCCCGTGAACTCCTGACCCTAAGAATGAGACACAGTGAATCTGGGTAGGGTTGTTTAAGGGAGATTGAGGTGAGCAACATTGAAACAGCAGGTTGGGGACATTACAGAAGATGAGGCAGCAAAAACAAAAAGAATATGACACCAGTGTGCATGTGTATTAGACAAATGAAACATGTAAAATACATAAAAAATCTACAGGAAAAAGTCTTTGGTGCATATTAACTCATGTTGAATGTTGATGAATCAAGCAACATTCAGTATTCTTCCTGACATTACTGTCGCCATCCAGGACAGCTTTTGCATGTTAAATGCTTCATCTGACATGACAGCCTAGCGTCAGGCAGGCAGGAAATTGTGGCCATTAGCAACCGGAAATAGAATTAAAGGGCCATCAATTCCCTAGTTTAACGTCAAGGAGTATAAAGGTATCATGTCGTTACAGCTTTTTTTCTGTACATCATAAAGCAAATTATATACCATGAACATATATACGCACACACATATATACATATATGTAAAAAAAAACACACACAAACACAGAAAAATGCGTGTACACACACCACATACACACACATGCATGCACGTACGCACACACATGCACACACGCACGCACACCACCACGCATGCACACACACACATACACACACACATAGATAGATAGATAGATAGATAGATAGATAGATAGATAGATAGATAGATAGATAGATAGATAGATAGATAGATAGATAGATAGATAGATAGATAAAGATACAGATACAGATACAGATATAGATATACTTAAACACACAACAACACATCCCCACACACACGCTCACACAAACACACACACACACACTGCCCCCCCCCCCCCACACACACACACACACACAGTCACCAGTTTAGGTCTCTCACTAGTGTTTTACTCTTCACCTTTTTCCTTATTTTTAACGCTTCCTTCATCTCTCATCAGACGATCAAAGATGCATAAAATTTGAAACTGCTTTAGCACTTACCCGGAACGTTCAAATTAATCTAAGCAGACAGCTGACAGCTCTAAAGTGCAAGCCCTCTGCATCCTACGGAATCTCTGCCAAAGACATCCGGGCTCTTCTCCAACCAGTATGGCGGCGGTAGATCGTCAAAACCTGGCGCCATGGGGCGTCATTGAGGTGCGTTTGATGTGGTAATTTTAGCACCCATCCCAAAAAGCACAGGATGGATATTTTCTGAGAAATAAGTGTGCTTTGAAAGCAAGAGACTGAACACAGGTGGGGTGAGGGAGGAAGAGGGAAAGCAAAGTTTGATACGTTTTCCTGCATGGCATTAAAATGCATCGTGTGTGTTAAAGACATGGGCCTGGTACCTGGGGGGTTGTATACCATGTCAGAAGGAAAAGTAACATTGTAGAGATGAGTGAAAAAAAAGGACCAGGGGGAAACAATGTGGTAGGGGGTACACTTTTAAAGGGCTCTGTTTACATTGTGTTAATTATTCATTTCATTTATTTTATCTATTCATTATTTTATTTTGAGGATAATGGAATAAACACTCATGTACTACTTTTTTTAACATCCAGTCCCTGTGCATATGCAGTATGTATGATTCTGTAAACTAGGCCATGCTAGATGCTGTGATTGGGGCGTGACTCATTGTGAGTTGTTTTTATGTGGTTTCTCCCACATGATAGTGATCTTCCTGGGTTGACCCTTATGGTTGTCTTGGGGCTTTTATAAAAACAAGGAACAACAGAAGCATGGGTTTTAAACTTGTTTTAATCTGTATAATTATGTTATTTTCTTGGCTTAAATCTGGGGTTCAAATTACAACCAGATGACAGCCTGATGTGACAGAAGTGACAAATGAGAATCCTGGCCTTGTGTGTTGAGATCTTGTCAGCTGAGTGTTGTGAGGCAATGATACTGTGATACTGTAGCTTCAGCCAGGGGCATGGGTAGTTGTAGAAACCACAATGGTTATGTTTATTTTATTTATTTATTCTTTTATATATTAAGAATAATGGAATAAGCACTGATGTGCTTTGTTACAACCAGTCCTCGTGAGTATGCAGTTTTGTCAATTTTGTCATCCGCTCCCACTGGCACACAATGGCCTACTTTCCAAAAAGTGGAATGGGTTTTAACATGTGCGCAAGATGTTATGCATGTGTTTGCACATGGGATCTTGGTTTATAGTCTCATCCAAAGGATTTTGGAGGGGGGGGGAGTGGAGTCTGAACTGATGTTAACTCCAAAGGAAAAATCCTCATGAATGAGATTTGAACATGGGTCTGCAGATCACGAGTGCATCACTCTGACTACTAGGCTACCCTGCCCCCATGGATATAGACCAAGAATGTTCACTTAACACTCACGATGGCTTTTTACATTGTTGGATTATGATGATCAAACATTTGTCCCCCCTACTGTTGACCTGACTGCATTTATTTTTGGTAGTTGTTGGGTTTTTTTCACTTGATGGATTACTACACTTTTCGTTTGGTTTTTATTAACTTTTTCTCTATGTTCTTCACCTCACCTATTAAAATTTTATTCTTTTTTGTCATTGGTTTTGGTTTTTAATCATATGTATGTGGATTTATTTTTAAATCTACCTCATTCTTTTTCTTGGCTTAACTCTAGTCTTTATAGTTTTTTGTTACATTTTTACATTTTACATTTTACACCACTTTAAGTCACAGCAAGATTTCTCTGCATAAAATTTAGGCTACTCTCTCCAGAATGAGCGCATTACCACAAGAGCAGCGCCACCCATTATTTTGTTGTTGTCTTTGTTTTGAATAATATGTCATTTAACTTGATTTACTAAAATTGTCTTTGTTTGAATAATATGTCATTTAACTTGATTTACTAAAATACACATGCATGCACATATTTTTTTTCAAAAAAATCTCTTTTTTTACCTGGAAATACCCATGCCTGGAAGTAAACATCCACATACTTCTTTATTCATGAATACACTTGTTTACATACTCGTGTGCCTAATCCCTACACCTGCATGTGCATGTTGCAAACCTGTCACTAATTTCCTATCAATCTCTCCTACTCCTCATTTCCGCATCACCGTGCACACTGCAGTGCCAATCTATCAGCCTGAGCCCTCCACCCTTCACAGACTCACTGATGCATGGTGAGCAGACGACGACGATACGTCTGGCCAATGGAATCAGCGAGTGCAGATTTTGAATGATGTGAACGTTGATGTAGGGGTTACGCAGAGTTTCTGCAGACATGGGCGTGCTCTCTCGATGGCAACAGCAGACACAAGCACCAGGGCAAATGAGTACGATTCGATCAAGGGGGGTTCAGGGGGAAATCTTTTCCTTCTCTTTCTTTCGATGTGACTGACTCATGGGAGAGTTGTTCCCTGGTTCATCACCTGAAGCCAGGTTTAAGGAATTTTAATACGAAGGTAGTTTTGGAAAGTTTCTTCTTTTTTTAGTACTTATAAGCAGTCTATACATGTACATACACACACGCGTACGCACATGCGCACACATACACACATACACGCACACATACACGCACACACCACACGTGCATCCCTAGCGCTATAGCATAGCGTAACACGTAGCGCTATACAAATTCCATGTATTATTATTATTATCCCCACATGCACACACACGCCTTTTATTCTGTTTACTTCACTCACTCTCTCTCTTACAAGCAGTACATACACACACATCTCTCTCTCTCTCTCTCTCTCTCTCTCTCTCTCTCTCTCTCTCTCTCTCTCTCTCTCTCTCTCTCTCTTCATTTCTCTTTAGCTCTTATGTGCAAATATTTTTTCTCTCATAAAAAAATAAAAATTGCAAATATTTGAATCTGCTTTAAGGGTTAAACAGAACGTTCAAATGAATCTAAGCAGACAGCTGACAGCTCTAAAGTGCAAGCCTTCTGAAATCCACAAAATCTCTGCCAAAGACATCCGGGCTCTTCTCCAACCAGTATGGCGGCGGTAGATCGTCAAAACCAGGCGCCATGGGGCGTCATCGGGGTGCGTTTGATGTGGTAATTTTAGCACCTGGTCCTAAAAGAACAGGAGGATGTTTTTTAAAGGAAATTTCCATGGGAGTTTGAGACTAAACACGGTTAGGAAAGAGAGAAGCAGAGTTTGATATAAGTATTATTATCCTGGAGGATGTTAAAATACACCACTAGCATTGTTTTGAAAAGTTATGTTGCACTGCTGACAGTGAATGAGAGTAATAAACCAAGAAATGTTTATAGCAACTGGGAAGATGCAGGTTCACCAATGGTGATATTTTTGCGTATGCGACCGGTTTTTTTGCCCTTAACTAAGCCAAATAAGGTAAAATATGAGGGAGTAAAAAAAAACACTACAGAGAGGAGTGTCCAGCATTTCCTCTCCTGCCCTGCCACACACACCCTCAACCCCCTACCCCATCCCTACACCCCAACTCAAAATGACAGAGCACGTTTCTGAGCGTAACATACTCTGTGACCTCTGCAGCCAAGACTGGAAGCCACAAAGGAAATGTAAATTGGAACCTGGGAATAAAAGGGCTCTTCCATGTCTCCCCATTTACAGTTAGCAGGACAAAGTCCAAGAAGAAAGAAAGAGTACTGCTCTGATTTTTCTCAAGTTGTTTTCTTGGAGAGAAAGAAGAGAGAGAGAGAGAGAGAGAGAGAGAGAGAGAGAGAGAGAGAGAGAGAGAGAGAGAGAGAGAGAGAGAGAGAGAGAGAGAGAGAGAGAGAGAGACCGAGGATAATGGGATAAGCAATCTTGTGCTTTTCTACATCCAGTTCCCATGTGAATGCAGTTTTGTAAATGTCATCTGTTCCCACCGGCACACGATGGCACACGATGGCCTACTCTTACGAAAAGTGGAACAGGATTTAACATGTGCGCGAGATGTTCTCCTTTAAAGGAGATAAAATCCTCTGAAGTCGGAGTATGGCTGCCTATATATCGAGGTATTTGAAAACAGCATACATGCAAACTTCTCATTCAGTGTGCAGTTTCAAATTCTCAGAGATTCCCAGGTGAGATGAGTGAGTTAGAGTGCACATTATGGGTGACCCCCAGAGTATTAAGTTGGGTAACCCACAACAACAACATCAACAACAATAACATTCGAGAGTCACCGAGTTTCCTAACCCTCAAAAAAAAAAAACCAACAACACTGGCATTTCTACCTCCTTGTTCAAGATAAGCTACAGATATTCTTTACACTTCTTTGTAAATTCCTCGATCTATCTGTAGAGTGTAGCCAGCAGAACAATTAAGTCTCTGAGCTTTGGGAGAGCACGCACAAATCTTTTGTATGGAGAGGCCTTTCAATTCAGGCAGGCCTAGTACAGAGTGTTTGTTAAGGCGAGCTAGGGGCCTGACTTCTTCAATGGGCACTAAACGTGAGTGGTGCTGCACTTCGGTACGCCCCGATCCTCCTGAGCTCTCTTAGTCAAAGATTCAGTCACCAGATGAAAATTCATGAGCTCAGCCCGGAATCAGAAAGAATCATGGACTTATAGAAATGCTATCCTGGGAGGCCAAGCCACCGTTCTCGGCCAAGACATGTGAGCCTGGTTAAGGAGGAGAGAGTGGGGACCAGTTTAATACAGAACCAATTCTCCAGGAGTTGGGGAGTGACATGGCATATTATGTATTGAAAGCAGCGGGTTGTGGACTAGATGGTGATTTAATGTAGGCGCGGACAAGGGAGTAGAGCGTGAGCGGCCATCTCTAGGGTAAAAGACTAACTAGCTGCTGGGTTTTTTTGTCAATGAAGGATATGTTTGTGTGTGTGTGTGAGTGTGTGTGTGTGTGTGTGTGTGTGTGTGTGTGTGTGTGTGTGTGTGCGTGTGTGTGTGTGTGTGTGTGTGTGTGTGTGTGTGTGTGTTTGTGTGTAAGGAAAACTTGCATATTTTGACTCAGATGTAATGTACCTCCCTTCGAGCATGGTTACCAGTTTGGATGGGTGACCGTTTGAGCGCCTTGGCTTCAGTGCAGTCCCCAGTTCACCCAGCTGTAAATGGGTACCTGCCCTCTTTAGGGTCAGGTAAAAGAAAGCAGTCGAGATGGGTGCTGCTCTCAATATGCTGGCCCCTAGAGAAGCTGAGGCCTCTGATGCCTCGCTTCCCTAAGACCACATAGGTTAAGGGAACACCTTTACCTTTTAATGTACCTCCCTATGAAGAATTTTTGTTTCGTTCCTTGGCTGGAGCTTTGAGGTTCATCAATGGTGAGATGTTTGCATATGCGACCCAGTTTTTTTGCCCACCATTAAGGCATTCGCATTCCAATGTCAGGGGGGAAGAAATTACAATCGTGGTTTAAAGTTTATCCACAGCATGTTTTTTTCTCTTCTTTTTGTTAAAAAAAAATTTCCCCATTCCACTTCACTGTAATGTTTTAGCATAAAACGAAGTAAGTTCAGTTTAGGTAGATGTCTTAAATAAGCTGTTTTTTCTATAGTGTGAATGTTTTTTTATGGATGTAAGTCTGTTTAAAATATGTAATGTATAACATGACATTATTCATGTAATAACACAGGTATCAATAAAGATTAAACTCTGAGAGACAGAGACAGACAGACAGAGAGAGAGGAGAGAGACAGACAGTGAGAGAGAGCGAGACAGACAGACAGACAGAAGGATAGACAGACAGGCAGACCAACAGAGACCAAACAGAGACAGCAAACAAACAGAGAGACAGAGTCCAGCAATCCCTTAGGTATCCCTCGCCCCCACCTCAAAATGACAGACTAGGCCAGTTGTCACATAACAAACACCTTGACCTCTACAACGAAGCATTTGACAGAAGAAAGTCCACTTAAACTTCCATATTTGACAGAACAACAGCTACTAGTTCCCCTGTTTGACAGAACAAAGGTCACTAGAGTTCCCCTATTTGACAGAACAACAGCCACTAGAGCTCTCCTATTTGACAGAACAAAGGCCACTCGAATTCCCATCACAAAAAAGCGCCCTCATTTCCCCCGCCAGTCATTGTCACCCAGGCACACTTAGGGGATGAAATAAAGTGGTACCACTCCAAAGCCTGTAAATTGATTTTCCTTAAAAGACAATGTATGCCTGACTTTGCCCCACCTGTCACTGGGTGTTTTATTTTTTCTGCCCTACACCACGTGCTGCAGATGGGGCAGAGAAATAGAAGTCTAAAGGCTGCACTTTACAGATACAGATTTAGGCCCAGATTACTGTTACACTCCACGATGCTTAAGCCTGTGTGTAATACTCACCAGTGTGTAAGCTGTGTCTTAAAACATTTTCTGCCTCAGAGCAGCTCCTAAAACTTATGCGTTTTAATTTCGTTAAAAAAATCTTTACTTAAAAAGTTTTTGTGCACATATATTATACACTTTTGTTCCTCTCATGTCTACTGGACTCCTAATGCTCCTGTATATGTCTGGAATCACCAGCATAAGAATGGAAACATGATTATTTTTCTGTCTCAATCATCTCACTTAAACCCATTTGGTAACCCTTAGAGCAAATATAAAGTACATTTCTTAATACATTATGAAATATTTCAAAGAGTGCAAAAAGGTACAGGTAAAAGATAAAGGTGTCACATGACTGTATGTGGTCATAGAGGATCAGGAGCGAGACATCAGAGACCTCAGCTTCTCCAGGGGCCAGCATATTGAGGGCAGTGCCCATCTTCTCTCCCTCACTGCTTTACCTTCCCTGTCTCTAAAGAGGGCAGGTACCTATTTACAGCTGGGTGCGTGGATGTTCAAAACAGCACTCCATAGTAGACACCACTATATGTATGGGGTGTGGCCTGTAGCAAAGCAATCTGTTGGGTAGGCGGAATGGCATTATGCAGTCTGTGTGTGACTTCAGTTGGGCACTGCACTAAACGTGGGTGGTGCACTTTAGTTCTAACCCTTCAAAACTTCACTTAGCTCAAAGATGTAGATTCTAGCCACCAGATGAAAAATTCATGAGCTCAGCCCTGAATGAGAATGACCCTGACTAATAGAAAGGCTGAAGGATGCTGTCCTTTCTTGGGGGGCAAGACATATGAGCCTTGCTGCGATTGTGGGACAAAATTTAACATATAATCCTCTCTAAGACTTAGGAATGACATAGCATATATTGAAAGCAGCACGGTTGAGGAGTAGATGGATCGGTGGTCTAGAGGACAGAAGAGAGAGAGAGAGAGAGAGAGAGAGAGAGAGAGAGAGAGAGAGAGAGAGAGAGGGAGAGAGAAGAGAGGAGAGAGAGAGAGAGAGAGAGAGAGAGAGAGAGAGAGAGAGAGAGAGAGAGAGAGAGAGAGAGAGAGAGGAGAGAGAGAGAAAACAAAGAGAGAGAACAAAGAGAGGGATAAAGAGACAGACGGACAGACAGACAGACAGACAGACAGACAGAGAGCGGGAGGGGGACAAAGAGAGCAACAATTCCTGTGGTAACCCTACCCCCCCCCCCCCCCCACCTTCACCTCGGAAGGACAGACCAAATTTCACCACGACAAACTCTATGGCCTCTACAACTTGAAATTTTTTTAAAGGAGAAAGAGGCCCATTGAACTCCCATCACAGAAACCTCCTTCATTTCCTGCCATTCTCAGTCAGTCACCTGAGCAACACTTCAGGCAGGAGTCAAGTGAGGGTACCACTGCACTCCAAGTCCTCTACACTGATTTCCCAGGAGAGAGACAGAGGCAGTGTACGCGTCGTTTGGTCTCACATGTCACTGCACTTTTTTTTCTGCCACAGTTGACGTGCTGGGTAGATGAAGTAAAGAATCGGAAGTCAAAAACGTGGATTGGCTACACTCTACAGTTACAAAGTAGGCTCAGATTGTAATAGCCTGTAAAAAAAAATCTTGAAATCTTGTAATAGCGTAAGTCTCGAGGTAATTTTTTTTTTACTAATGTGTCGGCCACATCCAGATACTTTCTGTCACAGACCAGATAATTCATGCAAATTCAGCATAACTTAAGTCAAGGGTCCAGGGCCCAGAGCTAAAAAAAGAAAAGAAAAGAAAAGAAAATCAGCATGCCCCTTCCTCTGACCAAGTCCTTTACGTGTGGTCAGTTAGCTATAATTTAGCACCAGCTGGGCTTGGGATGGGAGGGAATGGATAGCAGGTGAGAGCAGGTGAAAGCTAGGGAAACTGACAGCTGTGCAGCCCCTAAGACTGCAGTGTTAAGATCTTGGTCAACTTTTCTTTTATAATTGAAAAACATGTTTGTACATACACACGTACGCGACACCCTTCTATATCTTTGGTATCTACTACCCTTTTAACTACAGTACATTTTGTCATGAGTTACCGTTGTAAGAACTGAAACAGAATTGTTTTCATCTGTCTCCCGTCGATCTACCATTTATATGTTTTCTAAACCCTAAACACAAAAAACATACAGTACATTCATTGAAATTTGGGGAATATTGTAAAGTAAATCAAGGAAACTTTCCCCCCATCCATTAGACCATGAGTAGTGGTCTTGGTGCTCGTCTTTCGAATGAGACGGTGAACCGAGGTCCCGTGTGTTACACAGAATTATTTAGCGCACGTAAAATAACCCAAGGGAACAAGAGAGTTGTCCCTGGCAACATTCTGTAGAAAAAAGCCACTCTGATAGGGAAACAAATACACATGCAGACAGGAAAAGAAAAAAAAAGCAGTTGGCGCTGCTCTTGTAGTGACGTGATCGGGGAGAGCAACCTGAATTTCTGCAGAGAAATGTGCCGTGACTTAAAGTAGTACAAAATGCATAATGCAAAGAAATACTGAAGTGCATTGGTCTTTCTTGGGTAACACACGTAAGCCTAGCCCTGTGTGTGTGTGGAAAAGGTTCTTAAAGAATCCCTCCAGGAATTGGGAATGGCGTGGCTTGTACTGAAGGCAGCACGGTTGAGGAATACATTGTGGTTATAAGGCCTGCACAAATCAAAGAGTAAACCGTGAGCTGCAATATGAGGAAAAAGACTATCTGCTGACGTGGGATGTCATGCAATGAAAGTAAAACAGACTGTCTGAGAGAGGGACACAGAGAGAGACAGAGAGCAGAGAGAGAGAGAAGAGAGAGAGAGAGAGAGAGAGAGAGAGAGAGAGAGAGAGAGAGAGAGAGAGAGAGAGAGAGAGAGTTTGTTGATCTGGAGTTAAGAGTCTTGATAATTTGATTGGAAAAGGCCGCTGCTTGTGACGATGTGGTTTCTCAGGATTGCATTCATCAAAGCAAAGAGAGGAACGAGAACTGTGAGGGGTCCACTCAACAAGAGGCAGACAGACAGACAGAAGACAGACTGACAACATTCAGTACATTTTTTTGGTAAATGTATGAATATTTTAAAGCAAGCCAAGATTTTTTAAACCTAGAACACCATAATAGACACTTCTTTACTTTCAATCTATATGTGTGATGTGCAGTCTCCAACACAAATAAGCTTCGGGTATAGGAGAGACCGCACACATTTGTCTTTTCTGTCAGGGTTTCAACTCCGAGCAAAGATGGCACATCTGTGTGTGGACTTTTTCTCAATGGGCGTTAAACGTGGGTGGTGCACTTTGATCTTCAGAACTCGCTTTAGTCAAAGATCCAGCCAGACCCACCAGATGAAAATTCATGAGCTCAGCCCTGAATGAAAAATGACCCCGATAGAATGAAAATACTTCATAACGGGCGCTGTCCTTTCTTCGGGCAAGACGTGTCAAACCAGGTTGAGAATGTGGGACAGTTACTACAGAATCAATCCTCCAGGACTTGGGAGTGACATGGCACGTTTTGAAGGCAGCAGCACGGCTGGGATTGAAAATAGGAGCCGCTCTTAGAGAGAGAGAGTCCAACGTGAGCTGTCATGTTGAGGAAATTGCCCGTGTGTTGACTTGTTCATGAAACGCTACTGAATGAAAATGTGCATAGGGGGCTGAACTGTTCGTATCGGCGATTGGACCATTCCAGGGACATGGACAGGGTAGGGGTGGGTGGGGTCTGCTGCATGGGTAACAGCTTGCCCTCCATACTTACTTACCCAGACTTTGAGCTTACAGCCTAGAGCGCAACTCCATAGTCTTCAGAAACGGACGGATGCCTACTATAGGGGGATGAAAGGTAATGCACCTCAATAGGATGGAAAAAGTCCGGGTTTGAATCTGCCCAAAGGAGATATTAACACTCTCCCCACCCCCAACTCTCTTTTCTTTCACTTGACTTGACTCACACAAGCAACACACACACACACACTATACACACACACACAAACACACACACATACACACACACACACACAACACACACACACACACACACACCACACACACACACACACACACACACCAACACACACACAACCCACACACACACACACACACACACACACACACACAACACACACACACACACACACACACACACCCCACACACACTTACACCAAACCTTGAGAAAACGGCCAAGCTGGCGAAGAACGCTTGAGTCAGGCGTTACCCAATTCATTAGATTTGCAAATGACCGTTACAGGAATTCTCAGACTGCCTCTAAACACAGTCAAGCAAACAGACAGGCCTGTAAATCGAACATGTGTGTAAGACTTATTAAACCCTTAACCGAGGGAAACGGGTGTAAGCAAAGTAGGAATGGTTTGGTTGGTTGTTGGTGAGAGACAGACAAAGAGACAGACCGGCAGATAGACAGACAGACGAGAGAGAGAGAGAGAGAGAGAGAGAGAAGAGAGAGAGAGAGAGAGAGAGGGGAGAGAGAGAGAGAGAGAGAGAGAAAGTTCATATGGAGAGTGAGCGAGAGATGGAGAGAGAGAAGAGAGAGAGACAGAGACAGATATAGAGAGAGACAGAGAAAGAGAGAGATGGAGAGAAAAGAGATACGGGACTGAGAAAGAAAGACAGTGTGTGTGTTTGTGTCTTTCTGTTTGTCTGTCTGTTTCTCTGTGTCTCTGTGTTTGTGTTGTGTCTGTGGTGTCTGTGTATCTTGTGTGGTCATGTGTCTGTATGTCTGTGTCCGAATGTGTATACGCATGCAGGGAAAAAAATAAAACAAGCTTGGTTTTATCTCTCTAAGTATATGTTGTGATAGGGAAAACAATCAGAAAAAAAAACAGTCAAACAGTTTGATCAACAAAGACAACAGAGCACCCAAACAAACCCAAATCCTTACGTAAGCCATGTAAGCTAAATTTCCACGCAGCTAAGAGAAATCGAAATCCTAATCAGAAATGTCAACTATCCCAGACCAAGCCAAGTCATCTGTTGAGGAAAATGCCATCAGCCACAAAAGCAGAACCGATTAACCTACATCTCAATGATTGGAAAACAGGAAATTATTTTGTCTGCGTCCCACTTTAAGACTGATAGTTGTAAAAAGAAAAAACAGAAAGAAATTTTGAAGGTTTCTTCTTCTTTTTTCCCTTGCAGAAAATGCTGGCAAGAAGTTTTTAGAATGAAGTCTTGGTTTCTTTGTCAGGTTTTTTTAAGGAGGGAGAGAATGGGGAGAGAGGAGAGGAGAGGGGGGGAGAGAGAGAGATGGAGGGAGAGACCGAGAGAGACAGGGAGAGACCGAGAGAGAACAGGGAGAGAGAGAGAGAGTGAGGTAGGGAGGAGAGAGAGAGAGAGAGAGACCGAGAGAGAGGAAAAAAGAGGAGAGAGAGAGACCGAGAGAGACCGAGAGAGACAGTGAGAGACCGAGAGAGAGAGAGAGGTAGGGAGAGAGAGGGGGGTAGGGAGATGGAGACAGACAGACAGACAGAAGAGAGATGGAGAGAAACAAAGAAACAGCCGACAGATAAGATGAGATGAGAAAGATAGAGACAGACAGACAGACAGAACAGACAGAGACACACAGAAAGAGAGGTCTGTAACTTTCTTTTTTTCTCTCTATCTAAAAAGTTCTTGCAAGTTCAAGCAGCTTTAGGCATGTCTTGCATGTGAAAGCTGACAGATTGTCAGTTCATCAGAAGAGAGTTTCGATCGGAAGTGTACGTGTAGCTCCGTTTGCTGTCTGGGAAACCGTTTTTCTTCCTTGCGTGGGTATAAAAAAAAAGTCCCCATTAGAGTGAGTGAAAGAAAATGAATGGGGTCACAGTTTGATTCCTGTGTCGAGAACGACATTGTTAAATTTCAGAATGAACCAAAACTTGTCTTATCCTCTTTTTTTGTCAAGCAAAAGCACTTCTTCTTTTCTTCTATTTTCTTTTTTTTTTAAGATGGCGCAGGCAATTTTTGTTGTTGTTGGTTCGTTGTTTTTTAGTTACTTCTCTTTTTAGCTTTAACATGTGAACCAAGACAAACCAATCCAGTCATGTTGAATTTTAAATTTCTTGAGTAAAACTGTGCAACTCTATACTACTACAGATTAAAACGGAGTATAAAACCAACTCTTCTGTCCTTCTTTGTATCGACGCCCTGATCAACCATAAGAGTCAGCCCATGCGGGAACACCGCGTTGTGGGAAAAAAACAAAAACATCAACTACACATAAAATGAAATAAAACCAAAACCAAGCAGGGACTGGTCAGCCAGAATTGTTGTTTTCTGTGTCTTTCTTTTTTCTTCTTTTTTTGTCCTTGACAAGAGCTAGCTCCCAGCTTCCTCGATGGTGAGATTTTTGCGTATGCGACCGTTTTTACCCTCCCGTTTTGTGCAGATGGAGTTGTGTGTCTGCATACAACACAAGATATACTAACACATACAACATACACATTGTGTGTATCGTGCGTGTGTGCGCGTGCGCGCGCGTGCGGTTGTGTGTGTGTGCATATGCGTGTGTGTGGTGTCTGTCTATGTGTCTGTCTGTCTGTCTGTCAAGTCTTTTGAAGCATGAGAGAGAACCCCCCAAAAAATCCCACCGCTTAAATTTCTTCTTTTCCCTGCCCTTTCGGCAAGCGGTTCTACCGTGTATACAAACATACACACAGAGAGACCAAGAAAGCTGGACAAAAAGGCTGCAGACAGAGGTGGGTATTTAAGCAGGCGGTACAGCAGCGTTACTCAATCCATTAGGTTAGCACAGTTCAGTTACAGGCATTGTTGAAGGAGAACTTTCTTTCTCAGTGCAAAGCCAAAGTCAAACCTGCAAATCGAACTGAGTGTAGTGTAGTGTAGTGTAGTGTAGTGTAGTGTAGTGTAGGTGTGTACAGAGGCCTTATAATGACATTCTGGAGAAAGTAATTAGAAGAAAAGGAACATAAATGCTCTGAGAAGAAGGAGGGAGAGAGAGAGAGGGGGGGGGGTGAGAGTCTGACAATGAAGAATAAAAGACTATTGCATGCTGTAATAGGGTTAGGGTGTTGGTTTTCTTCCTTTATGTTTGTTTGTTTTGCTTTTTTTTTTGGGGGGGGGATTACATTTTACTGAATCAAACAATGAATTAAGTAGTATCAACAAAACAGATCAACAGACAGACGCACAGGCAGGCAAGCGGATAGACAGGCATGCAGGCAGACAAGCAGGCAGGCAGGCAGACAAACAGACAGGCAGGCAGGCAGGCAGGAAGTCTAAACAAAACAGAGACAAAACAACTCCCAACAAACAAAAAAGATAAACACAACAGGGAAAAAAAACAACTAAGCCTAACGCATTGGAAAGTGACCTGTGACCCTGCCCCCCCATCACTCATACATTATCCGCATTAAGTGACCTGTGACCCTGCCCCCATTCGCTCATACATTATCCGCATTACAGGGCCCATGGAAGGGCTCCCAGAACACATGGTATGTGTGTGTGGGGTCATAGTGGTCGGCTACACACCCCCTTTAGAAACACGCACTTTTCCTTCTGTTTTTTTTTATTGACTCTCAATATCATACTGCACGTACTGAGGCATCCTCAGAAATAAAACCACTTTTTCAAAAAGACTAGCCTCTGACTCAAAACTCATGTGATTTTGCACAAATTGGGTAGGTTTGATTTTTGTTGCTGTTTTCAGCAAACACTGCACCCCCTCACTCCTTTGCCGTCTGTTAGCTTCCTAACCCTAATGATATGCATGCGCGGGGTCAACGCTGTAAGAACACAAGCAATCCTCATTTGATTATCATTTCCAACTTTCTCGTCACTACCTAGTATTGCACTATGTCCTCAATCACAAAAAACCCAAGTGCACAGTGCATCTTTTTTACTATAAAAACTCTGTGAAAATCAAACAATTTTTTTCACGACCCGCGCTCTAGAGAAAAATACTGCATGTCTCGCAAGCTAATACAGGAGTGTAGCCGTCATGTCAGCAGCAGTATGCTGTTGCTTGGCACACAGAGGCATGTGTGACAAATGATAGCAGTGGAGTATGCATACTGTAGTGACTCCTGTAGCTGGCATTAGGACACCTGGGTTTAAAAAGGAGCATGAGTGTTTCCTTTTGTTTTGGTTGGGGGGAGGAGGGGGGGTGTTACCTGTCCCGTGTAAACAAAGGTGTTTTCCTCTCGAATCACTTGTTATGTTGACGTACATGTGTGTCTTGTTTCTGTGTGTCTAGTGGGGGGGGGGTGTGGTTGTGTTAGGTGTGCCTATGGTAAAGAGAGGTTGGTAGTGAGAGGGGGGGTAGGACGTAGCAGTAGCACATTGTTGTTTTTTTTACTGTCACAAACTTACGTGTGTATATGTTTGTCTGTGGTGTGTGTGTGTGTGTCGCGCGCGCGCGCGCGCGTGCGAGTGTGCGCCTATGGTCAGTCTTATGTAAGCCCTAGACCAAACTCCCAGGCAGCTAAAGAAAGTTGACCTTTTTTCCAAAAATAAATCAGCTAAGCTGGACCAGACAAACTGACCTGTTAAAATAATACCCCTAGCCACGAAAAAAAAAAAAGAAAACATCATTACATACCCCTACGAACTAAAACCACAAAATCGATATTGTCTGTGTTCTTATTTAAGACTGGTGTACAACAAGAAAAACAAAATTAAAAATGAACCAGAAAAGAGTTCCCTCTTTCACTCTCAAAGATAATGCTTGTACAGGTAGGTCTGAATGAAGTCTCCTTTTTTTTTGTTTGTAACGCTTTCAAGAATGAGAGACCAGTCTTTCACTTTCTATTAAAGTTGTACGAAGAGAACACGCTCCAGGCATGACTTGCACGAGGGCGTCTTTTTCATCAGAACCAAGTTTCAGTTCTGGAAGTACTGCTTAGTGTTGGTGCCTGTAAACTCTTTACCTTCTTCCTGCGTGGGTAGATGAGTCTATTTGAGGGCTGATGGAACTGGGTATAGAGTTCGAGTCATTTGCCGAGAGCGACATCATTTTTGTTGAATGAACCAAGACTGTCTAATCTTTGCTCAGATAAAAGTAGACATCATTTTCACAGAGCAGACAATATCTTTTTAGTTGACCTGTTTAGCAAAGCAATTTACCAGGCAGAAATTGGACAATCCATCTGTTTTTTCCCATGTCTAGTCCCGGTGTGACGTGCACGTGGGTGTGCATGCACACATACACAAACACACACATACACACACACACACACACACACATCACACACATCATACACACACATACACACACATCATACACACTCACATAACCTACACCCCCAAAAAACATATTAACCAGACAAGAATATCCTTTCCTCTTCCAAAAATTGCTGGCAGGAAGTTCAGAGCCAAATCTCATTTTGTTTGATATACTTTCAAGATGAAGAGACATAATTATATAATATAAAAGTTGTTCCTGCAAGTCCATGCTAGCTCCGGGCATTGCAAAGCACTGACAGGTAGGTCGTCTGCTCATTAAAAAGAAAGTTCTGATCTTTTTTTTTTGGAGGGGGGGGAGAGTATTGCTCTGTCTGGGTGTCTAGAAAAACTGGGGATTTTTTCTACGTGGGTAGATGAATCTATTTGAGGGCTGATGGAACTGGGTATAGAGTTTGAGTCTTTTGCCAAGAGCGGCATCATTTTTGAATGAACCAAGACTGTCTAATCTTTGCTCAGGCAAAATCAGATAACCATTTTCACAGAGCAGGCAATATCAGGAAGGAAGGTGGCAGGATGGTTAAGACGTTCGCCTGCCAACAAGTAAACTGTGAGGTTCTGGGTTCGTACCCAGCCTCTCCCTTTCTTCCTAGTTTGACAAAAAAAATCGAACTGAATGTCAAAGTCATTCGATGAGACTATAAACCGAGGCCCTCGTGCGAACGCACGCAGAACATCTTGCACACACGTTAAAACCCGTTCCGCCTTTCGGAAGAGCAGGCTATTGTGTGCCGGTAGGAGCGGATGACACAATTATTTTTTAAAAAACCAGCATGCACACAGGTGTCATGTTTAGACACCATCCCTGAGAAAAAATCGGGGAGTTCAAGTCCCAGGGCAGCTCGGGCTGTAGGTATATGGCAACGTTCTGGTGGCTGCTGCGACGGTACTGGAACCATTCGTATCGGTCATTGCCTTTCCAATGGATCATTCCAGTGGCGTGGAGAGGGGGTCTGCTGCATGGGTAACAGTTTGCCCTCTATATTTACTTACCCAGGCTTTGTGCTCTATAGACTAGAGCGCAACTACCATAGTCTTCTGAGACTGATGGGTGCCTACTACTACTACAATATCTTTGATTTCATCTTATTTGGCAGAGCAATTTACCAGACAGAAATCGGACAACCCTCCTGTTTTTTTCCATGTCTATGCCTACACGTGTTGTGGATATGCATGCGTACACACACACCACTCACATACATACACACACACGCACACACATACACACATACATAGTGTACCCCCCCACAAAAAAATCATATTAACCAGACAAGGGTATCCTTTCCTCTTCTAAAAATTGTTTGCAGGAAGCTCAGAGCCAAATCTTGTTTTGTTTGCTACGCTTTCAAGATGAAGAGACCAGTCTCTCCCTTTTTTAAAGTAATCATATAAAAGTTGTTCCTGCAAGTCCAGCTACCCTCCAGGCATTGCACAAAGAACTGACAGGTAGGTCGTCTGTTGATCAAAAAAAAAAGTTTCAATCTATTGGGGGTTTTTTTTCTTTTCAGGGGGATGTGGGGGAGTGATGCTCAGTATAGTCTGGGTGTCTAGAAAAACGGGGTCTCCTTTCTGGGTGGGTACATGAATCTGTCTGAGGGTTGATGGAACTGGGTATAGACTTTGAGTTGTTTGCCTAGGGCGATATCCTTTTTGAATGAACCAAGAGTTTCTGATCTTTGCTCAGACCAAAGCAGACATCATTTTCACAGAGGGACAATACCTTTAAGTTGACCTATTTAGCAGAGCAATTTCCAGGCAGAAATTGGACAACGCTTCTGTTCTTTCCATGTCTAGGCCCGGATGTAATGTGCACGTGGGTGTGCATGCAAACATACTCATGCACACACACACATGCATACACACACATACACACATGCGCGCACACACACACACATACATACATACAAACAAGTCCTTTGGATGAGACTATAAACCAAGGCCCCATGTGTGAATGCACGCAGAACATCTTGCACACACGTTAAATCCTGTTCCGCTTTATGTAAGAGTAGACCATCGTGTGCCAGTGGGAACAAATGACATTTACAAAACTGGATACACGTGGGGACTGGATGTAAAAATAATAAAAGCACAAGAGTGCTTATCCTATTATCCTCGATATAAACAACAACAAAAATTTTTTAATTTTAAATACACACACATAATATACAGCCAAAAAAAACATATCAACCAGACAAGAATACTCTCTTTCCTCTTTCAAGAAACTGCTGACAGGAAGTTCAGAGCAAAATCTTATTTTGTTTGATATGCTTTCAAAACGAAAAGACAGGTCCTTTCCACTTCTTTAAAAAAAAAGTAATGATATAAAAAGTTGTTCCTGCAAGTCCAGCTACCCTCCAGGCATTGCACAAGAACTGACAGGTAACCTAGGTTGTCTGTTCATCAAAATGAAAAGCAGATTTTCTTTGGGTGGTTTTCGGGGAGGGGGAAGGATTGCTCAGTCTGGGTGTCTAGAAAAACCGGGTTTCCTTCCTGCGTGGGTAGATGAATCCCTCTGAGGGCTGATGGAAGTGGGTATAGAGTTCGAGTCATTTCCTGATAACGACATTGGTTTTTGAAGGATTGGAGCCAAATTATTTCATCCTTCTACAGAAAAAGAAGACATGTTTCTTTTGCTTCACACCAGTGTGATTTCAGTTTCCCCTCCCTTTTCGTTGCAAACTTTGCCAGCTTTAGCAAATTGGCCCCCGACTTTGAGAATGTGATGTCTAAAACAGGACACCAGTATTCCTGCGTGTTTTTTTTTCTTTTTTTTTAAATTTTGTCATCCGTTCTTACGGGCACGCAATGGCTTACTCTTTGAAAGGTGGAAAGGGTTTTAATATGTGCGCAAGGTGTTCTGAATGTGTTTTTACGCGGGAAACTCGGTTTAAAGTCTCACCTGAAGAACTTTCTGGAGAGTGGAGTCGGTACTGATGTTAACTCCAGAGGAAAAAAATCTCCCCGAATGGGTGCCTCGGTGGTGGCTCAAACCCGGGCCGTCAGATCGTGAGTGCAACGCTCTAACCAGTCGTAAACACACCACACACACCCACACCCCCCCGACACACACACACGGCCACACGCACGCACGTACACACACAACACAAAACACACACACAAATGCACACACAGACATACACATACACTGCACACACACACACACACAACACCACACACAACACAACATACACACACACACACACACTACACACATACACTCACACACCACACACACACACACACACACACACACACACACACACACACACACACACACACACACACACACACACACACACCACACACACACACACATTCTTTGTTGGTTTGAGAATGACATTGTGTGACAGGACATTAACTGAATTCCACGCAAGCAAAAGACTTTTCCTGTTTGCAAACTTTTTCCTGTCTGTGAGAGAAATGTCCTTCTCCTTGAATGCTTTTTGTCTTTTTTCACATCACGTAGCTTCATGCAACTTTTCCTTCAGCGAGTGTGTGTGTGTGTGGTGTGTGTGTGTGTGTGTGTGTGTGTGTGTGTGTGTGTGTGTGTGTGTGTAGTGTGTGTGCGTGTGTGTGCGTGCGTGCGTGCGTGTGTGTGTTAGTGTGTTTGTGTGTCTGTGTGTGTCTGTGTGTCTATGTGTTAGTGGTGTTGTGTGTGCTGTGTGTTGTCTTTGTCTGTCTGTGTTTGTTTGTGTCTGTATCTCTCTGTGTGTTTGTGTCTCTGTGTTTAGTTTGATTTGGTTTGATTTGATTTGGGGATTTTGTGGTTTGGTTTGTTGATGTTTGCTGTTTTTGTATGAGTTGTTTAGGGGGAGGTGTGTATTGGGGGAGGGGTTTGTGGGGATTTTGCTAGTTGTTGTCCTTAATAGCCCCCCCCCTCCCTCTCAATTTTTTTTTCTGATCCAAGAACAGGATGGAAATTCATTGCACCCTTTACAAAACAAAATGATATACTATTCTATTCCGTTGTTTGCGACGATGCGCAGAAGACATTCATGATGACAAGAAGAAGAACAAGAACAAGAACGAGAAGAACAAGAAGAAAAATAAGAAGAATACAGGAAATATATATACAGCGCTACATCTAGTGAGAGTGTCTTCTTCCTCCTCTTTCTCTTCTTCTTCTTTCTTCTGTAATGACTTAAAGTGGTATAAAATAAAATAAATAAATAAATAAATAAAAACAGATTACCCCTCTCCCTGGTTCGTTTACCTTTTTTTTGCATGTAGAGCTAGGTATTCGCTCCTTCACCAGGCAAAAGTGTGTGGGTGTGGACAGGTGACAATCATCCTGTCATGTCATTGCTGACATTCACTATGTCTGTTGAAACAGTTTTATGATAATAGTCGCGCGCGTGTGTGTGTGTGTGTAGTGTGTGGTGTGGTGGTGGTGGTGGAGTTGTGTAGTGTAGTGTAGTGTAGTGTAGTGTGTAGTGTAGTGTAGTGTAGTGTAGTGTAGTGTAGTGTGTGTGTGTGTGTAGTGTGTGTGTGGTGTGTGTGTGTGTGTGTGTGTGTGTGTGTGTGTGTGTGTGTGTGTGTAGTGTAGTGTAGTGTAGTGTTAGTGTAGTGTAGTGTAGTGTAGTGTAGTGTGTGTGTGTGTCGTGTCGTGTTGTGTGTGTGTGCGTATGTGTGTGTGTGTGAATGAGTGTGTAAATGTGTCTATGTAAATATGTGTTTGTGAAGTGTAGTGTAGTGTGTGTGTGTGTGTAGACTTGTGTTGTGCGCGCGCGCGCGCGCGCGCGTGTGTGTGTGTGTGGCGTGGCGCGCGCGCGCGTGTGTGTGTGTGTGTGTGTGTGTGTGTGTGTGTGTGTGTGTGTGTGTGTTGTGTGGTCCTCAGTGCAAATGTCACAGGTCTAGTTGGTGAAGTGCAGGCCTGTCGTTATCATTGGGATTTGTCAAAATGTGTCAAACACATTTCACAACTGCAGAGTACAGAAAGTGTAGAGCACTCTTTTCAGAGATATATTCTGCTTTGCCACAGTACGTTCACACGCACTTAGATGCATGCATGTATGCACGCGCTCATACACACAAACACGCGTGCACGTGCACGTGCACGCACACAAAAACGCTCATGGGATTCTGTCTTACCCCTCTCTCTCTCTCTCTCTCCTCTCTCCTCTCTCTCTCTCTCTCTCTCTCCTCCCTCTCTCCCCCCCCTCCTCTCTCTCTCTCTCTTCCCTCTCTCTCTCTGTCCCTCTCCTTCTCTCTCTGTCCCTCTCCTTCTCTCCCCCTCCCTCTCCCTCCCTCCCTCCCTCCCTCCCTCCCTCTCTCTCTCTCTCTCTCTCTCTCTCTCTCTCTCTCTCTCTCTCTCTCTCTCTCTCTCTCTCTCTCTCTCTCTCTCTCTCTCTCTCTCTCTCAGTGCAACATGCGGGTGAACATGTAGCGCAGAGCTAATTCACATGCACAAGATCCCTTCTTTTGCACTTGGCATGTCAAGGGAGCCACTGTTTGATACATT
>CM060316.1:58483707-58486207 GCA_030674155.1 Stramonita haemastoma
TCTTCTTCTTCTTCTTCTTCTTCTCCTTCATCTTCATCTTGTTCTTTGCCGTCGTCGAAAGCTCAAACAGCAATTAGTGTTGTCTATTATATGAGCGAAAATGCGTTGCGCTGCCGTTAAGCGCCTGACAAGTCAGGCCCAGCGCATCCGATCGGCATAAGACAGAGTTGTTATTTTTTTTAGTTTTTTCTAGAGAAAAAAAAGGTAGGAGAAAGATAAGAAGGCTGAAAATAGACACGAAGGAGGTGACAGGAAGAAAAGGAACAAGACATTGACAAAAGAGAGTGATAGAAAAGGGGATATTCCTCGCACAGAAAGATAAGAAGGTTGGGGGAAGCTATTTAACTGACAGACCTGTGGCATCCCCGCGGGGAAGATAATTATTCAACGCTGTAGGAACACAAGCAATCCTCATTGGATGATGCACTTTGCACTTTCTCATGACTATCTGGTATTGCTCTGTGTCCTCAATACCCAAAAACAAATGCACAGTGCATTTTTTCATATTTTAAAAAAATCTGTGAAAATCAACTACAACAAAATTTCAGACCCGCACTCTATACAAGACACTACTACTACATGACCCGCAAGCTAATACTGGAGTGAAACCCAATGTGTAATAAGAACGGTTCTTCCTGTAAACAAGGCTAACTGTCACAATCTTACTAAGTAGATTATTGCACCGCAAATAAGCGCTTTTTCTGTGTTTTCGTTATGTGATTATCCCGCGTAGATATCCGATTAAAGGGACATAAGCTCTGTAGAGGCTGAGACGATAAACGGCTCTTCAGCAGTCCACCCTTCCTCCCTCCCCCCACCCCCCCCCCACCCCCCCACATCTGTTACACTTCTCAACACACTGTTCCAAAACCTGACGTTCAGAGTGTCCCAAGTGCTGAATGAAGCACTTGATGAAAGGACCAAGAAAGTTTCTTTGTCCTTGTTGAACAATAACGAAGCTGGAATGGGACTGGGTGCTGAAAGGAAAAAGGGGGGGGGGGGTAGTCTTTGTGGAGAAATCAATTGGCTATTGATGCAGAAAACATGGCCTGGCTTCTACTTCTCAAGTGCTCGAGACATTTACACAACTGCATACACACGGGGACTGGATTTTTTTTGTAAAAAGCACAAGAGTGCTTATTCCATTATCCTCGATATAAAAGAATAAATAAGTAGACAAATAAATAAATAATAATAAATAAATAAAATAAATGGCGTAGAGGGTTGGGGGTGGGGTCTTCAGTATGCACCAGATTGATAGACACTAAGGTATAATAAAAAAAATTATTTTGTGAAAATATAGTAGGGACGGGGTAGTCATAGTGGGGACGGGATAGCTCAGTGGTCAGAGTACTCACTTTCTCCAAGCTAAGGTTAAGCAGCATTCAGCGTGGTTACCAAACGGAAGGGTGACCGTATGTGCGCCTTGGCTTCGGTACAATCCCCCAGTTCACCTAGCTGTAAATGGGTAGCCTACTGCCCTATTTAGGGTCAGGGAAGGTAAAGCAGCAAGGGAAAGGAGATGGGCGCCACCGCCCTCAATATGCTGGCCCCTGGAGAAGCTGAGGTCTCTAACGCCTCGCTCCCCTAGAAAGAAAGAAGATAGAAAAGAAGAAGAATAGTAAAGTAAGTAAGTAAGTAAGTAAGTAAGTAAGTAAGTAAGTAAGTAAGTAAGTAGAGTATAGTAAGTAGGTAAGTAAGTAGGGAAGTAAGTAAGTAGTAGTAGGCAAGCAAGCAAGCAAGCAAGCAAGCACAGTAGTAAATAAGTAATAAGAAAAAAAAGAAGAAGAAGAAGAAGAAGAAGAAGAAGAAGAAAAACAACAACAACAACAAACAACAAACAAAAAAAACAACAACAACAAATAACAACACGGTGCAGTGTGCCCAAACGGAAAAGATGTCCACAAAGCCTTCATCAACTCCATACCCGCGTTGACGGTCAAGAACTCCAGATACCATATGGAATCCTTTGTTGCCCCTTCCTTCTAAGCTATGGAAAATGCTAGTCCTGCCAACCGTGACAGCTGTAACAAATCTCCAGGTATAAACTGCTTCATGACCCCCCAAAATTAACATTATGCAAGCTGACACTGTAAACCGGGCTCCAGTGTCTACCCTCCCCTTCCCTCCCTCCCTCGCAGCAGTCTCTCGCCTCGCAACACCACACACACCACACACACACGCACACACACGCCCCACACACACACATACACACACAACACAACACAACACAACACAACACAACACAACACACACACACACACACACAACACACACGCACGCACGACACACACACACACACACACACACACACACACACACACACACACACACACACACACACACACACCACCACCACACACCACAACACACACACGTCTCCAGCAATCAACACTTGGCCACCCTAAAAGGTTTTTTAAAAAAAAAAAAAAGAGAGAGAGAGAGAAAGGGATTTTTTCTTTGTTGCTGGACAACAAAGGAGACAGAATCAAACGAAGCT
>CM060316.1:58496207-58516207 GCA_030674155.1 Stramonita haemastoma
ACCGGCCGTCGTCTGCTAGACATCGTGGATATGTCCGTGTTGGACTATTTTATGGGTAAGGGGTTTCTTTTTGTGTTGTTGTTTTTTCGGGGGTGGGGAGGGGGGGGTCGGGAGGGGGGATCGGGGTTTTTCTGGGGGGGGGTTGTTTTTTTCTTTTTTTTCTTTTTTTTGTTGTTTTTTTTTCTTTGTTCTTTTTTGTTTTTTCTTTTTCTTTTTTCTTTCTTCTTTCTTTCTTTCTTTTTTTGTCTTTCTTTTTCTTTTCTTCTTTCTTCTTTCTTTGCATATTCTTCTTCTTCTTCTTCTTCTTCTTCTTCTTCTTCTTCTTCTTCTGTCGTCGTCTGTCGTCTTTCTCTTTTATTTTTTTTGTACCTTCTTTCTTTCTGTTTTGTTTACTTGTTGGATGATTCTTTTTTTGTTTTGTGTTGTGTTTGTTCGTTCCTCTGCTGCAGCTTCTGAGGTTTTTTCCAATAGTAAGATTATCTTTTTTTCGTATGCAACCTGTTTTGTTTTCTTGGGGGGGGGGGGGTTTAGGGGGGGGGGGTAGTGGGGGTACTACGAAGATAGCTGCATTCCGACATCGGGGTGATGTCTAAACACGATATCATATCAATGTGCAAGCGGGGTGGTGTTGTTATTTTGTTGTTTTTTGGGGAGGAGGGGGGGGGGGTGGCGTGGATTTTGTCATTCCTTCCTTCCAGCACACAATGAAAGCCCTACTCTTCCAAAAGGCGGAACAGGTTTTAACGTGTGCGCAATAATAATTATGTCCTGTGTGCGTTCACACACTGAGACTTTTAACTGATAGTCTCATCTGAAAGATTTTCGGGGGAGAGGGTTCGGCACTGATGTAAGTTACTCCAGGGGGGGGAAATCCCATGAACTAGAAGGTTCTCGGTGGAAGTAGTTCCAACTGGGATCGATCCCAGATCGACAGATTGTGAGTGCAGTGTTTTAACCACTAGGCTGTCCTCCAGTCCCCCTTAAGGTGGAAGAATTGTGTTTGTTGTAGGATTGCTCTTTAAAGATAGTCTCCAGTCCCCTTGAAGGTGGGAATGAAGATTGTGATGTTGGTTGATATGGATTTTGCTCTCCTTAGAGATAGTCCCCAGTCCCTGAGGTGGATGAGATTGATTGTGATAGATTTGCTCTCTTAAGGGATAGTCTCCAGTCCCCTTGGAAGGTGGATGAAGATTGTGATGTGGTTATATGATTTGCTTCCTAAGAGATGTCCTCCAGTCCGCCTTGAAGGTGGAACTGAAGATTGTGATGTTGGTGGTATGGATTTTGCTCTCCTTAAGAGATAGTCCTCCAGTCCGCCTTGAAGGTGGGAGAAGATTGTATGGTGTATGGATTTGCTCTAGAATAGTCCTCCGTCCGCTTGAAGTGGATGAGATTGTGTTTGTGTATGTTTCTCTCCTTAAGAGATAGTCATCCAGTCCGCCTTGAAGGTGGACTGAAGATTGTGATGTTGGTGGTATGGATTTTGCTCTCCTTAAGAGATAGTCATGCATTGTTGTTTATTGACTGGAGTTGTTGGGTGGTTGTGTGGGGTGTTGTATGTGGTGTGTTGTGTGTGTGTGTTGGTGTGTGTGTGTGTGTGTGGTTTGGGGTGGGTTGTGTGGGATGTTGTGTGTGTTGTTGGTGTCATGTTTGTGTGTGTGTGTGTGTGTGGTTGTGTGTGTGTTGTTGTGGTGTGTGTGTGTTGTTGTGTGTGTGTGTGTGTTGTTGTGTGTGTGTGTGTGTGTGTGTGTGTGTGTGTGTGTGTTGGGTGGATGTGTGGTTGTGTGTGGGGTGGTGGTGTGTTGTGTGTGTGTGGTGTTTGTGGTGTGTATGTGTGGTGTGTGGAATTAATACATATATATACATATATATGGGTGTTGGTGTGTGTGTGCGTGTGTTGTGTGTGGTGCGTGTGAGTGCCGTGTGTGCTGTGTGTGCGTGCTGCGTGCGTGCGTGCGTGCGTGTGTGTATGTGTGTGTTGTGTGCGTGTGGTGTATGTGTGGGCTTGTGTGTGGGTGTGTGTGCGTGCGTGGCTACGTAGGGGGGGGGGCGGTACATGAGTGTGCGCAGTTTTTGCGCGACGAAAGTGCCTGTTTCGCGGTCAATGAATAAAAGCGGGCAGAGTAAAGATGGGCAAATGAGCGTATTGATTGTGATGCTTGCTTTGTTTGTTCTCTCTCTCTCTTCTCTGCTCTCTCTCTTCTCCCTCTCTTTTCTTGGCCAGCTGCGGGGGTCGTCTGTTCCTTTGTGTGTCGGCACGTCTGTCCATGATGTCTTCTATATGCCTTGTACATGCATGTCTGAAGGGCATGGTAGACATATGTTCTAGGGGATAGGGTTTTGTTTTTTTTCTTCTCTTAGTCCCCCCCCCCTCCTCCATTCCTGCAGATGTTTCTGTTTGGTGGTGTTTATTTCTTTTTTTTCTGAAGTATCTTGTTATTATTGCATTTAGGTTATTAGTTCAGTTCACTATTTTTCTTTTCTTTTTTTTTATACTTTTTTCCTCCTACAGTTTTTGTCAATGCCTTTTTTTCTTTTTTCTTTTTTTTTATTTCCATTTTCATCTATTGTACACCCAAAAAAAAGAGTAACATGTTTTGGGGTGTCCCTAAGTAGTTCCCTATTCGGTAACTGGATTTTATTTATTTTTTATTCTTTTATATCGAGGATAATGGAATAAGCACTCATTTCTTTTTTACATCAGTCCCCGTGTGGATGAAGACGTTCAGAACCCAGGCTATCAGATCACGAGCTCAACGCTCTGACCAGTAGGAGGCTAACCCATGCCTCTAGATGGGGATGGATTTTTTTTCTTGGGTTTTATTTTTTGTTCCTGACTAGAGCTCCAAGGTTCGAATGGTGAGACAGTACGTCTCACGTTGGACCGTTTTTGTTGGTTTTTGGTGGTTGTTTTTTTTTTTGGGGGGGGGGGGTGCCACCTTTAAGGCAGCCGCATTCTGACTTCAGGCAGGTTGTGGGTGTTGAAAGTCCTCTGTCCAGCATAAACCTCTTTTCTGTTCCTACAGCTAGTTTCACCATGTCAGCACTTTAGCTGCTAGATTATTTTTTGTACACAATGAAAACCATCTTCGTGTTTGATCATGATCAAGGGGGGAATATTTCCTCAAAAAACGTAATTGTCGTTCGTGTGATCTTCTCTCTCTTCTTCTCTCTCTCTTCTTCTACTCTCTTTTCTTCTCTCTCTCTCTCTATCTTCTCTCTCTCTCTCTCTCTTCTTCTCTCTATCTTCTATCTCTCTTATCTATATATATATATATATATATATATATCATGTATATATATTTATCTATTATATATATATATATATATACTATATATTATTATATCACCATGGGGGCACCCCTGAAGACTTGACTACCAGCTTCCGTCCATTCGTCTCTCTGTTCTGCCTTTCTCAGGTTTTGTTGAGTTCTAGGCCGTCCATTCGCTGATGTTGTACTCCCATCTCTTCCTTGTGCTCTCTTTTTCTTCCTCCTTGGTGGTTAACCTATGTAAAAGTTCACCCGTGCATTGTAATGATTCTAGAACTCTGACGTTTCTGAGTTGGCGTGATTTTTTTATGTTTGTGTTTTCTTTTTCTTTTAATTTTTGGTTGGTCTGTTTGTTTGTTTTCTTGAGATAACGTATTAGAAACGTTTTGTTAACAAGAGCACTTTTCTTTTTTTTTTTTTTTGTTGTTGTTGGTTTTGTTGTTGTTCTTGTTTTGTTCACTCACACGATACATCATCAAACCTATCTTTCTTGTCATTAAAATTGTCGCCTGCTGCTCTGCTGCTGTCATGATAACAAAGCAGTTCTTCTTATATCTCAGAGAGATCTTCCCGTACATAACATTTTTCTATTGATGCACTTGATGCTAAGAAGAAATGACGTATAGATGTGGATGCGTGCTTTTTTTCTGTGTGTGTGTGTGTGTGTGTGGTGTGTGTGTGTGTGTGTGTGTGTGTGTGTGTGTGTGTGTGTGTGTGTGTGTGTGTGTGTGTGTGTGTGGGGAGAGTAGAAGTGTTGAGTGTGTGTGTGTGTGTGTGTGTGTTGTGTGTGTGTGTGTGTGTGTGTGTGTGTGTGTGTGTGTGTGTGTGTGTGTGTGTGTTGTGTGTGTGTGGTGTGTGTGGTGTCTGTGTTGGTGTATGTGTGTTGTGCGTGTGTTGTGTTGTGTTGTGTGTGTGGTGTGTGCTGTATGTGTGTGTGTTGCGTGTGGTGTGTGTGTGTGTGTGTGTGTGTGTGTGTGGTGTGCTGTTGTGTTGTTTTGTCTGTCGTTGAGCATGGTAAAGGATACGTGTTGGGGAAAGGAGACAAATTTATTGATAAGAACAAGTATGCACTGAGAGTAGTGGATGAAGGATTGAAGGGTGGAAGTGAGTGTGTTTGTAAGGTAATGTGCATTGATGGATTTTGCACATGGGAGGTTGTGGTGGAAGGGTGGGTAGGGGGAGGGGGGGTGATGCGAGAGGGAACAAAATGTAGCAGTTTGAGATTGGGATGAGGAGGAAGGGTTGAATTGTGTTTTTTAATATTTTATATCGATGATAATGGATTAAGCATCATGTGTTTTTAATGCAGTCCCGAGTGTGTATGCAGTTTGTGACAGTATAATTATATGTGTATAGGTGGAGTTTGAGCTGTCTGCTGCTTGTGATAGCGATTATGGGGGACTGGATGTAAAAAATAATTAAAAAAAAGCACATGGGTGCTTAATCATTATCCTGGAAATAAAAGAATTTAGTTTGAGTTGAGTTGATTTGATTATCATATCGCTGTGTTTTGTATGGATTGTACTTAAGTTGTTTTTTTTGTGTGTTCAATGTGCAGGGAATCTTGACCGACACCATTACGAATCATTCCGTTCTTTCGGCAACGATTCCTTCATCATACACCTGGACAATGGCCGAGGGTGAGTGAGCTATAATTAGGCTGTTTGGTTTGGGGATTTTTTTTTATCAGTTGTTGTGTGTGTGTGTGTGTGTGTGTGTGTGTGTGTGTGTGTGTGTGTGTGTGTGTGTGTGTGTGTGTGTGTGGTGTGTGTGTGCGTGTGCGTGTGTGGTTGTGTGTGTGTGCGTGTTTTGTGTGGGTTGTGTATGTGTGGTGTGTGCGTGCGTGTGTGTGTGTGTGTGTGTTGTTGTTGTTGTTGTTGTGTCTTCAATTTAACGTCTGTTCACTCTAAGTGATATTAGACGAGGAAAGTGGAGTGTAATGGAAGTTATGGAGTGAGTGGAAGGGGTGGTAAGAGAAAACGTTATAAGATAGCATTAATGGTGGTTTTTTGTACGCTTAAACAAAATTGAAAAAGTGATTAAAAAAAAATAATACTCTTAAAAACAGGAGCAGATTTAAACTCAACAAAGCAGGAACATTTAACAATGATAATGTAACTACAATAAATATTCAAGTGGGCTGTACAATAAACATCCAACAATGGCAAAGGCTAACTTTCAAAAATTTTAAAAACATTTTCCAGAAAGTGCTCAGAAAATGCGGGCAAAAATGGTTTTATAATTGGGCACTCAAATATGATATGAGTGTTTGAAATATGATCTCCACATAGACATCTGACATTTTTGCCAAATTTAGTGAGGAATGCATTTAATTTCATTTTAAAATATAATGAACTTAACCTTCTTACATTTAGAAAACTTAAATCTTTTTGAAAAGGAGCCTATAACAAGAAATATGGGCAGTAGTCAGACGACTCTTTAAAGACCGGCCCTTGAATTGATCAGATTCTTTTAACTTACCCAAGTAGTGTGTGTGTGTGTGTGTGTGTGTGTGTGTGTGTGTGTGTGTGTGTGTGTGTGTGTGTGTGTGTGTGTGGTGTGTGTGTGTGTGTGTGTGTCAGTTTTGTAATTTTTTTCATCCGTTCCCATAATACGTGTGAGTGTGTGGGTGTGCGTGTGCGTGTGCGTGTGTGTGTGTGTATGGTGTGTGTGTGTGTGTGTGCTGTGTGTGTGTTTGTTGTGTGTGTGTGCAGTTTGTAATTTTTTCACGTTCCTATGTGTGTGTGTGTGTGTGTGTGTGTGTGTGTGTGTGTGTGTGGTGTGTGTTGTGTGTGTGTGTGTGTGTGTGTGTGTGTGTGTGTGTGTGTGTGTGTGTTGTCCGTCCATGTCTGCGCGCATGTGCATGCATGTGGCGTGTGCTAGTGCGTCGTGTGTGTGTGCATGCAGTTTTGTAATTTTTTTCATCCGTTCTCATATGTGTGTGTGTGTGTCCGTCCGTGTGTGCAGGCATATGTATGCATGTGTGCGTGTGCTAGTGCGTGTATGTGTGTATGCGTACGTGCGTGCACGCGGACGCACGCACGCACGCTCGCACACGCACACGTGGATAGATAGATAGATGGGTGGATAGATAGATAGATAGATAGATGATGATAGACAGACAGACAGACAGACAGACAGACAGACAGACAGACAGACAGACAGATAGATAGATAAGATATAATGGGTGGGTGGGTGGATGGATGGATGGATGGATGGATGGATGGATGGATGGATGGATGGATGGATGGCGGACGGACGGGCGGGCGGACGGGACGGACGAACAGACAGACAGAGACAGACAGACAGATAGACAGACAGACAGACAGACAGACAGACCTATAGATAAACATATAAACTCATTTACTTATCTTTTCTCTTTTTCTTTGTTTTTCCACATGTCATCATCATCATCACCATCTCCAACCAACCACGCGCGCGGGGGATGGATGGACGGCCTGGCTGCAAAACAACAACACAACAACAACAACAAACAACCAACAACACAAAACACACACAACCCACCACCCACCCCCAACCCACCAAAATAATCCAACCATCAACAACAACAAAAACCCACCTACCTACCCACCCCCACTCCCAAAAAACCTTGACAACAACCCACCCCCAACCCACCACCACCCCTACCCCTCAAAAAACACACCACCAACAAACCACACCCACCACCCCTAAAAAAAATTTTAAAAACTCAACAACAACCCACCCCCACAAAAAACTCAACAATAACAACCCACCCACCACCACCACCACCTCACCATCCCACCCACCCCATCCCACACCCCTACATCCCCCCCAAAAAAAATAACCCTTCAACAACAACACACCCACCCCCTCCACCCACCACCACCTCCACCCACTACCACCCCCACCACCACCACCACCCCATCCCCACCCACCCCCACCCCAAAAAAAAACCCAACACCAACCAAACACCCATCAACACCACCACCACCAATACCCACCACCAGATTCGGCAAGAGTCATCACGACGAAGCCTCCTGCATGGCCCCTTTGCTGCAGTGCTGCATGATCCGTCAGTCCACGCTGCAGAGGCTGGTGCGGCTGTACGCGGGGCCCTTCCCGCTGAGCGCCGTGCTGCGTGCCTCGCTGACCCGGGATCGCGTGTGGCCCGTGCTGATAGAGCCTCACCTGCAAGCCCTGGACAGGAGACTGCTGAAGATCCTGCAAGCTGTGCGACAGTGCACGTTAGAGAGGGGGAAGGGGAGTGGGGGAGGGGGAGAGAGGGGGAAGAAGATGGAGAAGATGGAGAAGTGGAGGAGGAGGTGGATGGAAGTAGTAGGAGGACGCGGCTATTACGAGATGTGATTGTAGATGATGGTGGTGGTGTGAGATTTCGAAAGGATTTTTTTTGGGGGGTTGGTGTTGGTGTGTGTGGATGGGGGGGTGAGGGGGGGTTGGGGGGATGGGGTGGGGTGGAGGGTGGGTTGGGGGGTAGAGATGGAGGTAGTATGGTGTAGGGATAGGGTGGGTGTTGGAGTGGGAGGTTGGGGTTTGTGGGGGTTGAGGTGGGGTGGTTGGGTTGGGTTGGGTGGGGTGAGGTGGAGGTTGGATGGTGGGGGGTAGTAGGGGGTTGGGTAGGATTTGGGGTAGGGGTAGTTGTGGGGTTGGTTGGGTGTGGATGAGGTGGGGGTGGTGGTGGGTGGGGTGGGGTGGGTGGGGGGTGGGGGTAAGGTAAGGGTAGAGTGTGTTAAGGGGGAGGGGGGTAGGGTTGAGTTAGGGTCGGGTTTTGTGGGTGGAGTAAGAGGAGAAAGTGGTATAGGTGGCAGTGTTGGTTAGTGAGTTAATTTTGGGAGGAAGGATTCTAGGGGAGAGAGAGAGAGAGGGAGAGAGAGAGAGAGAGAGATGATGGAGAAGGTAGGAGTAGAGAGAGAGAGGAGGAGTAGGAGAGAGGTAAGGAGGGAGGAGAAGAGAGTGAGTAAGGAGGATGATGAAGAATGTGAGAGATAATGATGATTAATGATAGATTGGATGATTAAAAAGATGGATGATGTAAAATGGATGAGTGTCCAAAAGTGGATTGGTGGTGTAAGTTGAATAGTCCCTCCCCTCTATTGACTGTGACATTATTGTGACCCTTACCCACTACAACATACCTCACCCCCCCCCCTTCCTACCTCCTCACCCACTCCCCACCTGCCACCCCCCAAAAAAACTGACATTTCTGTCTGGTTGTGACACTGATCCAAATATGGAAGGAACCCCTCCCCCCTTCCCCATGCAGCCCCCAAAAATTAAACAAACTGATTGACAATATAAAAAAAAATATTAAAAAACCCTTCCCCCTTTTATTTTTGGGGGGTGCTTATTTTTTTCTTGAACAGGAGTGTTAATATTGTTTTATTCGGGGAAAACCAGTGAAAGTTGTACTATATAACCAGTCCGTTTTGGGATCACATGTTTTAGATGTGTGTACGGACGATGTGTCTTGGTGACCATAATATGATTATTGATTATTTGTATGTGTGTGTGAATCTATATCCTATTCCTTACACAGTGGCCTGATTGGAGTCCAGGATCTATCAACATTGTCCTGCTTGCTCTACAATGGATTGCCTCGCCAAAAATCGGAGTCAAACTTGATGTGGATTATTTCCTGAAATGATTGAATGATATCTTTTTTTTTTTTTTGATTGATTGTACAAAAAAAGTCAATTGCTCTTGGACTGTGAAATATATATATATATGTATATGTATATGTATATATATACTATATATATATATAATATATATTATATATATATATATATATATATATTATATATATATATATATATATATATATGACGAAAAAAATATGAAGGGTGGTGGGGAGTGTGTGTTGTTTGTGTGTGTGCGTGCGTGGTGCGTGTGTGTGTGCGTGCATGCGTATGTGTGTGTGTGTGTGTCCGCGCCCCGCGTGTGTGTGTTGAACTTGTCTGTCTTTCTTCCCATTTGAAAAAGTCCCATGAGAGAGAGAAAAAAAACATAATTTAAAGTCGTCATGGTCCTGGCTGGAAAATGTAAATAATTGTATTGGTAAAGGGACTATACTTCGTGTTGATTAAAATGTTTTGCTGATTGCGTTTTAGGTTGCCTTTTGGGGGGGTAGGGGTGGGGAGGGGAGAGACTGGTGGTCTGGGTGAGATTAATGTTTATTGCTCGGGGTTTTCTTGTTGATAGTTTTTGGTGTGGGTATTGTAGTTGTTGTTTGGGGTTTGTTTTTGTTTTTGTTTGGTGGGGACGGGATAGCTCAGTGGTCAGAGCTCTCACTTTCCCCACACTAAGGTTAAGCAGTATCGAGCGTGGTTACCAGTTGGATGGGTGACCGTTTGTGTACCTTGGCTTTAGTACAGTCCCCCAGTTCATCCAGTTGTAAATGGGTACCTGCCCTCTTTAGGGTCAAGGAAGGTAAAACAGGGATGGAGAGGAGATGGGCGCCGCCCTCAATATGCTGGCCCCTGGAGAAGCTGAGGTCTCTGATGCCTCGCTCCCCTACGACCACATAGGTTATGGGACACCTTCACTGTTCCTTTTCTTTTTGTTTTGGGTCGGGGGTTGTTTTGTTGTTGTTGTTGTTGTTTTGTTGGGGTTTTTTTTGTTGTGTTTGTTGTTTTTTTTGGGGGGGGACTTTTGTTCCTTTTATTGGGGTTGTTTTTTTTGTTGTTGGGTCGTTTTTTTTTTATTTTTTTTTTTTTTTGGGGGGGGCGATTTGTTTAAGAGCAGTTGATGGGGGGGGGGACAGGTTATTTTCTGCTTCTAGATAAAATAATGCCATCATGTATCTTGTGATCTTTTTTAGGGTGAAAATTCAGAATTTAAATCATGTTTGATGACTCTGAGCATTGTTTTAATCTGTTGGTGTAAAAGGAAGCCACTTTTATTTTTCGTTCCTCGGCTAGAGCTCCGAGGTTCACCAATGGTGAGATTTTTGTATATGCGACCTTTTATGTAGACCTGACATGTAGGTAGTCGCATTCTGACTTCGAGGGATGTATGCTGGGCTATTTTTCTGTTTCCATAACCAACCAAACGCTTGCATGAATGCTTAGGATCTTTACGTGTGCGTATTTGATCTTCTGCGTGTGAATTAAGGCACTGACAGGTCTGCACTTGAAGTTGACCTGGGAGATCGTAAAAAAAAAAAAATCTCCACCCTTAATTCACAATATGCCGCCGAGATTCGAACCCATGACTTCAGAAACCTATAGGATTGAAGTTGAACAGTCCTAACCACTTGGCTATAGAGTACATTAAAGTGACAAAAATTTGTGCACTGATACCAGGATTGGTTGGGTGGGGTGGGGTGTGGTGTGGGTGCGTGCGTGGTGTGTGTGCGTGCGTGCGTGTGTGTGTGTGTGTGCGTTGTCGCGTGTGCGTGTTGTGCACAATTGCTTGTTTATGAGTGTGTCGTGTGTGTGTGTGTGTGTGTGTGTGTGTGTGGTGTGTGTGGTTGTGTGTTGTTTCATTTCTTCTTTGTGATTAAATTATCCAACAATATCTAGTATAAACGTGTGTGCGCTCGCGCGCCGAGAGAGAGAGAGAGAGAGAGAGAGAGAGAGAGAGAGAGAGAGAGAGAGAGAGAGAGAGAGAGAGAGAGAGAGAGAGAGAGAGAGAGAGAGAGAGAAAAACACACCTATACCAGGGGCAATAATTCAGTGTACATTTGGATCGTGCAGTTGGTATGATTGTCTCCCATGTACTTCAACCTAACTCAGCTGGTTTGTCACATCAAAGTCTGTTTTTTGGCCTTATATGATATTTCCTGTGGCTTGTACATGATAATGACATTTTCAGTAAGTATTTAAAACCATATTTGCAGCCTCTGAAACACACGCCGCTCGTGCGTGTGCGTGCGCGCGCGCGCGTGTGTGTGTGTGTGTGGGGGGGGTGGGTGTCTCTGGGTGTCTCTGTGTGTGTTTATTTTATTTTATTTTATCTTATTTTATTTTGTTTATTTATTTATTTCTTTTATTTAGAGTATAGTGGAAGAAGCACTCGTGTGCGTTTTTACATCAAGTCCCCTTTTCCATGCATTTTAGTCAATTTTTCATTGACAAAGTTCATTGTTTTGTTAAGTGTGTGTGTGTGTGCATGCGTGCGTGCGTGCGCCGCGTGCGTGCGTGCGGGTGCGTGTCGTGGTGTGGGTGTGTGTGGTGTGTGTGTGTGTGTGTGTGTTTAAGTGTGTAAGTGTGCAAGTATGTGTGTAGTGTGTGTGTGGTTTTTTCCTCAAGTTTATTATTTATTGGGCACATGATTCTTTCTTTTGGTATTATTAATTTATTGGATGTTTTATCTCTTTTTTTCCCCTTGTATAAACTCGGGCCATATCTGTGTACAGAGAACCAATGATAAGTCCTCAGTCCCGGGTCCCGTTTTCTGTGTATTGCAATTTGTCATGTCTCTGGGACCAGCAATTTACTCTGTGTGTGTGTGTGTGTGTGTGTGTGTGTGTGTGTGTGTGTGTGTGTGTGTGTGTGTGTTTTGTGTGTGTGTATGTGTGTATGTGTGTGTGTGTGTTGTTGTTGTTATTTGTTGTCTTTGTCTGTCTTTGTGTCTATATGTGTTTGTGTGTAGGGGGGGGGGGGTTGCTTTTTCCTTCTCTCCTTTTTCTGTTTTTTTTTTCAATTTAGCTTGTTTACCAATATAGATTTCTTGCTATTTGTTGTTCAGCAATAAAAGTTATGGCTGCGGTTGTGGATGTTAATAACTATATAGAGGAGAGAGTGAAAAAAAAATTTTCAGGTAATTTCGTCTCTTTTTTTTCTTAATTTGAATCCTACTTCTTGTGATGGTTTTGTTTTGGGTGGAGGGGGGGGGGGGGGGTAATAGAATTTTGAGGTTTGGGTATGTTGTTTGTTTTGGTTGGTTGATTGATGGTTGGTTGATGGTTAGTTGGTTGGTTGGTTGGTTGGTTTTTTTGGGGGGAGGGATGAGTTATGGTTGTTATGGGTGAGAGGGGCTAGTTTTGTTTGTTTTGTTGTTTTGGAAGGGTTCTTTGATTTGTTTTGTTTTGTGGCTTTATTTGTTTTGTTCGGGTTTTGTTGTTGTTGTTGTTGCTGTTTGGAGCTTGCTTCTTGTTGTTGGTTTGTGGTGTTGTTTGGTGGGGACTTTTTGTGGGGTTGGAGGTGGCGCTCGCAATTTGACGACCCGGGTTCGATTCACGGTCGAGGGGATTTTTTCCACTGGAGTTAACATCAGTGCTGATTCCACTCCCCCCAAAAGTCTTTTGGATGAGACTATAAACCGAGGTCCCGTGTGCGAACGCAGCGCAGAACATCTTGCGCACACGTTAAATCCTGTTCCGCTTTTCTAAGAGTAGGCCTCGTGTGCCGGTGGGAGCAGATGACAAGATTTACAAAAACTGCATACACACGGGGACTGGATGTAAAAAAAAAGCATATAAATGCTTATTCCATTATCCTCGTTATAAATAAAAAATAAACAATAAATAAATAAATAATACACTCCACACACGACCACGCTCGCGCGCCGCGCACACACACACACACATCACACACACACCACACACACACACACACACACACACACACACACACACACACACACAACACACACACCACACACACACACACACACACACACTGGTAGATATAAACACAGGCAGAGAAAGTTACAGAGTGCATAATTATATATGCAGCAAAGTAACAAGATTTGAAACATACTCCTTTTCATGTTATGTTGTTATTTTTGTTTATGCTAACAATAATTATAGGTGGTGAGAGAGGAGGGGGGAAGGCGGCATTTTCAAAACATAGGTATTGTTGGTGGTTGTTTTTTTTTAGTTTTGTTTAGGGCCAGGGGAATTTGATTTGGGTTTCAATGTTTTTCTTAAGTTTTGTGTCTTTTTTTGTGTGTGTGGGGTGCATGGTAATTTTTTCCTTGATACATTTTTTGTGTGCACTGAATGGTAGAATTAACAAAAAAAAGGATTTGAGAGAGAGGGGGAGAGAGAGAGAGAGAGAGAGAGAGGAGAGAGAGAGAGAGAGAGAGAGAGATGAGAGAGAGAGAGAGAGAGAGAGAGAGAGAGAGAGATTCTGTGAATTGGGGGGGCGGAGGTATGTGATCGGGTTTGTGTTGATCACCAAGGTTAGTGCACAATCTATGTATATGTGTATGTGTATGTCTGTGTACATACAATGCATAACTTACTAAAAAAAAAGTGTGTGTTGCCTACATGTATGTGTGCGTGCGTATTCCTGCGTGCGTGCATGCACGTGCGCGTGCTTCTACATTAGTAGGGGCACATGCAATAAAAAAAAAAAATAATAATAATAATAAAATGCGATTTGTGCATGAATCTGTTAAGACACTGGTGAAAAACGGGGAAAGAAAATAAAAACAAATCTGTTATGGACAGAATGATGCATGTCAAACTGGTCAAATTGGAGACAAACGGTAATAATATGTAAGTGTGATTATTGACAAAATATCTATCTATTATAATTATGTGGGCTGATGATTATATGTGCATACAGTACAGGGCTGACGGCATGATCACTGGGTCATATTTTTTTGATGTATTGAATTTCATAATAATGCTTTGGACAAGTGTGATGAAAAGTGATGACAAAAAGAAAAAATTTACAGAAAGAAAACAACTGTGCAGAGAGAAAGACAAATATAGAGGAGACTAAATGAAGGATTGCAGTGTTCCAAATCTCTCTTGCTTTGTGTGTGTGTGTGTGTGTGTGTGTGTGTGTGTGTGTGTGTGTGTGTGTGTGTGTGTGTGTGTTGTGTGTGTGTGTGTGTTGTGTGTGTGTGTGTGTGTGTGTGTGTGTGTGTGTGTGTGTGTGTGTGTGTTTAGTTATTTTTATTTTATTTTATTCTTTTTTTCGAGGATAATGGGGTAAGCATTCTTGTGCTTTTTTTTTACATCCAGTCCCCGTGTGTATGCAGTTTTGTAAATGTCATCTGTTCCCACTGGCACACGATGGCCTACTCTTACGAAAAGCAGAACAGGATTTAATGTGTGCGCAAGATGTTTGCGTGCGTTCACACACGGAAGCCTCGTTTATAGTCTCATCCGAAGTACTTTTGGGGGAAGTGGAAACAGCACTGATGTTAACTCCAGGAGAAAAATCTCCTCGAACGGGAATCGAACCCGGGTCGTCAAATTAGCGAGCGCAATGTTCTGACCACTAGGCTATCCCGTCCCCGTGTGTGTGTGAGTGTGTGGTGTGTGTGTGTGTGTGTGTGTTGGGTGTGTGTGTGTGTGTGTGTGTGTGTGTGTGTGTGTGTGTGTTGTGTGTGTGGTGTGTGTGTGTGTGTGTTGTGTGTGTGTGTGTGCTTTTTGCCTTGGAAATGTGTTCACATACTTACATCTATTACATGCAGATACACATCATGTGTACGTATTCTCATACTACTACTACTACTACTACTACTAGGCTGCTGCTGCTGCTTGCTGCTGCTGCTGCTGCTGCTGCTGCTGCTGCTGCTGCTGCTGCTGGCTGCTGCTGAAGCTGCATGCTGCTGCTGGCTGCTTACTACTACATACTACTACTACTATACTTCTTACACACGCACACACACGCAACACACACAACCGCCAACACACCACACTGCCGCCACACACACACACACATCACACACACACTCACAAGCACACACACACACACCATGATGGAGATAAGAGTGGTATAAAACATGCGCGTGTGTGCATGCAAAAGCGATTTTGTTTTAAATTCCATCAGAAGCACAAAAAAACAAGCAGACAGACCCCCCCAAAAAGGTGCCTTTCTTTCTTTCTTTCTAATGGTCTGCTGGGACGTAGGCTAAAATATGATCAATAACTAAACAGCAACAACAACAACAAAGACAACATCAACAAGGGGAACGGGATAGCCTAGTGGTTAGAACCTTGCGCTCACAATCTGACGAGCAGGGTTCGATTCCCATTCGAGAGGATTTTTCCTCTGGAGTTAACATCAGTGCTGACTCCACTCTCCCCAAAAGTCCTTAGGATGAGACTGTAAACCTAGGTCCCCTGTGCGAACACACGCAGAACATCTTGCGCACATGTAAAAAACCGTTCCGCATTTCGGAAGAGTACGCCATTGTGTGCCGGTGGGAATGGATGACCAAATTGACAAAACTGCATACACACGGGGACTGGCTGTAAAAAAGCACATGAGTGCTTATTTCATTATCCTCTAGATAAAAGAATAGAACTGACTTTTATTGTTTTCCTATAATTCATGTAAAACACATTGACAGAGGATCTTAAACCCTAATCACAAGATGGAGGAGGAGGACAGTGGAATGTGAGATGGAAGCCATGCAGCACTCATGGAGTTAAATGACCAGGCTGGCCCAGGATAGGCAGGGGTGGAAAGTCTTTGTTGCTGCCCTACACACCACTGGGTGTAAAGATGATGATGATGATCACAAGTTTAAACATCAGATATGGCCTACATACACTGAACACAATACCACCAGCATACAAACCTACCAAACCATCATCAAACAGCGCATATATCCTTTTTTTTTTTTTTTTTTTTTTAAAGTCTACTGACATCAGCGAAGAAAAGAAAGCTACATTGGTGGGCCACGGAGCAAGATCCAACGGCCGCACTTACATCTCAAGCCTTCCAGGGACAGTTGTTTTCTTTTCTTTTTTTTTCTTTTATTCTTTTATTTCGATGATTGCGGAATAAGCGCTCATGTACTTTTTATACGCAAAACATCTTTCGCACATATTAAACACCTGTTTTGCTTTCCGGATGAGTAGGCCATTGCATGCTTTGGGAATGGATGACAAATATGACAAAAACCGCATGAATACGGTGACTGCACGTAAAAAAGCGCTACCTGAGTACTTTTTTCATTACCCTCGAGGCAAAATATTTCCCCAATGTCGGAATGCACCTACTTTAATTTGAGGGGGTTTTCTTAAATGAAAAAAAGGTTTCATGCGCAAAAGTTCACCGTTGGTAAACCTTCGAACTCCACACGAGGAACTTGAAGAGTAATTTTTTTTTTAATGTTGGAAAGTAGGATGTTGGTGGTCTGTCTCTTTTCCTTCTGCCCTCACAACCTTACCTTGAAGAACACACAGAAGAAAGTGGAGGGGGAGGGGGGGTTAACTGACAACACTTCAGAAAGGACAGGGAGGGGTACCATTTGCAGAGACTGGAGGTCGGGCACAAAAAACCTAAATAAACGGAGGAACCAGTTAAGGAAGAGGAGACAATTATTACAGATGTTCAGGAAGAAGGGAGATAAGAAGCAAGTAGGTTAGCTACAATTTTTTCGGTTATCTCCCTTACAACTGCTGCAGCTTTTTCGTCTGGTTCTTATTCCCCTTGAACACGTTGTTGCAGTCATCCTCTTTATTTATTTTATTTTATACTTTTATATCGAGGATCATGGGATAAGCAACCTTGTGATTTTTTACATCCAGTCCCCGTGTGTGTGCAGGTTTGTAAATGTCATCTGTTCCCACCGGCACACGATGGCCTACTCTTTCAGAAAAACAGAACAGGTTTTAACGTGTGCACAAGATGTTCTGCGCGTGCGGGGCCTCGGTTAAGTCTCATCCGAAGAACTTTTCGGTGGAGAGGAGTCAGCACTGATGTTAACTCCAGAGAAAAAATCCTCTTGAACGATGTTCGAACCCGAATCAATGGAGCGCATCATTCTAAACCACAAGCCTATTCTGTCCATATACTGAAGGCGTGAGGGTGAGGGGTTATAACAGTCTTTAATTCCAATAATCCCATGTAGGGCCTCTTTCTCTGGCAGGCTTTCAAGATGAGAGGTGAGAGAGAATTGGGCCACTGTCCCAGACTTGCAGATTGCAACACAATATCAAAAGGCTTTATATCTCTATCCAAGATGGTGGGAGAGAGTGTATGCATACAGTACGATACTGTCTTGGTCCCGTGGGGTCTTTTACCGTGCAAAAGTCGGGATTGGACGGGGCTAAAAACGGCTCTTTCGCTGGCATCTGTGCTCAAAACGGCACCTTTTTCGGGCAGGGGGTGGGTATGCCTGCGCGCAGGCGCGCGCGCGCTGGTGTTTATCAGTGTGTTTGTGTTTGTGTGCGCACGTGTGGCGGCGACCCTCCAGTTTCCCCTGGTGCATCATATTGCTGTATATTGTCATTAATCCTTTGCGCAATGCTTGTTTTCTGTCGCGTATACTTCCCAGCTTTCTTTCACACAAACTAGCTTTCTTAGCTCTTGGGGGCTCTCCTGTCGCCACAAATCCGACGCCTCACCTATCCAAGATGGTGGGAGAGAGTGTATGCATACAGTACGATACTGTCTTGGTGCCGTGGGGTCTTTTACCGTGCAAAAGTCGGGGTTGGACGGGGCTGAAAACGGCTCTTTCGCTGGCGTCTGTGCTCAAAACGGCACCTTTTTCGGGCGGGGGTTGGGTATGCGTGCGCGCACGCCCGCGAGCGCTAGTGTTTATCAGTGTGTTTGTTTGTGTGCGCACATGTGGCGGAGACCGTCCAATTTACCCTGGTGCATCATATTGCTGTATATTGTCATTATTCCTTTGCGCAAAGCTTGTTTTCTGTCGCGTACACTTACCAGCTTTCCTTCACACAAACTAGCTTTCTTAGCTCTTGGGGCTCTCCTGTCGCCACAAATCCGACGCCACACCAAATTTTATGTGCCAACGTTGGGTACGTGTTAGCGTGATAGTGTGTGTGGAGGGGGGAGGGTGTTGGTGTTGTGTGTGTGTGTATGTGTGTGTGTGTGTTTGTATATGTGTATATGTGTGAGTTTTTTATGTATTTTATTTTTTTATATCGTGTGTGTGTGTGTGTATATCGTGTGTGTGTGTGTATGTGTGTGTGTGTGTGTGTGTGTGTGTGTGTGTGTGTGTGTGTGTGTGTGTGTGTGTGTGTGTGTGTGTGTGTGTGTGTGCGCGCGTATGTGTGTGCGTGTGTTGTAGTTATTATCGATTTATGTATCAAGAACATCTGAAAATCGCGCAAGCGTACTCCGTGTTTGTGTGTGTGTGTGTGTGTGTGTGTGTGTGTGTGTGTGTGTGTGTGTGTGTGTGTGTGTGTGTGTGTGTGTGTGTGTGTGTGTGTGTGTGTGTGTGTGTGTGTGTGTGTAACACGCCCAGGCACGTACATCCAGCAGTCAAAAAGTCTCTCTCCTCTCTCTCTCTCTCTCTCTCTCTCTCTCTCTCTCTCTCTCTCTCTCTCTCTCTCTCTCTCTCTCTCTCTCTCTCTCTCCTCTCTCTCTCTCTCTCTCTCTCTCTCTCTCTCTCTCTCTCTCTCTCTCTCTCTCTCTTCTTGTGTGTGTGTGTGTGTTGTGTGTGTGTGTGTGTGTGTGTGTGTGTGTGTGTGTGTGTGTGTGTGTGTGTGTGTGTGTGTGTGTGTGTGTGTGTGTGACAGGCACCCACATGCACGTGCTTTGCAAAGGACCAAGAGAAAAAGGACATTTGGCCTGCAAAGTGCAAAAGGACAGTCGTGATTCTAGGAGTGTGATTAGAGGTGACATGCTTTCCTCCGGGAAAGGTCATTGGGACAAGACCTCGGGCGGGTGGGGGAAGAGGATGGGGGTGGGGGTCAGAAAGGGGAGGGGGTGTCGGAGAAGATGGGAGGGTGGAGGAAGGGGAGGGGGAGGCGAGGGGTGGGCGAGTGGGGGTTGGGGGGGGGGGGTTAGTTGTGTTCGAAGTAACTGGATGTCTTGTTAGTTACTGTGATAGGTAGTGTGTTAGTTAGTGTGTATGTGTGTGGTAGTGTGTGTGTGTGTTTGTGTGTCTGTCCGTCTGTTTCTCTGTCTGTCTGTTTATTCATTTTTTTTTTTAATTCTTTTATATCGAGAATAATGGAGTAAGTACTCATGTGCTTTTTTACATTCAGTCCCCGTATGGATGCAGTTTTATCAATCTTGACATCTGTTCCCACCGGCACACAATGGCCTACTCTTACGAAAAGCGGAACAGGATTTAACGTGTACCCAAGATGTTCTGCGTGCGTTAGCTTACAGGGCCTCGGTTTATAGTCTCATCGGAAGAATTTTTGGGTAGAATGGTGGAGTTTGCACTGATTTGACTCCAGAGGTTAATATCCCCTTGAACGGGATTCAAACCCGGGTCGTCAGATTGCGAGCGCAATGTTCTAACCACTAGGCTATCCCATCCCTCTGTGTGTGTGTGTGTGTGCGTGTGTGTGTGTGTGTGTGTGTGTGTGTGTGTGTGTGTGTGTGTGTGTGTGTGTGTGTGTGTGTGTGTGTGGTGTGTGTGTGTGTGTGTGTGTGTGCGTGTGTGTGTGTGTGTGTGTGTGTGTGTGTGTGTGTGTGTGTGTGTGTGTGTGTGTGTGTGTGCGTGCGCGTGTGTAGCTACTGCATCTTCGATAAACCACAAAACTTCCCTTTCTTTTCATTAGAATTTCTTCGACCTCTTAAAAAGAACTCTCTTTTTAAAACCACTTAACTTTTATCCTTGTGTTATCTCTAATGAGAAATCATCGAAATTTGAAAAGTATAAAACATGGTCTGACCGAATTACCTGCCCTTGCTTCAAAGAACCTGGCATGAGGCTAGCTCCCCCAAAAAGTTAACATTCAATTATCTTTAATGACCCTGTGAGTGATCCTGATCATCATAAAGACGAAGGAGTTAAAACTGCTTCTATGCGCTTATTTCTCACTACTGTGTCATAGGACTTTGGAATAACGTGTAGTCTGTTTAAGGGGAGGAGGAGGAGGAGAGGGGAGAG
>CM060316.1:58524313-58526813 GCA_030674155.1 Stramonita haemastoma
AAAACTAACACATACTGAGACACACATGCACACACATACCTCTCTCTCTCTCTCATCTCTCTCTCTTCTCTCTCTCTCTCTCTCTCTCTCTCTCTCTCTTCTCTCTCTCTCTTCTCTCTCTCACCACACACACACACACACACACACACACACACACACACACACACACACACACACTCAGACACACACGCACGCACGCACACACACACAACACACACTCAGACACACACACACTCACACACACACACACACACACACACCACACACACACACACACACACACACACACACACACACACACACACACACACACACACACACACACAAAGAGGGGAGAGAAGAGGGGAGGAGAAGGAGAGAGAAGGAGAGAGAGAGAGAGGAGAGAAGAGAGAGAGAGAGAGAGAGAGAGACAGATAGGAGGGGGTATTGGGTGGCTTGGGGCAATCAAAGAAAAAACATATCACGACTGAAGTATAAAGCACAAGAGGGGCTTCGCCTTCTATCAGACACAGAAACTCAAAGGGGCCAAATGAAAAAAAGAAGATAGCTATATAGACAAACAGACAGAAAAGAAAACATGTTAAAAAAAGGCATTTGCCCACTTAACCAAAAAAAATAAGAAAAAGAAAAAAAAACCGGGAAAATAGACCACCAGTGCAATTCAATTCCAGTTCAATGCCTTTTTTTTTACCTGCTTTAAAAATAATAACCGAAGCGGAACAGTTCACGGTGCTTTGTCAAGGACAAAAATCAAGGTTTGAAAGTTTTCATGATTTTATATATATATATAATAATATATAATATATAATATATAATATATATAATATATATATATAATATATATAAATATATTGTGGGTGGAGGGGTGGGGTGAGGGGGGAGTTTGTGTTGTGTGTATGTGTGTGGGTGTTGTGTGTCTGTCTGTCTGTCTGTCTGTCTGTCAGTCTGTCTGTTTGTCTGTCTTCGGGATGATGTCCTAGACACAAAACCAACGTGCATGTACTTTTTGTTGTTGTAATTTTGTCTTCCCGTTCCTACAGACTCGAAATGGTCTATTCTTCCAAAATGCAGAACGGGATTTTAACGTATGTGTGCAAGAGGCTCTGCATGCATTCACCCACACAGAAACCTTAGTCTATTGTCTCGTCCGAAGGAGTTTCGGGGTATGGAATCTCAGTGTTCATATTAACTCCAGAGGGGGGGGGGGGGGGGTGAGATCCCTTTAAACGGGTATCTCTGTGGTGGTTCGAACCTGAGCCACCAGAGCAGGAGCTCAGCACTCTAACCACTAGGCTATCCCCGCCCTCCTGTTCTCATGGGGACGGGATAGCCTGGTGGTCAGAGTGATGCCCTCGTGATCTGCTGACCCGGGTTCGAATCTCGTTCAAGAGGATTTTTCCTCTGGAGTTAACATCAGTGCGGACTCCACCCCCCCCCCCCCCCCCCCCCCAAAAAAAATCATTCGGATGAGACTATAAACCCGAGGTCCCGTGTGCGAAGCACGCAGAACATTTTGCGCACATTTTAAAACCCGTTTCGCTTTTCGGAAGCGGAAACGGAAGACAAATTTTACATAACTGCAAACACACACGGACTAGATGTTTAAAAAAATAAATAAATAAATAAAATTTTAAAAATGACTGCGTGTTCCAGTAATCCATTATCCTCGAAATAAAAAAATAAAATACTTTAAAAAAAATAAAAATTAAAAAAAATGCTAACACCCTCCCCCTCCCTATCAACGCAGTGCCAAAGTTGTTATATGATCTGGAGTCGTGAGAAAATGACTGGGTTTTCCAGAGTGGTGTGGATAGGAGAGGGGGAAAATTACACGCTTTTAGCAATGCCATCTTGCAGTCAGTGTGTGTATATGTTTTCAGTGTGTGTGTGGGGGGGGGGGGTGTGTGTGGGTGTGTGTGTGTGTGTGTGTGTGTGTGTGTTTCAGTGTGTGTGTGTGTTTTCAGTGTGTGTGTGTGTGTGTGTGTGTGTGTGTGTGTGTGTGTGTGTGTGTGTGTGTGTGTGTGTGTGTGTGTGTGTGTGTGTGTGTGTGTGTGTGTTTTCAGTGTGTGTGTGTCCTTACAGATTTTATTACAATTTATTGATTTCAGAGGGACACACACGCATACACACACGTACGCGTGCGCGCGCGCACACACGCATGCAACCCACACACACACAACAACAACACAACAACAACAACAACAAACAACAACAACAACACACACACACAGATTCAGAGTTCCCCGTGGATATACTGGGGCCTCTTTCCGTAGATATGCATCCCTAACTTCTTACAATTATCTACTAGAAACCTCTTTTCTATCACTCTCTTTGTTTCTGTCTTTTCCCTTATCTTTTTTTGTCTTCTCTCTTCTTTAATTTCTGTTTTCTCAGTCCATTCTTCTTAACTGTTTTCAAGCAACTTTCTTTTTTAAATTTTACATTACATTTTGCTGATGTATTGGGTGTGTTATTCTTCGGTGTTGCTTCTCAGTATTTT
>CM060316.1:58544313-58546813 GCA_030674155.1 Stramonita haemastoma
TTCTTTTACATGCGCTAAAAAACAATGTGTAACACACGGGACCTCGGTTTATCTGTCTCGTCCGAAAGACTAGCACCCAGACCACCACTCATGGTTTAATGTTAGGGGGGGGGAAGATTCGGGTCCAAACGGGATTCGAACCACCGGACACTCCGACCAGATTTTTTTGTTTTCTATGCAGGCGCGTTACCTCTAAATCACCAATCCGCTTCTGACACAGACATAAATGACTGGGACCTTTAACGTGCAGTTTTGATTTTGTGTACCTTCTCATGACAAAAACAACAGCAACAACATCAATAATAAAATAACACACCCCAAAATGAAAAAACCCAAGCATAACAAAACCCCAACAACACAGAAACCTCCCCTCCGTCAAATTTAAAAGCAATAAACAGTGGTGTTGACGTAAGGGAAATGGCGTGAAAATTTCTAACACTTTTTTTTAATACCGGTATATGTCACAGCAGATTTCTCTAGTGGAATTTGGGGTGCTCTCCCCGGGAGAGCGTGTCGCCACAAGTGCAGCGCCACCTTTTTTGAGGATAAAAAATTCCTTTTCGAACTAGAAACACAACTCATTTGAAACGCCCGAGTTCGAGCCACCATCGAGATGCCTGATCAAGGGGATTTTCCTCTGGAGTTAACATCAGTGCCGTCTCCATTCCCCCCGAAAGTTCTTCGTATGAGATTATAAATCGAAGTTCCGTGTTTGAATACACGAAAAAGCTCTAGGGAAACCTGTTCTGCCTTTCGAAAGAGTAGGCTTTTTGCACCATTGAATAACATATCACATTTACAAAACTGTATGTCTTCGTGGATGAATGTAAAACAAAACATATGAGTGCTTATTCCATTATTTCCGAAATTTAAACAAATATATGTTTAAAATCTGTCATGTCCACATTCCTGTATGCCTATGAATCATGGACCCTGACTGTAGATTTGGAGAATAGAGTACAGGCAGTAGAGATGATATGCTTCCGGAGACTCCTTGGCATCTCCTACAGAGACCACATAAGCAACGAAGACGTGCATAACAGAATCCAGCAAACCATTGGTCCCTACGAAAACCTTCTAGCAATCGTAAAGAAGCGTAAACTTAAATGGTACGGGCATGTCCAAAGAGGAAGAAAAAGAGGAATACCAAAGAAGAGATGGGAGGTCAACATCAGCGAATGGACAGGCCTTGAACTCAACAAAACTTTCTATCATCAGGCAGAACTAAGCACATGGAGGGAATGCAGGCGACTGTTGCAATCTTCAACAAACTTTGAGGAAGGCAGAACATGAACAGAGAGAGAATGGAGGAACTGGTTGTCAAGTCTTCAGGGTGCCCCCACGGTCGCCAGACTAAGGAATAGATAGATAGATAGATAGATAGATAGATAGATAGATGATAGATAGATAATAGATAGATAGATAATAGATAGATAGATAGATAGATAGATTATGATTAAAATAAGAAATAAAAGGAACACTTACAAAACACAACACACACAACACACACAAACACACACACACACTCACACAACACAAGCACACCCATCCACCCACAAAACACACCTACACACACGCGCGCGCGCACGCACGCACGCACGCACACACACACACACACACACACACACACACACACACACACACACACACACACACACACACACACACACACACACACTCACACATAAACCCCATCCCCCTACGCCTACCCCTTCAAAAAAAAAAGGAAAAAAAGAACAAAAACAAAGAAACCAACCAACCCCAGGTTCTGTTCCGCATCTCACCTTTTTATTACCTTTTTTTTTTTAATCTGTCAAAACTCAACATCCCCTCCCCCCCCCCCCCTTTCTCCTCATGTTTCCCTCCTCCCCCCCCCCCCCCCCTTTCTCCTCCTCCCTCCCCATCCCGCCCCCTGAATATTAACCGACATATGCCTCACCTTTTGTTTTATCACCAGAGTGTAAGTGATACAAATGCATGGCATCCTTCATGTTGAATGTGTGTGTGTGTGTGTGTGTGTCTGTGTGTGTGTGTGTCTGTGTGTGTGTGTGTGTGTGTGTTTTTGGGGGGTGGGGGTGCGTGTGTGTAGGTGAGGGGGGGGGGGTGTGTGTGTGTGTGTGTGTGTGTGTGTGTGTGTGTGTGTGTGTGTGTGTGTGTTGTGGTTGTGTGGGTGTGCTTGTGTGTGTGTGCAACCGACTTCTGCCCAGTCTCTCTCTCTCTCTCTCTCTCTCTCGTAGATAGAGAGAGTGAGAGGAGTAGTGAGAGAGAGAGAGGAGAGAAAGAGAGCAAACTGGACAGTACAGATGTTGTTGATTAGGTTTTCACGTGTTGGAAAGGCACGAGCCATCGATCAGACAATGTAGATATGAAGCCTGCCACAGACTTTTTGCTTATGAGTTATTTTGGTTGTTTCCGTATGCCCCCATTTGTAATGGAAAAGTGTTACGCAAATTTCTTAATCTAAATGTAATCATATAACCATGTCGTGGATTCATGCCAT
>CM060316.1:58551813-58554313 GCA_030674155.1 Stramonita haemastoma
TGTTCATTTTCCTCTCTCTCTCTCTCTCTCTCTCTCTCTCTCTCTCTCTCTCTCTCTCTCTCTCTCTCTCTCTCTCTCTCTCTCTCTCTCTCCTCTCTCTCTCTCTCTCTCTCTCTCTCTCTCCTCTCTTCTTCTCCATAGCATCCCTCTCTTTATGTTTCCTTTTTATAAAGCCATCTTTTTCTCCATGTTTGGTGTTGTCTCTATTCTAATTCGCTGTCCATTTCTCTCTATCCCTTTCACTTTCTTTCTTCTTCCCTCCTCCTCCTCCTCCTCCTTTTCTTTTCCCTCTTCCCCTCCTGTTCCATTTCATTCCAGACATGAGTCATCGGGTTCCTTTGAAGATTCCAGACATACATTTAAGTTGTCTGGCTGGAAGCTTTTTATGTTTGTTTGTTTTTGCTTTTTTTTTTTTAAAAACTTTTCTAATGCCCTTTTCTTAATAGCTCTTTCTACATGTTTTTTGGCTTTCTTTTCCCACGTAACTTGAATTTAATTTTCTCTCTCTCTCTCTCTCTCTCTCTCTCTCTCTCTCTCTCTCTCTCTCTCTCTCTCTCTCTCTCTCTCTCTCTCTCTGAAAAAGTAGAAGGGGGTGGGAAGGTGTAGGGGTTTTGATATTCAGTGGTCAGAGCGCTCGCTTTCCCCAAGTCAAGTTAAGCAGCGTCGAGCGTGGTTACCAGTTGGATGGGTGACCGTTTGCGCGCCTTGGCTTCAGTACAGTCCCTCCAGTTCACCCAGCTGTAAATGGGTACCTGCCCTCTTTAGGGTCAGGGAAGGTAAAGCAGCAAGGGAGATGAGATGGGCGCCGCCCTCAATATGCTGACCTCAGGAGAAGCTGAGGTCTCTGATGCCTTGCTCCCCTACGACCGCCTAGGTTAGGTTAGTTTTACCTTTTACCTATAGACCACCTCTATCAGTGCTAAGAGTTACAAAAGGAATTTTCCTTTCACCAAGAATACAGGCTGTAAGCTTCAAAGATTAGAAACACACAAAAAAAAGTGAAAAGAAATACATGTACTTCGCTTTTTTTTTTTCAAATGTTGCGCCAGACATGCCTCAATTCTTTGGCCCTTCTTTACGTCTATTTCTCTTCTCGTCTCTGTCTCTCTCTCTGTCTTCTGTCTTCGTCTCTCTCTCTCTCTCTCTCTCTCTCTCTCTCTCTCTCTCTCTCTCTCATCTCTCTCTCTCTCTCGTCTTCTTGTCTCTCTCTTCTCGTCTCTCTCTTCTTCTGTCTGTCTTCTGTCTTCTGTCTGTCTCTCTCTCTCTCTCTCTCTCTCTCTCTCTCTCTCTGTCTCTGTCTCTCTTCTCTCCTCTCTCTCTCTCTCTCTCTCTCTCTCTCTGTCTCTCTCTTCTCTCCCTCTCTTCTTCTCTCTCTCTCTCTCTCTCTCTCTCTCTCTCTCTCTCTCTCTCTCTCTCCTCTCTCTCTCTCTCTCTCTCTCTCTCTCTCATTTGAGTAGCCAGTCGTATCTCCTTCTAGTTGGATTAAAATTAACCTTTTGCTTTCGTAATGGGGAGAGAGAGGGAGCACAGACATGAGCACTCAGAGAGCATGCTAGTACTCACAATAGGAACAGGCAGGAGGGAGCACACGTGATAGCATTTTTCCATCACGTGCACATGCCATGGTGGTGCATTGGAGGGTTGTAAAAGTTCGGTGGGAATTTCTTCACATGATCCAATAATCTTCCAGCGACTATTTTTAAGATGTTGGCAACCTCTTCCATTCACACTTTAGCCATGTTGTAGCTAAAAGGTTACTCTCCGTTTTTAGCTTCTGGGCTAAGTAGTGGGGGTTTCTTTGTATTGGCTGCACATGAAGGTTGAGATTCTGGTAGTTTTTTGTTTGTTCTATTTCCATATATCACTCTTGCATTCGTACTGCATGTACTAAGGCATACACAGAAATTAAAAAACCCACTCTTTTTTTCAGAAAGAATAGTCCCTGACTCAAAACTCACAACAATACGAACAAATTTGGTAGGTTTGAACTTTTTTTTTTCAGCAAACACTGTCGTATGCTAACTGCCTCACCACAATATTGCTGCGTGGGGGTCAACGCTGTAGGAACACAAGCAGTCCTCATTTGATGATATTTCCAACTTTCTCGTGACTACCTGGTATTGCTCTATGTCCTCAGCCCCCAAAACAAGTGCACAGTGCATTTTTTCATACTTAAAAAAAAATCTGTGAAAACCAGCCAAACATATTTCTGACTGGCACTTTATAGAACATACTACTTGACCCCGGAAGCTAACCCCTACTACTTGACCCCGGAAGCTAACCCTTAGTTGTAGCCGAATGAGGTGAAGGTCGTAATGCACCCATCTGAAAAGTAAGACTTAGAGTTTGATTCCCAGGTTAAGCAGCTGAATATACATTTGGCTTGCTTTGTTTCAAGAGAAAGCTTTTCTGTGCATATCTATCTTTTATAAACTTGTTTTCCGTTACAGCAAATACTGAACAAGTCTTTCATTTTAAAGTCTATTGTTTACTGTGAAAA
>CM060316.1:58559313-58571813 GCA_030674155.1 Stramonita haemastoma
AGTTCACCTAGCTGTAAATGGGTACCTGCCCTCTTTAGGGTCAGGGAAGGTAAAGCAGCGAGGGAGAGGAGATGGGCGCCTCCCTCAATATGCTGGCCCCTAGAGAAGCTGAGGTCTCTGATGCCTCGCTCACCAACGACCACATTGGTTGTGGGACACCTTTACCTTTGCCTATCTTTAACGCAAGAGTGGTTTTGTCTAAAATGTCATGTTGACAATGATTTCTGCTGTGTGTGTGTGTGTGTGTGTGTGTGTGTGTGTGTGTGTGTGTGTGTGTGTGTGTGTGTGTGTGTGTGTGTGTGTGTGTGTACGTCAAAGTCAAAGTCAAAGTCAAAGTCAAAGTCTTTTTGTTTTAATTTCCAGATGGTACAGGTGTGTGTGTGGTGTGTGTGTGTGTGTGTGTGTGTGTGGTGTGTGTGTGTGTGTGTGTGTGTGTGTGTGTGTGTGTGTGTGGTGTGCGTGGTGTGGTGTGAAACGCAAACGTGTGCGTGTGTCCTTTTTTTTCTGTTTCACATACGCGCACGCTCACACGCGCACAAAGAGAGACAGACAGACAGACAGACAGAGACAGACAGACAAAAGACAGAGACAGCAACAAAAGCAAATTGTGGACCAGGAAAGAAAGACTTGTACTCAGATTCTCACCCGCATCGGAAAAGAATGCAATTGCGTAGGCCCCAGGTTAATTAGTTTTTCCACCCTCCCCCCTCCCCCCCGCACTCCCCTCTATCCCCACTCTACTACCTTAACCCCAACCCCATCCCCCATTCTCCCCCCCCCCCCCACCATCACCAGCACCACCTTTTTTGTATCTACATCACACGTCTCATCTCAGCCTTGTGCATAGCTGTGTTGCGCATTATATTGTATTATGGGTGTGTGTGTGTGTGTGTGTGTGTGTGTCGTCGTGTGTGTCTGTGTGTGTGTGTGTGTCGTGTCTGTGTCGTGTGTCGTGTTGTGTGTGCTTAAGATAGTGATGGTGTGTGTGTGTGCATTTGTGTGATGTGTGCTGGCAAGCGTTGGTGTGGGCAACAATTTATAAAAGTAATAGTATGAAACCTTGTGTGTTTATTACCTTCTGTGTGTATAGTATTGTTTTGGTGCGTGATGTGTGCGTGGTGTGTGGTGGTGACATTAATTACAGAGTGTGTCATTGAGATTTGCAATGAAAGCAAAATTTAAAGTATATACCTTGATGTAATTTACACTTTTTCTTATTTTTTGCGACTTATTGCATTTTCAGCTGCAATTCACATTTCGTTTGTTTATTTATTTTATCTATTTAGTTATTTATATTATCTATTCTTTATGTATAATGGAATAAGCACTCATATGCTTTTTTACATCCAGTCCCCGTATGATGTAGTTTTGTAAATTTTTGTCATCTGTTCCCACAGGCACACAATGGCCTACTTTTTCGAAAAGTGGCACAGGTTTTAACGTGCGCGCAAGATGTTCTGCGTATGCTCGCACCCGGGACCTCGGTTTATAGTCTCATTCGAAGGACTTTTTTAGAGATGGTTGGCAGTCAAAGCAACATGTCAGACTTTTAGTGTGATGCATTCATTATGTTGTCTATGGACACATAACACTATTTTCTGGTACTATTCCAGGATTTGCGGATGGACGAGATGATGCCTTACTCTGATGCCATCAACTCTATTGAAAACGTTTCTTGAAACTGTTCGAAACATCGCTCTTCACATCACCCCACAACCTGAAAGCTTCTGCTATAAAAAAAATAATAAATAAAATTAAAAATTGTAAAATAAAATAAGCGAGGCAGCTGCCAGAAAAAGACTACTTGAAGTAAAAAACACAAAACACACACAACACACAAAACACACACACACACACACACAACACACCACCCACACACACACACAACAACCCCCCCCCCCAAAAAAAAAAAACAAACAAACAAAAAAAAAACAAAGACCATGTTTCCCCGATATCACCATCTTGGTCTTGATGCTCCATCACTTCAACCTCAACCTCCAGGGGGAGTGGTGAAGGGGTTCGGGTTGGGGGGAGGAGGAGGAGGAGGTGGGGGGTTTAATTTCGGGCTCCCTCCTATGGGCCCGGTGACCCTGACGCCCGTCAACAGCAGCACGCGCTGGGCGGACATCGCGCAGGACACGGCCCAGCAAGCCCTGGACCTCTGCAAGGCCGTGCGGCTGTGCAACACCTCCGGGCTCTTCTCCTTCGGGGACGCCAAGTGTTCCGAGTGTCACCCTTGCTCCTGCCTCGACACCTGCTACTCCCGCGGGGATTGCTGCATCGACAAGCAGCTCCGTGACCTCGGACACCAGCTCGTGCTGGACCCCCCCTCTCCTTCCCCATCACCTTCTCCTTCCCCTCCTACCCCCAGGTGGGGGTGTCACGACAGTTTCGTCACACACTACGACCTGGCGCGTCACGTCTTCATGGTGGACTCGTGCCCCAGACCTGGCCTGAGGAGGAGGAGGACGAGACAGCCAGGAGGTGTCTGACCCCTTCCCCTAACGAGACCTTCTCCCGCTGGCCCGTGTGGTCTCCGGGCTCGGGCAGGGTGTACCGGAACGTGGACTGCGCGCGCTGTCAGGGCGAGGACCTCCAGCACGTACTCCGCTGGAACCTGAAAGTGGCCTGCGACCGGAGCGTGTACCTGAGGCACCGACACAGCGTGCTGGATGCCATGGAGGAGGCCCTGAAGGAGCCCACCTGCCAGATCCTCTTCACGCCGCCTGAGGGATGCGCCCCCTTCCCCTGCCAGCCCGTGCAGGGCCGCTACATCGACACCTGCAACGCCACAGGGCAGCGCCACACCCACGACCAGACGCTGTGGAGAGCCTGTCAGACGTTCCACGGAGAGATGACGACGGGTGGGAACACGTACAAGAACGTGTTCTGCGCCCTGTGCAACCTGGACCGGGTGGGTGGTCCGGGGAAGTGTGCCGTGGACGCCCCCTTTCCCTTCTTTCTGGAGATGAAGGGCAGCAGTTTTCGGGTGCTCCCTGACCGTGAGGAAGAGGAGGACGCTGGGGGTAGCTCCTGTGGATGTAAGGACTCGGAGGTGTATGATCAGTTTGAGGTGAGTGATCCGCAGGAGCTAGGCTTGGTTTTTTTCTCTTTTTTTTTTAGCTGTGGACGCGTCTATTTATTCATTTATTTATTTATTTATTCTTTTATATCGAGGATAATGGAATAAGCACTCGTGAGCTTCTTTGCATCCTGTCCCCGTGTGTACGCAGTTTTGTACATTTTGTCATCTGTTCCCACCGGCACACAATGGCCTTACTCTTACGAAAAGCGGAATAGGATTTAACGTGTGCCCAAGTCGTTCTGCATGCCTTCGCACACGGGGCCTCTATTTATAGTCTCATCCGAAGGACTTTTGGGGATAGTATAAAAACCAACGGGTGTGTTTAGCAATAAGATTGTGGAAATGGCTGGTTGATGGATGTATGGTAAAAGGTAAGGTGTCCCATAACCGATGTGGTCGTAGGGGAGCGAGTCGTCAGAGACCTCAGCTTCTCTAAGGGACCAGCATATTGAAGGCGGCGCCCATCTCCTCTTCCTCGCTGCTTTACCTTCCCTGACCCTAAAGAGGGCAGGTACCCATTGACAGCTAGGTGAACTGGGTGGACTGTATTGAAACCAAGGCGCGTAAACGGTCACCCATCCAATTGGTAACCACGCTCGATGCTGCTTATGGTTAACTTGGGGAAAGCGAGTGCTTTGACCACTGAGCTATCCCGGTCCTGATGGATGGTACTGTCCCTGAAACCCGATTAGTCTGCTGGGGCTCTAAGCCAGCCAGACAGGGGGACGGATAGCCTAGTGGTCAGAACATTGCGCTGGCAATTTGGAGACCCGGGTTCGAGTCCGGTCGAGGAAATTTCTCTCCTGGAGTTAACATCAGTGCTGACTCCACTCTCCCCAAAAGTCCTTCGGATGAGACTTTAAACCGAGGCCCCGTGTGCGAACGCAGGCAGAACATCTTGCGCACACGTTAAATCCTGTTCCGCTTTTCGTAAGAGTAGGCCATCGTGTGCCGGTGGAACAGATGACAATACTTACAAAACTGCAAACACACACGGGGACCGGATGAAAAAAAGCATATGATTGCTTATTCTGTTATCCTCGATATAAAAGAATAAATAATAATAAATAATAAATAATAATAAATAAATAAATAAATAATAGACCAATCAATAGGTATAAGTTTTCGTTATCTTCAAACGCACAAGATCTTTTAAAAGAAACACTACAAAGTCAGGTAGGGGGGGGGGGGGTGCGTGCGTGCGTGCGTGCGTGGTGCGTGTGTGGTGGTGTAGTGTGTGGGGGTGAGCGGGGCGATTGTGTGTCTGTGTGTGTGATTTTGTTGTTGTTGAGTTGATGTGATAGCAGCTATTATTGCCTGGTAACTATTTTGATGTTGTTGTGAATGATTTGAGTAATATCCTTATGAAACGGGATTTATATGCTTCGTGAAGTCAGACTTCAAATATTTTGTAAAATGGCGCCACTATATCCATTGCAAATCGTTCTGCGGAAGTCACGACTTCACACAATTCACATAACACACACCGCTTCACAATCACTACAAGGACACACACACACACACACACACACGCACGACACGCTTGCACACACGCACAACTCACACGCACCACACACACACACACACCACGCACGCCGCACACGCACACGACACACACACACATGCACACCACACGACAGACACACACACGACTACACACGACACGACACGACACACACACACACACACGACACGACACAACACAACACAACACAACACAACACAACACAACACAACACAACACAACACAAACACAACACAACACAACACACACACACACACACACACACACACACACACACACACACACACACACACACCAAACAGACATTCCCCATTGGCAGTTTGATGAAGTGACGTGTAGTTTTCAGCCCTTTGAAGCATACATGTCCGAATGTCAATCTGACACAGTATACCCCCTCTCCCACCCCAACCCCCACTTCTGTTCAAAATCCAAAACCCAAACGATGGAATATAATTATGCAAGCTCATGCTGCTTTTCTGAAGGTTTCAGGTTTCAGTTCATGTCAAATAGATTCGATGTCAGGAGATGCTCCCATCCTTCAAAAAAAAAAAGAATGAATAAAACAAATAAAATCCTGCCATGTGCTGGGTAGAAAAAAGTATTACACTGTTGACATATGTTGCTGAACTTCCTCGAGGGGGGGGGGGGGGGGGAATATACGTGCAGATTTTCGTTCCATCTGGTGGTGGTGGTGGTGGTGGTGTGTGGTTGATCTAAAAGTCAGGATATCGGTGGAACAGTGATTGCAAGCGGTGGTCATGTCTGAATGTCGCGTGTGGTGTGTGTGTGTGTGTGTGTGTGTGTGTGTGTGTGTGTGTGTGTGTGTGTGTGTGTGTGTGTGTGTAGTATGTGTGTGTATGTGTGTAGTATGTGTGTAGAGTGTGTGTAGTGTGTGAGTGTGTGATAGGGAGAGATAGACACAGAGAGAGAGAGTCAAGTTTTTTATTTCGATGATAATAAATAAGCAGCATGTGCTTTTTTCACATCCAGTACCCACCTTTTCAGGGATAACATCGAGATTAAAAAAACAACTCTTAACTAAACAAAAAACAATAATAATAACAAACCAAAATAACAAAAACTAGAGACAACCAGAAGAGTAGCAACTAACAAAAGACTTAGAAACAAAGACAAAAAGACAATAATAAAATAACCAAAACCAAACACACAGAACTAAAATAAGAATAAGAGAGAGAAGAGGGGGGCGGAAGAGAGACAGATCAGAGAGAGAGAGAGAGAGAGACAGAGCAGAGAAGATGAGAAGAGAGAGAATGTGGACTAACAGCCTTTATCACGATTTCAGGACCAATGCCGACCCTGCAATGCAGCATGACCCGACAGCTGCACAAGGCCACTGCCAGTCCATCGTCACCAACGCCTCGGGCATCTTCTACGACCTTGCCCTCAGCCTGACCCCAGCTGACCCCACACAGCCAGTCCTGCTGACAGGGACGGGACCTTTGACCCGTGTGGCTCGCAACATCCGCACAGCTTTCCTTCTCCAGGGTCCCACAGCACGGGCTGGCAAGTGACCACAGCACAGGTTCCGAGTCCTTGCAGAGACTGAAGAAGGAGTTCCGAATCGTCGTCCCTCAAGGCAGGGACAGGGACATGGGCATGGGTGGCGGAGGCAGTAGCCAGGACCTGCTTCGTGTCCTGCGCTTCAAGGTGCACATCAAGTTCTGCTCCACCTGGCCCGAGTCCTTCGAGGCTCTGGAAGATCGTCTGTTTGCTTGATGAGTCGGAGTGGAGTTTCGCCCTGGAGGGTTACAACAAGCAGGGGTTTAAACGCCTCCCCCGTGTACCTTGAGGAGGGTGAGACAGAAGACAGCGCCGACAGCTTCCGTTACGTGACTTTGCTGTCTTCTGAAGGCAGGTACAAGAAGTTCGTGGTGGATATCCCTGATCCTCACATCGAAAGTCATGGCGGGGAGTTACTGGAGACCAACTACTACCTGCCGCTATCCCACGCTCTGAAATGTGCGCGAGTGTCCTTCAATCTTTCCGGGAAAGGGGAGTCGGAGAAAGCTGTGGTGACCGTCAACAAGACCTCGGGAAGCGTTCACCATCTTCCCTCAGACAAGTTCATCAGTTTCCAGTACGTAGAGATAGGACAGGACGGGGAAATCGCCGTGTGCGCTGACCAACTGTTTGATGACCGTGTTCGCGAGGTCAGGCCGGATTTCCCAGTGCAGTTCTTCACCGCCCAGCTGTTCGTCATCACGGTCAGCTGCCAGGCGGTGTCCGTGTTCTGCCTGGTCCTGGTGTTGGTCACCTACGTCACCTTCGCGGAACTCCGAACCATGGCCGGCAAGAACCTGCTAGGACTGGTCAGCACGCTCAGTCTGGCCATAGCCTGACCGGGCCAGCGTCTTCGGGGTGGGCAGCTCCTACGGGTGTGTGATGCTGGGCATCGCCGGCCACTTCTTCCTGCTCTCCGCCTTCACCTGGGCGCTCATCAGCCTGTTCCACTCCTACCACCTCCTCCACAGCACGGCGGGTGCTGGCTGGAGCGGTGCCTGAACGAGCCCCACACCTTCAGAAAATACGTGCTGGTTTCTCTGCTGGTGCCGGCTGCAGTGGTGGGCACCACCATCGTCAGCAACGTGTTGGACAGTCGAGGCGGGGAGGAGGACTGCGCCACCACAGACCTGGGCTACGGCAGAAACGTCTGCTTCGTGTCCTCTTACAGCGGCTTCATCCTCACCCTCTGCCTGTCTCTCTCTGGTCCTGGTCAGCAGTGTGGCACTGGTCCTGTGGACGCTTCGGCAACGCAGCAGCAGCAGCAACAGCAGCAGCTGGCCCGAGACCGGAGCGAGTCGTTCCGGCAGCACTTCCGTCACTTCATGGCGCAGGCTTTGGTGGCGGTGCTGATGGCGGGAAGTGCCGTGTTGCAGCTGCTAGCGCTGATGAAGGACAGACAGGCTCTGTGGTACGTCTCCCTCCTCCTCCACCTCGCCCTGGCGCTCTGCATCCTCCTCCTCCTCGTGCTGTGCAGGAAACAGACCCTCAAGCTGTGGAAGGGTGGTTTGGGGCGTCTTTCGTCTGTGGGGGGAAAGGGAGACCCCCGCATGGTCATAAATTCAGTCCTGTGGAACGTAAAAGTGGGGATATGTATATATGTATCAGTCTGTGTTAGGTGTGTTAATGTGTGACAATGAAGAGATGGGACAGACTGTATGTAGATTGGTGAGCAGCCTGTCGGTTAGGAGTTTCGGGGGGGGGTGGTGGTTACTAGATGAGGACAGCCATACACCTCCAGCTTCACTCTCTGTCTCTGTCTTTGTCTCTCTGTCTCTTTCTCTGTCTCTCTCTGTCTCTCTCTGTCTCTCCCGTCTCTCTCTGTCTGTCTTCTCTCTCTCTCTCTCTCTCTCTCTCTCTGTTTCTCTCCTCTCTCTCTCTCTCTCTCTCTCTCTCTCTCTCTCTTCACTCTCTCTCTCTCTGTGCATAGAAGCCTGAGGAGGACATCCACAGAAAAGGATGCAGCAGCATGTATAGTAAGGCTACGTTTGAACAGGAGTGCGCGTCTCTCAAGGATCTGACCAACCGGCACGTGAACAGACACACAGCTCCTGAACTATTCTTCCAGCGCCTAAAGGGCACCAGTTCACCAGGCAACCACATTCAGCCTGCTGAGCACTGCTTCACCATGTGATTTTTTTGTTCCTGTCACGATGTGATACATTCTGACGTGATGAGTGCGTTCGTGTTTCCGTCATCAACTCGAACTCTGGACTTGAATTACAGGGTGTTTAGCATGAGTACTTCATCTTCAACATACATGTACACATGTAGAGGAGACAGGCTTTGGCAAGGTGTGCACAGAAGCTGGTACATAAAGTACTTATCTTGGCACAGAAATATCAAAAGGAAAAGGGCAACAGTTATACGTACTCCTGCACTGCAGTGCCATGAATAGCTAAAAGGTAAAGGTGTCCCATAACCTATGTGTGTCATAGGGGAGCGAGGGATCAGAGACCTCAGCTTCTCTAAGGGGCCAGCATATTGAGGGCGGTGCCCATCTCTCTCTCTCTTTCTCTCGCTGCTTTACCTTCCCTGTCCCTAAAAGAGGGCAGGTACCCATTTACAGCTGGGTGAACTAGGGGATTGTACTAATAAAGCCAAGGCACGCACAAAGGTTCACCCATCCACTTAATAACCACGCTCGATGCTGCGTAACCTTAACTTGGGGAAAGCGAGTGTTCTGACCACCGAGCTATCCCGTCCTCAATGAATTTAGCTATATACCGAGCTTATAAAGTGGAAGGTGTGGATCTCTTTTTTCTTTGTTTTTTGGTAGCCTGTGCATGGATAATGACATAATCAGGGTTGAAAAACTCCTTACCTTCCCGGAGAAATAGGGAAAACTTGGGACATGCTGACGTTTAATGAATTGTACGTTGAGACAGTGACAGATCAGGTCAAAATCTGAAGCACTGCGCTTTCCCCCCACCAGGTTAAGCAGCGTCGAGTGTGGTTACCAAGGGGAATGGGTGACCGTTTGCGCGCCTTGGCCTCAGTAAATTCCCCCCCCCAGCTCACCCAGCTGTAAATGGGTAATTGCCCTCCTTAAGGTCAGGGAAGGCAAAGCAGGAGGAGAGGAAATGGCGCCGCCCTCAACATGCTGGCCCCTGGAGAAGCTGAGGTCTCTGACGCCTCGCTCCCCTACGACCACACATGTTATGGGACATCTTTACCTTTTTTATATCATGTTAACAACAACAGCCAACAACAACAAAAAGAAGAAACATGGAGACATTCTCAACAGCAGAAACTTGATAAAACTGCCGTCAAAAAACATGTCGTTTGATGTGACACATATTATACTCGAGTTTCTGACAAAACAGTGATTTTTTGCTGGAATCATTTACATTTGTGACAGGAGGGGGTGGGGGTGTTAAATTCTACTTTATACCACTTTATGTCACAGCAGACTTCTCTGTGTGAAATTCGGGTTGCTCTCCTCGTGGAGTGCTGATCAAAATCTCTCTCTCTCTCTCTCTCTCTCTCTCTCTCTCTCTCTCTCTCTCTCTCTCTCTCTCTCTCTCTCTCTCTCTCTCTCACACACACACACACACACACACACACACACACACACACACACACACACACACACACACACACACACACACAAAGCAGCACGATTACCATAAAAAAAATACATTCGGTGAAGGCAAAAACAGAACAGATTGACCAAACCAATGATTGATGATGGAGAAATTATAGAACAAACATCTCACGTGTGATCAAAGGATATTAAAAAAATAAAACTCGACATATGTTTTCATTGGACTTGTATTAAAAATGTTGTTGATATTTTTGCCCGAAACTGGTGTTATTTTCCTGTTTGGTGTATAATACATACATGTATATTTGTATTGAATTCATGTTCTCTTTTTAACTGCTGCTTTTTTTAAGCTGCTATGGGATAAGTTTGTTGTTGTTTGTTGTTTGTTGTTTTTGTGTGAGGTTGTTTTGTTTTGATTTGTTGTGGTTTTTGTTGTGTTTTTTTGGGGAGGAGGAGGGGTGCATGAAACAAAATTGGTCAGTACAAGAATGAACAAATGTATTGGTCAGAAAAAAGACGAGATAACTCAAATGTGCGCTGTGACGCAATGACACTGGCTTGTCATACGTGTGACATAAAATGTTTGTTTCTTTGTTGTTGGTTCGTTGGTTGGCTAGCTGGTTGGTTGTGTTGGTTGTTGATTCGTTGATTGGTGGTTGGTTGGTTGGTTGGTTGGTTGGTTGATTCGTTGATTGGTTGCTGGTTGGTTGGTTGGTTGGTTTTAATGCGGTTGAGGAAAGGATGAGGTCGGGTTTTGAGGTCAGTAGAACGATCAAATTAGGGCTTTGTGTGTGTGGGTGTGGGGGTGGGGTGTACCACGTTGTGCGTGCGTGCGCACGCGCTTGTGTGCGTGCATGCACGCGCGCGCGCGTGTGTGTGTGTGTTGGTGTGTGTGTTTGTGCGCGCGCGCCCTTGTATATGTGCGTGCGTGCTTACCTTTTTCATGGCCAATTACTGACCTTTTTGGGGGGAGGGGGGAGGGGGGGCTGTTTTTAATGTTTGGTCATCAGCACTTCTTGACTCGTTTTGATGTTGGATGTTGCTATATTGATGTGATCAACTGATTTTGCAGTTGCTGTTTGGGGTTTTTTGTGTTTTTTGTTGTATTGAGGCATCTGTTTAAAGACCATCAAATAAACGTGTGCTGTTGTTTTTTTTAATTGATTTCTTTCCTTGGTACATTCATTTTGTTATTCTAAAGGTAAAGGTTTCCCATAACCTATGTGGTCGTATTGTAGCGAGGCGTCAGAGACCTCAGCTTCTCTAGGGGTCAGCATATTGAGGGCGGCGCTCATCTCTTCTCCCTCGCTGCTTTACCTTCCCTGACCCTAAAGAGGGCGGGTACCCATGTACAGCTGGGTGAACTGGGGGGACTATACTGAAGCCAAGGTGCCCAACGGTGACCCATCCAATTAGTAACCACGCTCGATGCTGCTTAACCTTGGCTGGGGAAAGCGTGCTCTGACCACTGAGCTATTGTTAAAAAAAAAGTTGAAAAGACCAGGAAGAATGGCGGAGACAGTGGAGGGGGGAGGGGGGGGGGGTTAACTGCCTAGCTAGGGGTTGCTGAGTGTGACTGTCTAGGTTTATTGTTGCTTTAGTGTGACGGAGGAGAATGTCCTTGTTTCTCTCTCTCTCTCTCTCTCTCTCTCTCTCTCTCTCTCTCTCTCTCTCTCTCTCTCTCTCTCTCTCTCTCTCTCTCTCTCTGTCTGTCCACGCACACACGCACGCCGCGCACGTACCACACTTAACGACATGTCACACACACACATGCACACACACACACACACACACACACACACACACACACACACACTCACCACACACACACACACCACACACACACACACACACACACACACACACACACATAAAAGTGACATCACTCTGTCAGAGCCACGTCAGATCAAAGCAGTTTTTGGGGGGAGGGGGGTCTTTTTTTTCTTTCTCTTTTTTTTTGCCATTGACAGATCTGAAGGCACATTCCTTTTTCTTTCTTTTCTTTTTTCTTTATTTATTTATTTATTTATTTATTTATACATTTATATCGAGGATAACGGAATAAGCATTCATGTGCTTTTTTTCATCGTACCCGTGTTATGCAGTTTTGTAAATATGTCATCTGTTCCCACCGGCACACAATGGCCTTCTCTTACGAAAGGCGGGACAGGATTTAACGTGTACGCAAGATGTTCTGCGTGCGTTCGCACACGGGCCCGTTTAAAGTCTCATCCGAAAGACTTTTGGGGAGAGTGGAGTCAGCACTGATGTCAACTCCAGGGAAAAATCCCCTCGAACGGTAGTCGAACTCGGGTCGTCAAATTGCGAGCGCAATGTTCTGACCACTAGGCTATCCCGTCTCCTTTCTGATACCTAGCTAGCCTGCATGGGCTGGCTGGTCTACAACTAGCCTAGACTAGTGTGCAGTGTTCACTTGTCCAGTCAGAAGAAGCCAGGGGTCTGTCCTGGCTTCACATCTGTCTGAAGCCGATTTCTTTTTATGAATCATCACCCCTCCCCCCCAACCCATACACTCACATACTACCCACACACACCACACACACTGCACACACACACACACACACATGCACACACACACGTACGCATGCACGCGCACACATACACATACCCGTGCGCGAGCAACCACCCACCACCCCCGCCGCGCTCACACACACACAGCACACACACACACACACACACACACACACACACAAAGTAGCCCAAATTTGATTGTTCTCATGATCTCAAGATCTGACCTCATCCTTTCCTCCCACTGTATTAAAAACAAGAAAACCAACCACAATCAACCAACACAACCAACA